>CANTUQ010000105.1:11702500-12057500 GCA_947683425.1 Excoecaria cochinchinensis
CCAAGGCATATGTGAAATAGTTTACCACGATCATGAGGGGAATTAAAATCTCCAACAAACAAAAGGTTGACCTATTCAATTTAACCTTGATCGGCTGAGCTCTTGAATGGTACGATAGGCTAAAAAGGAAGACCAAGGAGGGCTAGAGCAAGAAGAATTCTTCAACCAATATAACTGTAGTTCTCATATAGAGGTACCCTTAAAGACCTTGAGTTGCTTAAGCGTACAATGAGTCCTTCTAAGAGTACCTAACTAGGTGGAAAAGCAAAGTCTTGAAGATGAGAAAAAAGCCAGATACAGTTGACCAGATTAGGATGTTCATTTGTAATGCCATTCCTTATCCAAGAGATGCCCTAAAGGCTAAAGGGATCAAAGACTGGAATCCCTTAAGGATATCACCATAGACCTAGAGTAAGAGAAGGTAGAGGCTACTAAAAATAATAATAAGAAAGGGTTCTTATTTGGTTTCAACAATTTATGAGGAAACAATGGAAAGGCAACTGAAGTCTCCACCACTCAAAGGCATTATTCTAGAAATGCTTATCATTGTGTCTGAAGAGGTTTATGAAAGAAGGGAAGCTGCAGCTCGTTAAGGCCAAGCCTGCCCAAAATATAAATGTCTTTAGGCATAGATCATATCTGTATTGCGAATATCACCAGCATATAGGCCATGACGCTAGTGACTGCTCGACACTCAGGAATATAATCCAATACCTCATTAACACCGGTCAAGTTAGCCTCAGGAATGTAATCCAAAAAAGAGGTGGTGATAGTGCAGATTATGCATTAGTCTTTGGATTTTTCATTCATTTTGGAACTCTGTTAAGAACAATATTTTGTGCTTTCCATAATGAAATGAATGATTTTGCTTAACTTATTACATCTCATCTAATTGCATCATGCATAATGATAATCATGATATAAACTTGACATTGATCCATGATGGGCATCAAAACCACCAAAAATAAATCCTACTTTCTAAAGCAAATAAAATTTGTAGCATTGGAAGTAGGGTCAAACCCACAAAAATTGACTAGATTTCGACTCTTTATTGAACAAACAAATAAATTAAAATAAGGTATTTTAAGATTGCAATGAATAAAATAATTAAAATAATCAATTCTGGATGGTACTTTTGATCCACTTACTGTGTCTGAATTAATTGATTTGGAGTCTAAGCATTGGAAGTATGAACTTGTAAACTCTACCTTTAATGAGAGGGATAAAAAGTTGATTTTCAGCATCCCCATTAGTTCGAAAAGGTGCAGTGATGGTTGGCAATGGCTGCTGGATAATTCTGGTCTTTATACAGTTAAATCTGCATATCGTCTAATACATCAAGCTCCCTCTCGTTTTATTGGTCATCTGGACCAGCGCTATTGGAATAGGTTTTGGAATTTGCAGGTGCCTCTTAAGATGAAAAACTTGTTGTGGCATGTGGTTCATCAAGTTATTCCTGCGAGGGACCTCCTAGTGAGGAAAGGAGTTGATGTCATTTGGGTTTGCCCTTTTTGTAGTTCTATGGGTGAGTCTATCCTTCATCTCTTTGTGGATTGCCCCTTTTCTAAAAATGTATGGTAGCAATTCGAGGTTGGCTTTTTGAGGGGAAATTTTTCTGAGTTTAATCTTTGGTTTGTCTTCGCTCTTAACAATTTGTCTTCTTCAAATTGTGCCATAGTAGTCTCTATTATTTGGAGTATCTGGAGGGCTCGAAATGAGTTAGTTTGGAAGGGTGTCTCTTCTTTTCCAGGGGCTATTATACTTATGGCAAATGATATGCTTGGGTCTTAGTTGAAAGCAAATACAATTGCTTCCCCTGCTGGTATTTCGGGCTCTTGTGACTCTTTGGTGCATTGGTGTCTGCCTCAAAGTGGTAGATTAAAGCTCAATTCTGATGCTGCTATCTTCCCTCATCTTCACAGAGCTGGCTTTGCTTTTATTGTGCGAGATTCTTTGGGTGGTTTTGTTGCTGCAGGTCACAAATCTCTCCCTGGTGTGCTAGATCCTTCTGTGGCAGAAGCTGTTGGGATACGAGAAGTATTAAGTTGGTTGAAGTGCAAGGAGCTGGGGCCGATTACTATAGAGTGTGATTCTTTGCTGGTTGTTAATGCTCTTAATAACAGTGTTAGATTTAATTCTGATCTTCAACTTGTTATTAATGATTGTCTTGATCTGTCTTCTTCTAACCATTCCTTTAGTTTTATTAAGAGGTCATCGAATAGATGTGCTTATTTGTTAGCTCGCACATATGATTCTGTGACTGATCTTTTGACTTGGGACTTGTCTCCCCCTTTGTTTTTATTATCAGCCTTACGGACTGACCTCTCTTCTTAATGAAGTTTCCAGTTTTATTCAAAAAAAAAAAAAACAAAAAAATTAATAAGAGAGTTAAATCAATAAGAAATGCTTCCAGTCAAAGGTATAAATTCAATCCCAATTTAATATCTGATCATACATGCAAAATAATTACAAATCTGATTCAATAAATTAGTTCTAACTGTTGGATATGATCCTCTAGTCAATCTTTCCTTAATTCTAAACTAATTACGAGACACTTAATAATTAGGCCCTAATTATCATATAACCGTAGAAGAGGCTCCATATGGTTTAATCTAACAATTGTGTTATGAATCAGAAAGGCCTAATTCCAATTAACAAAGCAAGATGCTTGACTTTATTTAAATCAAAGTTAAATACCTGCTAAGCACCTAACTATGTCAATTTATTACTTGTTCTAATCATACTAGAGAATTATGAATCTAGTAAGTACAGATAGCTGTTAATAATTCTCACAATTTAAACAATGGTGCCTACTGAATAAATCATGAAAATCATGATGAACTTTGAATTTCGTAGTCAAAATAAATACCAAAGATAAGAAGGAACTTAGAAAATTGATTAGATCTCACAGATAATAAACTAGAATATAATTTATCCTTTAACTGGAATAAATAGTTTAGTTACAAATATTAATGGTAGAAAAACATAGTAGAGAGAAGAACAATCAAAAGAAAATAGCAGGAAATTAAAGAATGGAATTGTCCTCCCTTCCAATGCAGCTTACAAAAAGGAAAGTGTACTACTTACTAAAAGAAAAATCCTAATCCAAATGGGAAACTAAAGTAATAAAATAAAATACAATCCATAATTAATTCAACTTCCTAGTCCTTCCAAAAGTACAAAATCTCCTAAATTAGGTCACAAATAACTTTCCAAAAAAATAAGGAATTAATCCCAATTATGCACAACTTCCAATTCTGAACCTAACGTCCTTTATGCCCACATGCCAATTTTTACACCTTGAAGCTCTAAAAACAAACAAAGTCCCAACTTGATAGCAAAAACACTCAAATTTCCACCAATTGGGAACTCTCAACAATTTATCTGCCAAAACAATAAATATAAAACAAATCATTTATTCTTCATGGTATTTTCCTCAAATCAAATTAATTTTTTATGAAATGCATGCAATATAAGTCAACTGTCAACTCCCCCACACTAACCTCATGCTTACCCATGAACATAAAGATGAAATTAACCCCTTATTCAAATATTTAAATCACCCATCAAAACCAACTCTTAGCAAAGATTTGCAAAATTGAGAAAAAAGATAGCTAAGGAGTGCCTCATCACAAGTTGTGCCCATAAACTATAACAAGACATAACTACCAAAACCTCACCTAAATAGGAAAAAAACAAGCTCAAAAAATTCAAGCACACAATCTGTTTCACCATGAGTTAAATCTCAACATTTCAAATTTAAAGAGAACCTGTTAAAACACATGAACAACTTCATAAAACTCTAGTAGGAGGAAAGGAAGTATATTATCTATTCTTATTTTTTTCTTTTCATTTGCAAACTTAGACTGTAATGCACTTAAGGTTACCCAATTTTAACGGGTTAATTTCTCCCATGATCACTGAACTTATACTAAAACAACACTAATATAATGAAAGAATTTTTGTTCTCATAAAAATCATCAAACTTAAAACATGTTTACATAAAAATCACTTTAATCGTTTTCTGATGATTCTTTCGCCGAAAAGTCCATCCGGCACGTACACTCAACACCTTATGCATAAATGGCTTGACACGTCGTATATCTTATGAAAAAAATGACATGTAAGTATGCCACAAGGATAACCGACGTATCAAAATATCCATGCGGCATGCCACATGGCATGCTTATATGTCATTTTTTCCATGTGATATGCCACATATCAAGCCATGTGTGCATGGAGATGCTAAGTGTACGAGCCGGTTGAACTTTTCAGCGAAAAAATCGTCAGAAAATGATTAAAGTGATTTTTCTGTAAACATATTTTAAGTTTGATGATTTTTATGAGAACAAAAATTCTTTCATTATATTAGTGTTATTTGAGTATAAGTTCAGTGACCATGAGTGAAATTAACCCAGTTTTAACGTGCATAAACCCAAATTTTCTAGCTAGTTATTCTTTTAAAACCTTGCTTGGACTGTCAAAAGGTAACATGAAAGTAATTGGTTTTGACCCACATACCCCCGATTAAGCCCAAGTGGCTATTAGCACTACTCATAATTGTATTTTGTATGAATATCAGAGTAAAAATTAATTCATCTCTTATTTCTTCAGTTCAATCAAAATAATGCAACAACTTCTCTCATTTAAACAATTCAATAGTAGTGTTCTAGTGTTCTAGCAAGTTAAATAAGAATTTGAAAAAGCGAGACATCAAAATCTAAGCATACAATTAAGGGAAATGGAAGGGGGGAGAATATTTTAACCTAATTACCCAAATGTTCCAATTGCCTTTCATTAACCGTTCCACTAATTTCCTTCAAAATGCACTATAAAAGCTTTAAACACTCAATTTAGATGCCAACCTGCCCTGGAATGCATATAAAAGATTAAATACAGGAAAATTTTATGAAGTAAAAGAAGATGAAGTTAAAAGGAAATAAAAAAATCAAATAAAAGAACAAATAAAATAAATGAAGAAAAGAAAGAACATAGGAGCCTTATGGGCACAAAGGTGCTAGCCTAGCATAAAGTGAATACTGTACTAAATTTACCTGCACCTGCTACCTACTGAACTTATTCTCTTAATTAATTCTTGTGTCATGATATAACTAATAAAAAATAAACCTAATTTAATAATAAGAAAAGCTAAAACTAACAAAATAAAGGGCAAAGAGTACTTCTAGTTTATAGTCCTAGCAAGATTGTGAACATGTTGTAATCGTTAAACTTCAGTTATGGGATCACCAAGAGTGATCTCTTTAGTAGTATGAGCTTGAAATCCTTCATAAATTGATTTAAACTGATGGTTATTAACCTTGAAAATCTTACCAATCTCTATACTTTTGATCTCAACTGCACCATAAATAGTAATATTAGTGACAACAAAAAGGCCTACCTATCTTGACCTTAGCTTACCAGGGAACAATTTTAGCCTAGAATCATATATTAAAACTTTCTATCCAACTACAAATCGTTTCCTTGTAATGTTTTTATCATGGAAGGCTTTGGTTTTTTCCTTATAGATTTTGGAATTCTCATAGGCATCAGTCTTTGTTTCCTCTATCTCCTGAATTTTCAGCTTTGGGTGCTCTCCAACTTCAATTCATCAAGTTTTTATTGCATAGCCCAAAATGCTTTGTGCTCAATCTCAATAAGTAAGTGACACGGATTTCCATAAATTAAGAGATAAGGAGACATGGTAATGGGTGTTTCCTAGGCTATATGATATGCCCACAAGGCATCATCTAACTTAAGACTTAAGTCTATTATTGGCTTGACAATTTTCTCGAGGATAGATTTGATCTCTCTATTGGATATTTCTGCCTGGCCACTTATTTGTCGAAGTATGATGTATAACTTCGTACTTCTAGAACAAAGTAGCAACCACTTTGTTGCAGAAGTAAATTCCTCTATCACTAATAATTTCTTTGGGCACTCAAAACCTTTTGCAAATGTTTAGACTTTACAAAATCTACAACCACTTTAGCATCATTAGTTCTAGTGGCCTTAGCTTACACCCATTTCGAGACATAATCGACAATAACCAAAATATATAAATTACCAAAAGATGGGGAAAAAGGTCCCATGAAGTCCACACCCAAACATCAAAAATTTCACAAATAAAGATGGGTTGGCAATTAGCATTTAGTCTCGTTGGCCTAAAATTTCATATTTTTTACAATTGGTATAAGATTTGCAAAACATATATGAGTAATAATGAATAGTAAGCCAAGACAAACTATACTCTAAGATTTTACATGATGTTCTTTTGGGTCCAAAGTGACCACCATAAGAATGAGAGTGACAAAAATTCAATATGGAACTAACTTTGGATTCAGGAACACATCTTCTAATTATTTGGTGAGAATAATATTTTCAAAGACAAGGGTCATTCTAAATATCATACCTAGCTTCTTTTTTCTTTTTTTTTTCTTGTCTTTCTCATTTTTGGTTAACTCATCAAGTAATGAATTCAAACTAAGAAGTTGACAATGTCAACATACCAGGGTGTGGAAACTAAAAATAAAAATAAATACCCATCTAGGAAGTCATCCTTTAAAGGGAATGTGTCACCTTCGATCGGGAGTCGGCTTAAGTAGTCAACTACCAAGTTCTTCAAACCTTTCTTGTCTTGAATCTGCAAATTAAATTCTTGCAGCAGTAAAATCCAATGAATTAATCTTGGCTTTGCATTTTTCTTTTTCAACAAATACCTAAGAGTTGCTTGGTCAGAAAATATAATTACTTTAGTACCAAGTAAATATGAATGAAACTTATCTAAAGTAAAGAGTGGCTAACAGTCCTTTTTCGTTGTCGAATAATTGCATTGTACACTGTCTAAAGTCCTTAATGCATAATAAATGACATGTGGATCTTTGCCATGACGTTGTCTAAGCACTGTGACCATAACATGTTTGTTGGCATCACACATTATCTCAAAAAGAAGATTGTAGTCAGAGGGCTAAATATTGGTGCTATAACTAATATCTCCTTAAGCTTATCAAAAGCAGCTTTACAAGTGTTATCAAACTGAAACTCCATATCTTTTTGTATCAGCTTGCAAAGATAACCAACTAGAGGAGCTTGAAAGGAAAATTATAGCTATGCTAACTAAATTTTCAGTCAATCTGGGTGCTTAGCCAGTAGCATAGGCCACCGAACGGGTCGAGCTGACCTTTGTCGGGGGAATCCCTATGGCAGCTCCCACTATACCTCCGATAGTTCTCGATGTAAGAAATGCAACACCAAGGGTTCCACCAACTAATTACAGAAGAGATAAGGGGCTATTATATGGTGATCCTGATAAAGACTATATAGTCAGCGATGATGATGACCTATCGGGTTCACAAGCAGTAAGCAATAGGGTCTCCAAGATAGAGTATCTCGCCACTAAAAAATAAAAGAGAAGCTAGAAGTAATGACCTGAGTGTTGTCTATAGGGAAAGGGATCAGCTCCGAGGATATTAACTTAGATAGTGATGAGGTTTTGCCCCATCGATTCAAAATGCTTGATTTGCCCAAACTTGACACATCAAACAATATGTACTAGTGATGAAAGGAACTACTCTTATAAAGAGGCAAAAGGTTGACTACTTTAGCCTTAGCCTTATGGGCCCTTCAATTGATTGGTACCATAGGCTAGATAGGAATACAAAGGATGATTAGGAAAGTTTGATCGAAGAATTCCTGAGCCAATATGATTGCAGTACATGCATGAAAGTAACCTTAAAGGATCTAGAGTGGCTGCAACATAAGTTAGAAGAGTCCTTTCATGAGTACCTTACTCGTTGAAGGAACAGAGTAATGGAGATAAAGAGAAAGCTAGACACACAGGATTATATCTATCTTTTTATCAGCAACACCATCCCTTATGTAGACACCGGATCCCGAGACAGCCCAGATCAGGATTACCCAATGATTAAATTAGCGCCTGTCCATAGGGAAAAATGTTGGAAGTGATGGTTTTTTTGTCAAATTTGCTCCTTAAAATATAAAAAATTTTTAAAAATAAAAATAATAAAAATATTAGAAGTGATAATGTTCTTGTTAAAATTGCTTTTAAAAAAAATTCGGACGCTTACGGCAACAGGCGCACGAGGGCGGGGGCCCCAGGTGCGTGCTGGTGCTGGGCTGCGCACAGCAACGCAGCGTGTGTGGACGCCCTTCTCTGGCAGGCGTGTGTTGGCGCTAGGCTGTGCCCAGCGAGCGCGGGTACCCCTCCTAAGAGGCGCGCGTGCGCGTCCCACCCCTTGTGCGCAGCTCGCGCGCCTTGGGAGCCCCGCGTGAGCCTGGCCACCCCTTGTCCATTTTGGCCCCCTAAAGCATTTTTTTCGTGTTTTTTGGCCCAAAATTTATTTTTTAACCTTTTTTTTTTCCAAATTTTAAGTTTTTTTTTTAAATTTAAATAAGGAGTATTTTGATTTAATTAAAGGGGATTTTCCTAAATTGGCTAGTGTAACGCGCGCCGAACCCCGGAGGCCCCGAATACCCGCTTTTAGGATATTCGAGAGAGATTCATAAGACTTGTAAAGATTACAAGGGCATTTATTTTGGTTAATAACGAAGTATTTTGGAGTCGCCACCCAATAAAATATTAGCAAAATTCATCTAGCTTTAATGAGCCTAAAACAAGCGCATGCATTTATTTTAAGCAACAAGGAGTATTTTGGAATTCCCATCCCAATAGTACATTGAGATAGTTCATTTAATCCCGTTGAGCCTAAGATGAGATACATAGTTTATCTTGGACAACAAGAGATATTTTGGAGTTCCCATCCCAATAGATCGTTGGGATGGTTCGTCTAACCTCATTAATCCTAAGACAAGAGAGAGTTCGAGGCTTCCCATTTATTCATACCTTGGTTAAAGTTATGATTGAGTTTTAGAGATAAAATTTCATTCATTTTCTCATACGGTTTAATGCAATATTTAAAGCACAGATTAATCATGTAGTGGAAGCGGTAAATAAAATAAATTCAAAATAAACTAAATAAAAATACAATAAATTACAATAAAACTAGGGGTGGAATACAACATCCATCGTAAATGAAATGTAAATCATACATAAAACGAGATATTTATTAAGGATGAGGACATTGGTCCTCGCATGCATATTTAAGAGAGAAGGTGTTAAAGTTAACATTTTATTTGGATGAAAAACTAGGACATTGGTCCAATTTTTATTAGAAAAATTCCAAATTAATTAATATAAATATATTTGTGATTTTCTTTTTAACATGCATAAAATAAATAATCTTATTACAAATTACATTGACAAAATAAATAAAAATTCAAAGTAAAGAAAATAATATAAATAATAAAAATAATAAGTTAAAACCAAACGAGTCTCTTGGATCTCCCCATTTGCTCGCGAGAATGCCCAACCAAGGAAAACAAGTATTGGGATCAAAACAAACACAAATGAAACCATTGTTAGTAATTAAATCAATTATCAATTAAGACATATGAAAAGATGAATAAAATAAAATGGAATAAAATACATCATAAATGAAAAATAAATTAAATGGCATGATGAAACAAATAAATTAACTTATTAATAAATTAAAACTTAAAATAACAACAATAACAACATCAACAACAACAACAACAACAACAACAACAACAACAACAACAACAACAACAATAATAATAATAATAATAATAATAATAATAATAATAATAATAATAATAATAATAATAATAATAATAATAATAATAATAATAAATGATAATAAAAGTAATAATAATAAAAGAGAAGAATGAACATAAGTAAATAAAAAAGAATAAAAAAGTAAAAAAATGTTAAATCTATATCTAAAATCACATAAAATAAATAAAGAAATAATAGATCTAAAGATCTACATGATGACTAATTAAATAAGAACAAAAAATAAATAAAAGAAAATAAAAATAAGAGATCGAGCACAAAATGTTTACTCTCTGAATTCGGATTCGATGGAGGAAAGAAATGATTGATTTTCTTATTTTGATCCACAAAATTAGAATTAAAAATAATAAAATTGGAGTTTTATTTCAAGAAAAAAAATTGCTTAAAAAGAAATGATGGATGAAAATAAAAATTTTTAAGAACAAAATTTTTTTTTCTCAATAAAGATTATTGATTAAAGAAAAGTAAAAAAAATTCTAAAGAACAAAAAATTATTTTTTTTGTCTCAAAAATTTTTTTTTTTTTAATTAAAGAAAAGTAAAAAATTGTCAAGAACAAAAAATTATTTTTTTTGTCTCGAAAAAAATGATTGATTAAGAATTGAATTTTTTTTAACCTTAAGAAATTTTATTTGGAGAAGAAAAATAAAAAAAAAAGTAGAGAGAATTCTATTGAAGAAGAAGAGAAGAATTTTTTTTAACCTAAAAAGAATTCACCCTTTTCTCTTTCTAAATTTTTATATTTATATAATTTTTTGTGAAATCCTAATTAATTAAGGAAAGAAAATAAATTTATATCAGATTATTCCTTATCTATATTTTAAAGATGGAAAAAATGATGAAAATTCTTAAAAAATGGGATAAAAAATAAATTTTGGAGAAAAAATCCCGAAAAAAGGTGAAAAAGCGGATTTGCGGCAGACTGGTGCGACTGACGCCCGTCGTAGGCGAGGGACCCGCACATGCTCCGACGGGCACACGCGCGAGGGAGTCCTGCCCTCGCGCGCAGACTGCCGAAAATGTCCGGATTTTTTTAATTAACAATTTTGACTAAAACACTATAATTTCCAAACTTCTTTTTTTATTTTTATTTTTATTTTTGATATTTTTTTTATTTTTTATCTCTAAAAACAACATTCACAAGGAAACCATCACTTTTAATCTTTTTGCCTATGAACAGGCATCTAGTCATCATTGGGTAATCCTGATCTAGACTAGCTCAGGACTCGGTATCTACAGTTGCCCCCAATTTTGGGGAAACTAGTTCATGGGTGCCCAGATGAGCCAAAATTCAGAGAAAATGAAAGGAGCGCGTACCTAAGGCTGCCACCTTCCTGCTATGTTGATAAAGTTATGGTGGGTTTGATTAACATCAGTTTGTTGACGTGGTAAGCTACGCTCTTGGTGGCTAATTAACATTGCCTTTTTACCATGATTCATTCCCGTTGAGCTGATGTCGAATGGACGCCCTTTGAAGGAAGGTTGGCTGTTCCCTAGAGAATGATTTACCAAATATGAATATCGTCCTCTCGGATGGCACCGAGTCATTTTCTAGACTTTCAAAGTGCGGATATCATCCTCTTGATTACACTGAGTCATTTTTTAGACTTCCAAAGTGTGGACATCATCCTCTTGGATTGCTTTATTGACCGTAATATACCAGATACCGATCCCTCTATCCTCTCCAACCGAAGCCTCCTTATTGAAAAAAAACCTGTATGCTTCTTAAGAGGGCTTTGTGCTCGCAGGGAGACGTTGAAAATTTATGCTCACTGAGAGGCTTAGATGCTCACTGAGAGGCTTTGATGCTCACTGAGAGGCTTAGATGCTCACTGAGAGGGTTTGATGCTCACTGAGAGACTTTGATGCTCACTGAGAGACTTTGATTTTGAGCCTCCTGAGAGAAAATTAGATTTGAGCTTCCAGAGAGGAAAACTATATTTGAGCTTCCTTAGAGGAAAACTATATTTGAGCCTCTAGAGAGGAAATTAGATTTGAGCCTCCTTAGAGAAAAATTATATTTGAGCTTTCAGAGAGGAAATTGGATCTGAGCCTCCTCAGAGAAAAATTGTATTTGAGCCTCCAGAGAGAAAATTGGATCTGAGCCTCCAGAGAGGAAATTAGATTTGACGTTTCAATACTTGCCTGATAGATTTTAGAATTTTCAGTGTCTCTTAAGAGGATTTTAGTCTTGATTTTTTTTTAAAAAAAAAGTCCCTTTGTTTTTTTTTTGTTTTTTTATAGTTGAGATATTTTTTTTGTTCGAATTTACACCTTAGGTGCATTCTTCATTTTTGCAATTTTTGGATGGATCTTAAATCTGCACTTAGGTGAACCTTACATTTTAAGTGCTTTGATTTTTTTTCAACCTTTACATTTTATAATAAAGAAACTTACATGATTGCCCCCAGCATGGTGTGCATGAATAGGCTTGCTCTTTTAAAAGTTCTCTTTGGCATGAGCCCATGGGATTCTTTTTTCGTGAGGAATTTATTTTGATCTGATTGTCCAGTATGGATGAGCGTCGACGTTGAGCTGAAGTTGTACTTAATTGCCGGCAACTAAGGTATGTGTGGGCAGTCTAGCTTCTCGAAAGGTCTTCTTTTCTATAGATTTGTACGATTCTTAATTGCCCTCAGCATGGTGTGCTCGAATAGGCTTGTTCTTCTGGGTGTTCCTCCTCTGTACAGACCCATATGACTTTATGCCGAATACAGTGTCCAACAATGTTGAGCTGAATCCATCTCTTGGATCATCTTTGCACATGAGGTCTATTCGGACCTTTCCCTTAGACTTATATACATAGCAATGTATACAAAAGATTGTGTGTGCGTATGGGATTATGTGTGTGAAATATATACACAAAGTTATATACATACAACACATGCCAAGAATTAATGTACAAAAATTATGTATACATGACTATACGTGTAAAAGATTAAATGCATGTGATATGTGCTTGTGATATGCATGTTAAACATGTGCAAAGAATGATGTGTTATATGTATGTAGAAATTATGTACACGAAATGTGCGTGAAGAATTGCATATGTAAAATATATACAAAGTTCATGCATGTATGAATGCATGTTGGGCATCATGAAAGACTATGCACGTGTAAAGTTATGCAAAGAGATATGCAAAAGATTGTACACGTGGGAGGCACGTGAGATGCAAAAATGGATAGACCACACCCTAGGTGGTTAAGAGATTCATTGAGGGTATTGCTCATACTATCTAATGTCCCTAAGGATCTAGAAGACATCTTGGCTTAGAAATTCTGACCCATAACCTTTTTAGAGAGAACCGTCCGGTGTGCATCTTTGCCCCCTTGGTCAATGAGTATGCACCTTTTACTATAAGCTGTATAGTGTTTTGCCCCCAGTCCTCTAACTCGTGTCCTGCATTGTGCACTACTTTCTTGAAGGGAGGTTATTCGGACTGCCTTATCGCTTTGGGCATTGGAAGTCATTTATTGAAGGTAGTGCATTTCTTGTGGATTTTCACACTAGTTTTGGTTTGTAGGAAATACGTCCCTTTAGAGATTTTCACACAACCCTGTGCCTAATTTTTGCCTGGAATGGACCCAACCCACTCTATCAGCTTTTATTCATTTTATTTTTTTGTAGGACAAACTGCCTGTTTTTAGGTTTTCACGCTGCCCTTTGGTCTAACTTTTGCTTAGAAAGCCAGTTATGGTTTTCATCTCTAACGGCCTTCCTCTTTTTTTTTTTTGAAGGGTAGGAGGAGGAGCATTTGACAAATGAAGTTTTATCATTACCGCCCTGAATGAAGCTTGTTTTAGCATATGTCCTTATGCATGCCATGGGTCTCTCTCGACCAATTAATAGATTGTTTATGCCTAGCTTATGCATGTTTTCCTATTTATATGCACCATATAGCAACAACAATAACCTTGACTAGACATGTGATGTAAAAACACGAGTTTTATTCAATCTCAAGGAGTAACACCTTAGGCGCATTCAACTCCTGTTATCAATCAGCCCTTTCGGATTTTTTTGATTGAATATTTTCTCTCAGCCCTTGTTTTTGCCCAGGATGTCCTTTTTTTTCATTTTTAGTTTTCATCCCGACAGGGCGCCCAATTTTAGCAAGATCGCCTTTTTTCGATTTTTGACCCGCGGGGCATTAATATTATTTTTCTTTTTTTAGCCTTTGCCATGAAACCTCCTTAAGTCTATCAATGTATACATGGTTCCTTTGAATTTACCCTTATCATTATTATCTGGGACGGTTGCTTCTTCTGACTGTGCCTCTTCTTTAGTACCAAAGGCTTCATCTTGTACCTGACGTAGTGAGTTCTCTATTCGAAACTTAACTGTGGAAGTTTGTATTTCACCTTTTTTCGATTTTGGTCACTTAATTTCTGAAGTAGCTCTCAATGGTTGAAATTAGGTTGCAGGTTGGCCTCAAATGGTTTAGGCCAAAACTGTGGGTTTTCTTTTCTTTTCTTTTTGCTTTTCTTCACATTTTTTTTTCTCTTTTCCTTTTATTTTATTTTTAATTTTTTTTTGTGAAGGCTCAGAGCTTCATTTGTCTTGAATTTGATAGTCCAACTCCTGAGACAGTACCTTAAGGATTGGAGCTTGATTTTACTTGGCTGCACTGTGTGCGTCCTAGATGATGAAGAAGCAAAGGAATGGCTTTTGAAAATCTCGATTGCTATTAGGTTGACAAATTGAAGTAGGTTATCTTGTTATGTCATTCCAGGTCTAGGCAAAGGCTTTTTCTTTTTTTTTTCTTCTTTCTTCTTCTTCTTCTTCTTCTTCTTCTTCTTCTTCTTCTTCTTCTTCTTCTTCTTCTTCTTATTATTATTATTATTATTATTATTATTATTATTATTATTATTATTATTATTATTATTATTATTATTGTTATTATTATTTTATTTTCTTTTATCTCTCAAATTTTATCTCATTTAGGTTGGATGCAACCAAGATATTTTTTCCTTGAGATTGAATAAAATAGTATTTTTTGACCCAATGCCTTAATCATGATTATTACTATGCATGATGCGATAAGATGTGATAATGCATACATAAGAAAAGCCCATACTATTAATATAGTTAGAGAAACAAATGCATAACATAGCTCAGTGATATTATAAAAAATAGCTTCTGTCAAATCTTCCTCTATAGCTGACACAAATGTTGTAGTTGATGGCTCATTGTCATCCTTAGGAACTGCGTTCCCTTCCCACTTACGCACTTAATCTATCTTACTCTTTCCCTTTCGCTTTTCTGGGTTAGAGAACTGTTTGGAATCAATCAGATCTTGAATAGCATGTCTCAAGGTCTTGCAATTGTCTGTGGTATGCTCGGTGTGCTGGTGGAAGGCACAATATTGATCTGCCTTGTGATTGGGCTGTCCCTAGTTTATGGCGGGCCTAGCCGACAATGGTTGTAACATCCCCTCCTTCATTAGCCTTTTAAGGACCCAAGATAAGGATCTGCCCAAATTAGAATAGTGCCTTTGATTCATTTTCGTGGTTGGCGCTTTTGCTATCTTAACATTGCCCTTACAGTTGTTGTGGATACCTGAGCTTTCATTTTTTAGAGTATGCGTCTCTACCCTCTTCAGGTACAATGTTATATTCTGGAGTAGACCTCCTATTTCCTTCTTGATCAACTGGTGAATCAAGTGGCACCTTGCCTCCAGGTTTGGAAGTAAACGAAAGCACCGCGGCTGTTGCTGTATGAGCCTTCTTAACTATGGCCAGTTTGACTTGGTTAAGAGCAGTAGCCATAAGCTGATCTTGAAGAACGAGCTCCATGGCATCCATTCTTTCCTTAATCATAGCTAATAGCCTTTTTTCAAGCTCTTCGAACCTTCTATCCATCTCTTGGGCAATTAAGGCATGAGTCTCTTCAATCTATTATGAAGGGTCAGCCATTTCTAATACCTGCGAACGTTCTGGCAAGGATGCTAGATCTCTATCAACCAACCCGAACTCTGATTGCTCTTTAAACAACTATCAAGATCCCTAAACCACCAAAGAAAATGGTCTGTAGTGGCTAAAAAACTCAAGGGGTTAGAATGATGCATGCGATGCACGGAAAATTTATGCACAGGATGATACATACATGTGAAAATTATATGTACAAAATAGGATGTACACATATGAAGGAAATATATATGTTTTTTTTTTATTTTTTTGTTTTTTTGTTGTATTTTTTTGACATGCATTAATGACATGTGATGCATGAGTATGCTGTACAACATCCACAACCACATGCAAGCAAGATAGATTCTTCCAACCTTATTACCCCCACACATGAGGTTGTGCGGTCTTTTTCGTAGGTGGGCTTGATCCATGGGTTAACAGGAAATCCAATGGACGCGTATGGTGCACGGCAAAAAATCGGCAGCATAACATCTCTTATCTAATGTACATACGTATGGGTTTTGATCATTGTGTATTCAGGGAACTAGAATAAACTGGCATAGGCCTATCAGGGCATGAAAGCCTTTGATTAGGTGACCAACCAACCTATCTGGGTTTGACCAATACAAAATAATCCATACAACAAGCATAGTATTATGGTTCATACCACCTAGGTGAAGTATCATTTTTCATTACGTGAGATTTTGCCATGGTGATGATACTTTAGGTCTACCCAAGCATGGTCTCTGCCGACGGGTCTAGCTCATCACGAGTATAATGACCAATTGGGTCTCAATTTAATATATCATGATGGTACGAGGCTTGGGCTGGTGATGTAACAACCCCTAACCATCTGTAGAGCTTTACTACGATGGCTATGGAGTGTTACAACACATCACATACGCATAAATCAATATTCCATACAAAGTTCAGGTTAAATAAATTTCTTTCAAAAGCTACATTCAATTATTTTCTGAAAATCCATGCATAATATTACAAAACACTTAATGTCTTACATCAGTTTTCGCTTTACAAAAATACAACTTCTTGATACAAAAGTTTCAGTTCCCTTACACATGCCAACTATAAATACACCTTTCATACTACTACAAAATAACCTACAATTACAACAGTTCCAATGTGTTGGCCGTTGGCAATGTAGGACTGTCTTCCAAAATGCTATCTTTAGAAACCTACATGGATAAAACATCTATGCTAAGAAATAATGCTTAGTAGGGAAATAAAAAAATATGGATGAACACTCACAGTAATCATCAATATAATTACATGCTTAGCCAACATACATAAATACACAATTCGAATTAACATCAGCACTAGAGCAATCATCACAATCACATAAGTTGACTAATAGTATCATCGAAGGCATTTTATAATTCTTTATATTTAATCTTAAATTCTCATATGCTATTTACTCATTAAAACATATTTTATTCATTCATGGCAATTCTATAATTTCACCACTCACACACATCACATATATATATATATATATATATATATATATATATATTACACATGGCAAAGTAATTATCAGCACTTGTCCATATATATATATATATATATATATATATATATATATATTCATTATCAAGTCTCAAATACAAATCGGTACCAAACATACTTTGAATCAATTCCTAATATTACCGCATATAGACTATTTCATACAAAGTTTACAACATTTACTTGTTAACATATAATAGTCTACCTTATACCACAAATTCCAACCTTTATGCATTAAATTCACATTCTACATTAATAATGGTCAACACCAATATATACATATATATATATATATATAGTGCATAACCTTATCAAATAATATTCACAAAACTAGATTACTTCACCAAAGTCTATCAATATTATACCCTCACAAATTCACATAATACACCAAGTTGACAATCAATCACTTGATTACTAGCTATTTTCTAACTTGCTTGCACTTCTATATAGTAGTGGATAACGGGTTATCACTCTGATATCCGTAGATACGTTTAAGTTAGTATCTGTAGATACTGATATAATCAATCACATTAGTACCCATAGGTACAGAAATAATCAATCGCATTAGTACCCGTAGGCACTGAAATAATTAATTGCATTAGTACCCATAGGCACTAAAATAATCAATCCCATTAGTACCCGTAGGCACTGAAATAATCAATCGCATTAGTACCCGTAGGCACTAAAATAATCAATCGCATTAGTATCCGTAGGTACCTTTAAATAAAGACACACAAACAATCACTCGCTTTCGGGGAACCTATTCTAGGATTACCCCTGATCCAAGCGGGGCCGATTAATAGAAATTAATCGCTTTTAGCTTCAGTACTTTAGAACCTATAGTCTTGCCTATCTATCCATGACTCAACTTGCAGGCTAGATAATTGACTCAATGACATAAATCAAGTTTGCTTAACAAACCTTCGCAAAAACTGCATCACACAAATTTCGGATAGTTCTCAATATTATCCACTTTCATACGTATATAACTTATTTCCCACTTCACACTTCATTATTTAATTCATACATCTTGTTATACATTTATATAGACACACATACTTACCCGATTTGCCACATTAATGGTCTCCATATAAATAAGAAATTCATAAGATCAAAATCATAAATCACATTAAGCAAACTCATTTCATTTGATATCCTTCATATGTGTATAACTTAATCTCAACTCATAATTATGCATACTTGTTCATATTTTACATGCTCATATAGATTAAGGTATTATAATCCTCAAATGTCATTTAACTTGACTGAATTCTATTTCATACAATTATACATTATTACTTCATTAGTTTATTACTAATCTTCATCATATTCATATGTATTTTCCAAGTGATAACTATTCTTATACTCATTTAATAGTTCTAAACATGCATCCTATAGATCCTTGAAAGTTTCAGTGCAATACGGGTTTAATTCGTGAAGAAAAACACATAAAATAGTCAAAACAGAGGGG
The DNA here is from genome assembly GCA_947683425.1 of Excoecaria cochinchinensis. NCBI lineage: Eukaryota > Viridiplantae > Streptophyta > Magnoliopsida > Malpighiales > Euphorbiaceae > Excoecaria > Excoecaria cochinchinensis. Next base: position 11,721,066 of record CANTUQ010000105.1, read on the forward strand.
GTCACGGTGGCAATGACTTTGTTATGGCTGTGAGGTCCAAAAATAGGAATTTTTCCTTCTCTTGGCATTGGTCATGGTGGCAATGAATTGGTTGTTACCCTGACATACCAAAATTTAACAAAACAGAAGATAAAACTCGGGATTGCTTTACTACCCAAGTTTGAAAAGCCTATATCAACATCTAAAACTCATTTTTAGAAAAAACTCCCTTTTTAACATTTGTGTCCTAGGATCTTAAGTTTCAAATGGAACAAATTTTAGGTCATTTGGACATCTAAAACGTTAAATATGAGCTATATATCCTTAACTGCTCAAATGAGGCGCCAAAGTAGAGACACCTCTATTTTGGCCACTTTTGAAACACTTAAAGCTATAATTAGCTCAACCATATCTCTGAGAGATTTTTAGGTCTCGATCTTAGGTTTTAGGTCTAATTTGAATCAACCAATTTGGAGCACTACTACTCGATCAATGGGCAAAATAGTCACCAAAGGTCAAGAGAGACCTACACAAAAACTTACCCTACAAGTACATTTTTCCCACTTCGTACACATGACTTCTAAAACTAACGTTAATGACATTTTTAACCAACATACTCTGCTAATCATTTATTCATATATATGTTACTTGTATAAGGCACAATTCTCATCTCAATTTGATTAAAACTCAAGGAGTTATGGCCCAAGGAACATAACATGCTCTAAAAGGCCCTCCTACAGAATTAGTTACACTTGAATTCACTTTTTGCAGACTTTAGAGCCCTTAATTCATCATGATCATTTCTAAGACAATTATAGACACATATCATAGGAACCTAATCCCATCAACCCCCATTCATTTCTATAATGATACAACTCAAGTTATAGCACTTACAATTAAAGTAGGTCAAATATACCTCAACTAAATTTTACACTTGCAGCTCATTAACTATAAACTAACCTATTTAGCATCATTTTATCATCAAACTCATAATACACTTCCCTAACTCAATTATACACATCACGGCATATACGCTTTCTTAGCAAAGTTCATTCATTAATATAAACATAGTAATTTATAATTCATCCGAAATTAGGGTTCAATCTTAGGTCAATCAAACTCATGACATTCATTATCACTCAACATGTTCATTTCTTCAATTTAACACACCACAAAACACAATTTACACACTTAGTGTACACAAGCAATCAATTAACACACACACAAATAATTAGTTCCTAAACCTTAAGTTTTTTTAGCTCCACTTAAGCTCACTTGGCACCTTGATCATCATTCATCTTCCTTCCTTTTTCTTGCTAACTCACAGCCGCCACCACATGCACAATCAAATTCCCAAGTTGAAACAAAGTGATCAGTTTTCATCTCAACACAGAAATGAAGAAGGAGTAGAAGAGGATAAAGAATAACCCAATTAAACACTTACCTTGCTAACTTAAAAATTTCACTCTACTAATCACTCACTTGATCACCCAACATAAATTATGGAATTAAAAGTTGAAGGAGATGGATTAAGAAAGAAAGAAGAAGAAGGACATAAACTTTGAAAGGAAGCAGCTGAAGATCACATGCAAAGAATGAAGTTTTCTCTCTCCTTCAAAGCTTATATTGCATGTAGGAGGATGAGGTGGTAGGAGCAAAAGTTGACAGCTGGATTCCACCACTCAAATCCTCCATTGCATGTCAATGCTGAGTTGGCAAATCCAGCAATTGCCACTTAGAATCCACTCCCACAATCTTAATCGAGATTAACCTAATTGATCCCCACTAACTCTTAATTAATCCCTCTTTAATTTAATCATGCACATTTACCCATAAGTCACTGAAACTTATTTATTCTCTTCAATTAAGTCCTCAATTTCTTAATTACTCTTAAATCTAAATTAGCAAACTCACTATTAAATTTAGCCAACTACCTTAGTCAAGCCAACATACTACTAGGGTCGATTTTGGGTTATTACAGGTGATTATGCTTAACACTTTCCTACATTGAGTGAACGTAGGGTCGTTGTTCGGAAATGCATCGGGCTGAAAGAGGGTACAAACTAGCATAGATCTAAGGCTCTAGTGAAATGCAATGCAATTTTGAAAAGGGGTGGAATTTTAAATTAAAACTCAATTATTTATTTTAATCAAGGTACTTTTGAAGTAAAGGTCTTAATAATCCCCAGTGGAGTCACCACTGTGATGCTTGCCGAACCCCGGATGCCCCAAAGACCCCTTTAGGTTGTTCGAGAGAGGTTCATAAGACTTGTAAAAATTACAAGGGTGTCTATTTTGGGCAATAAGGAGGTGTTTTGGAGTCGCCACCCAATAAAAATGTTGGAAAAGTTCATCTAGCCTCAGTGAGCCTAAGACAAATGCATGAATCTATTTTAGGCAACAAGGAGTATTTTGGAATTTCCATCCCAATAGTACATTGAGATGGTTCATCTAAAACCGTTGAGCCTAAGATGACATAAATAGGTCTATCTTAGGTAACAAGAGATATTTTGGAGTTCCAATCCTAATAGAACATTGGGATGGTTCATCTAATCTCATTGAGCCTAAGACCAGAGAGAGTTCGGGACTTTCTATTTATGCATACCTTGGTTAAAGTTATGATTGAGTTTTAAAGATAAAATTTCATTCATTTTCTCATACGGTTTAATGTAATATTTAAAGCGCAGATCAATCACGTATTGGAAGCGGTAAATAAAGTAAATTCAAAATAAAATAAATAAAAATATAATAAATTACAATAAAACTAGGGGCGGAATACAACTCTCACCGTAAATGAAATGTAAATCATACATAAAATGGGATATTTATTAAGAATGAGGTCATTGGTCCTCGCGTGCATACTTAAGAGAAAAAGTGTTAAAGGTGATAGTTTATTTTAATAGAAAACTAGGACATTGGTCCCATTTTTATTAGAAAAAATTATAAATTAATTAATATAAATATTTTTTGTGATTTTCTGTTTAACGTACAAAAAATAAATAATCTTATTACAAATTATATTGACAAAATAAATAAAAAGCCAAAATAAAGAAAATAATAAAAATAATAGGTTAAAACCAAACGAATCTCCTGGATCTCCCAATTTGCTCGCGATAATGCCTAAACATGAAAAACAAGTATTGGGATCAAAACAAACACAAATAAAACCATTGTGAGTAATTAAATCAATTATTAATTAAGACATATGAAAAAATGAATAAAATAAAATGAAATAAAATACATCATAAATGACAAATAAATTAAACGACATGATGAAACAAATAAATTAAATTATTAATAAATTAATACATAAAAACATAACAAATGATGATGATGATGATGATGATGATGATGATGATGATGATGATAATAATAATAATAATAATAATAATAATAATAATAATAATAATAATAATAATAATAAATATGATAATAATAGTAATAATAATAAAAAACAAGAACGAACATAAGTAAATAAAAAAGAATAAAAATGTAAAAAAATGTTAAATCTATATCTAAAATCACATAAAATAAATAAATAAACAATAGATCTAAAGATTTATATGATGACAAATTAAATTTGAACAAAAAACAAATAAAATAAAATAAAAATAAGGGATCGAGCCCAAAATGTTTACCTTCTGAATTCGGATTCGATGAAGGGAAAAATATGATTAATTTCTTTGCTTTGATATGCAAAATTAAAATTAAAAATAATAAAATTGGAGTTTTATTCCAACAAAAGAAAAATTGTTTAAAAAGAAATGATGGAAGAAAATAAAAATTCTTAAGAATAAAAAATTATTTTCTTTATCTCAAGAAAGATTATTGATTAAAAAAAAGTAAAGAAATCCTCAAAGAGAAACAATTAAAAAATTATTTTATTTGTCTCAAGAAAGATTATTGATTAAAAAAAGTAAAAAAAATTCTCAAAAATAAAAAATTATTTTGTTTGTCTAAAGAAAAAATTATTGATTAAGAATTGAATTTTTTTTAACCTTAAAAAATTTTATTTGGAGAAGAAAAACCAAAAAAAGTAGAGAGAATTCTATTGAAGAAGAAGAGAAGAAAAATAATTTTTTTTAACCTAAAAACAATTTCCTCTTTTCTCTTTCTAAATTTTTCTATTTATATGATTTATTAAAAACCTAATTAATTAAAAAAAGAAAATAAATTTAAATCAGACTATTCCTTGTATATATAAAAAAATAGAAAAAATCATGAAAATCCTTAAAATATGGGATAAAAAATCAATTTTGTGGAAAAAATCCCAAAAAAAGGTGAAAAAATGGATTTGCGGCAAGATGGGGCGACCGACACCCATCGTTGGCGAGCGACTGGCACGCGGCAGGCGAACGACGTGAGCGCGCATTGCACGTAGTAGGTGAGGGACGCGCGCGTGCGAGTGAGTGATGCCCGCGCCCGTTCCAAGGTCGTGCTTGCCCCTAGTACCAGCGCACTGGCGCTGGCCGCGCGTGCGAGGGAGGCCTATCATGTGCCAACGACCGAAAATGTCTGATTTTTTTTTAAATAACAATTTTGACTAAAATACTATAATTTCCAAACTCCTTTTTATTTTTGATAGTTTTGATATTTTATTTTTTATCCCTAAAAGGCAAATTTCACAACGAAACCATCACTTTCAACTTTTTTGCTTGTGAACAGTCATCTAATCATTATTGGGTAACCCAGATCTGAGCTAGTTCAGGACCCCGGTATCTACAGCCAGATTTTCTTTTTCTAATGATATAAATAAAAAAAACTTAAGAGAAAATAGAGGGACATTTTTTTATGTGAAAATTTATTTCTTTTCTTTTTTTCTTCAAGAAAAATTTTTGGGTTGCATATTTTGGAATTTACTTCTTTTTCAAGAGAATTTTTCTATCTTAAGACAAAGAAAACAATTATTTGTTATTGGGAATTTTCTTCCATTTTTAAGCAAGTTTTCTCGAAATAAATAAAATAATTCTTTGTTTTTTAGATCCAAAATTTATTTCATATTTTTTATTTGAACAATTTTTTTTTTGTAATTTTCACTCTAAACAAAAAGTTTAAATTTTTATTTTTCTAATCTTATTTTTGCGAATTAAGATAAGGAAATTAACCATTTTCCTTCTTTTATCAAATCCAATTATGAGAGTAAATATTCTGGGCATGAATCGATTTTATATTTTTTTATTATTTTTTTATCTTCAATTCATCACCATGTAGATTTGTAGATGTATTTATTTGTTTTGTTTGATTTTAGTCATACATTTAACATTCTTTAACATTTTTATTTTACTTTTATTCTTTTTATTTACTTGATTGTTAATCTTTTTTTGTTATTATAATTATAATTATAATTGTCACACCCCATTTGCCCCCTAGTAGAATGAGCCCGTCTGTCTGTCTATCTGTTTGTCTGTATGTGTAAGCATTCGCATGTGTACAGTATTTCATAAGGGTATTTCAGTAAAATGCATGATTTTGGGGTTTTATTATTGTGTGGGTGCATACATGGCATTAGTGTGTGAATTAATTAGGAATTACTTGTGTACACTTGAGCATACCATATTAGGGTGTTTTTAGTTGGGAATCATTTGTGTGTATTTGCTTATATCATTGTAGAATACATTTATTTGAGGATGCATTTGGTGTGTGTGATGTGTTGAGTTAGGGTGTGAGTGATTAAATTCCACCACCAAGAAATTGACATGTGTATTAGGTTAGGGAAATGAATAAAGAAAAGAAGTATGAGTGAGGGGAAGATCAATTCACGTTTTTCCCTTTCTAGCTCCATCTTCTTCTTCTTTTCCCTTTCCTAATTGCTACTTGCTGTAGATCAAATTGTGGTAGTGGAATTAGTCACTCTTGCTTCTAACTTGGTAAGTCACTGCAATTCTCATCTTAGTTTCCTTTATTTCATTTTCATCTTCTTCCTTGAGTTAGGTTTAACTTAGGGTTTGTTTTGTTGAATGTTCTTGTTGAATTTGTGATTAGTTGAAGCTCCTCGCGAACCAAAGGGCAAAGAAGTTGCTGGTCCTAGTGGAGCTAAGTGTTAGAAGATTAGAAACTCTCTCTGTCGCGTGACTCGCTATGAAGGAAGGCAAGTCACGTCGCGTGACTCTCGGTCACGACGTGACCTGCCTGCTGAGAAGCCAGTCGCGTGACCAGCTGATGAGTAAGCAAGTCACGCGACGTGATCTTCGGTCACGTCGTGCGACCTGCGAAGAAGAGGCGTAGCGTGATCTGTAAGATCACGCAACGTGATCTGCGAGGGAGAAGCAGCGTCACGTCGCGTGACCCTAGGTCACGCCGTGACCTGCTTAAGCATTGCGTGATCGGCGAGGATCATGCAATGCGATTGGCGAGAAACAAGCAGGTCACGAGACGTGACCCTAGGTCACGCCGTGACCTGCCTGTTGAGAAGGCCAGTCACGCCCAGTGACCAGTCGATCTCGCCCGTTTCTCTGCTCAGCTCGTTTTTCCGAAATTTCCTGGTTTTTAACTCAGAACTGAATTTGGTATTTCTTCAGAATGGACTTTACTGTTGTTTGATGCATGTCTTACTGTTTGATGCTTCGATATGCGTGATAGCATGATTTTCTGATGAATTATACTCTATATCCTGAAATGTGATCAGTTTGACGCATAACCTGCTAGAGTCAAGTAAGTGGATAGTTAGGCATGCCTAATAGAGTCTTTTAGCTGCAGCCCTCAGTTCAGTTTGGACCCCGATCAGGTCCCCGTTTGGTTCCTCGCGAACCCTTCAGTATAGAATCTTGTTTAAGATTCCCTCAGTATATAAATAACATGTTTTGATAAATGATATAATATTTGACTTGTACCTGTGAGGTACCCTCAGTATTCGATTCGTACCCGTAAGGTACCTCAGTACACTCGTTATCCACTGTCTAGAGTCAGCAGGTATTCTTTAAATGTTAATGGAATCGTTCTGATCTGATATGGCTTTGAATGGAATATCTGAATGAGTTTAATGATGAAATGCATGTTGGACTATTCTGTAATGGATATGGTTATTGAGATACTGAATGTTTGGTTCTAAAATATGAACATGCTTATAGCAACTATGTTATAACCTTTGCATAATGCCATTGTGAATGTGATCTGCTTTGACGACCGCTGTGAGTGGCCGTCCATAATTTATGTGTGTTTCCCCACTAAGCGTTTTATCGCTTAGCACGGTGTTTTTACCCGTGCAGGTGCGGAAGGCGTTTTGCTTTGAGAGAGTCGCCGTCATCAAGCCAACACAGAAGGGACTAGTGTAGGGCTCAGTTTTGTATCAGTTATTGATTCTTTTTGTATAGAACTCTCTGTATCAGCTTCCGCTTTTGTACCTATATTTTGTATATGTAATATTATTTTGTTCAGCTAGTTGATCAGATCATTATTGTAATAGTTTAATTATAGTAATGCATGGTCAGCTTTTGCTTTCTGCATGTAAAGTTTTTAACTATTCTGTATTTCTGAATGTATGTTATGAATGGATGTATATTTTGCTTTGCTTTTGTTTGGTGACACCTTGTCTCATACAGCATCTCACTCCTTATCGGATGGGATCGCCTACGTATGGGAAGGGGGTGTTACAGTTAGTGGTATCAGAGCATAGGTTTAGGCGTTTCTGGGTGTTGTTATGATTGTTCTGAGTTTCTTAGATGTGTACGTGTCTAGATCTGTGTTGGCTGATACGGTTGTTTCTTGTTTGTTTAGATGGCTTCTAATTCTGCTCATGGTGCGCGTGAGGAATCCGCCGAGAGTGTGAATCCTCCAGTTGTAGATCAGTCTGTTTCTGTTACTGTGTCGGCTCAGCATGCTAGGGTCCAGCCCGAGGCCGCAGCCATGCCCTTTGAGGCTATGTTTAGACTGCATCAGGACATGGCTAGGGTTTTGGAGAGAGTGACTGCTCCTAGAGCACCTATGGAGAATCTGAGGAGAGCAGGAGTTGAGGATTTCTATGGTACTGGGTTGAATGAGTCTGAGACTGCAGAGAGATGGTTAGATAAAGTGAAGCGTGCTTTGAGAGAGATTCGGTGTCCTCCCGACCAGCAGGCAGAGTGTGCATTAGCTCTTCTTCAGGGGTCTGCTTTTGAGTGGTGGGAGTTGGTTTGCAGGCATCCTCAGCTACCGGATCCGATTACCTGGGAGTTCTTTGAGGGTGAGTTCATAAAGAAGTACATCACTCAGACTTATAGAGATTCTAGATGGGCACAATTTTTGGGTTTGAGACAGAGGGCCATGTCTGTTGCTGTTATGAGAAAGAGTTCAATAGGTTATCTCGCTATGCCCCTCGAGGAGTTATGACTGATGACTTTAGATGCAAGCATTTCGAGGCAGGGTTAAATGAGTCACTGAAGATTGCTTTGATTTCCTTGATGTGTATACCTGGGGTCAGTTATTATCAGATTGTGGAGGCTGCAGTGAGAGCAGAGTTGTCTGAGACTGTGATGAGAGAGAGAGCTCAGAGGAGGAGTTCTTCTCGTGGAGGATCTTCTTCGAGTAAGAGATCTAGGAACCCACAGGATGAGTCAGCATCTGGTCCGGCTTCTAGAGGTAGACGTCAGGGTTCTATAGCTGTGTCAGGTTCTGGTAGGGGTGGTAGAGCTGAGACTACACCAGTTTGTCCTCATTGTAGTAAGTCACATCGGGGTGAGTGTAGGTGGCTCTCCGGTGCATGCTTCAGATGTGGGAGTTCGGAGCATCAGTTGGCTGGTTGTCCGAGGTTACAGGAGGATTCAGGTTCCCAGAGAGAGGGCAGTAGGGTTGGTTCGAATGCTTCTCAGGCTACCCGTGGCAGAGGCCGAGGTAGAGGTAGAGGTGGTCGGCATAGAGAGGGAGCTGCTTCTGAGACTGTTGAGCATCCTCCTCAGGGTGCCGTTAGAGCTTATGCTATGAGAGCCAGAGATGAGCAGGATGCGCCTGACGTTATTGCTGGTAAGTTCCTACTCCATGACACTGAGTTGTATGCTCTAATTGATCCTGGTTCCACACACTCATATTTGTGGACAGATAGAATTGTTGATAAATTGCATTCAGTTGATCAGTTAGATTATGAGATTTGTGTGACCAGTCCATTAGGGCATAGTGTCAGTGTGAGTAGAGTTTTTAGGAGTTGTCCTCTGATTGTTGAGGGAGCTGTACTTCCAGCGGATTTGATTGAGTTACCCTTCAGAGAGTTTGACTTGATTCTGGGTATGGACTGGTTGGGAAAGCATCGGGCTGTAGTGGATTGCCATAGGAAGACAGTTGTACTTCGGGATAGGAGTCAGTCTCTTGTGTTTTTGAAAGGTTTGGGTGCTAGTTCTGTTAATAATGTTATTTCTGCGATTCAAGCCAAGAGATTCATCAGGAAAGGTTGTGAGGCTTTTCTAGCTGTTGTGTTAGATTCCAGGAGGGATCAGGTTCAGATTGAGGATATTCCAGTAGTGCGGGAGTTTAGTGATGTGTTCCCGAGCGAGTTGCCTGGGTTGCCTCCTGAGAGAGAGGTTGAGTTGTCCATTGAGATCATGCCGGGTACTGCACCTATTTCGAGAGCACCTTATCGGATGGCTCCTGTAGAGTTGAGGGAACTTAAATTTCAGCTACAAGAGTTATTGGATAAGGGGTTTATTTGACCTAGCATATCTCCTTGGGGAGCTCCAGTTCTGTTTGTCAAGAAGAAAGATGGATCCCTGCGGATGTGTATTGATTACCGCCAGATTAATAAAGTTACAGTGAAGAACAAGTATCCTTTGCCTAGGATTGAGGATTTATTTGATCAGCTTCGAGGTGCGGGTGTCTTTTCCAAGATAGATCTTCGATCAGGGTACTACCAGCTTCGGGTTCAGGATGCAGATGTGGTTAAGACTGCATTTCGGACTAGATATGGCCACTATGAGTTTCTTGTGATGCCGTTTGGTTTGACAAATGCTCCAGCGGCTTTTATGGATCTGATGAATCGTGTATTTAGGCCATACTTAGATCGATTCGTAGTAGTGTTCATTGATGACATCTTAGTATATTCCAGGGATGAGAGTGAGCATGAGGAGCATCTCAGATTGGTTTTGCAGATGTTGAGAGAGCATCATTTGTTTGCTAAGCTTAGCAAGTGTGATTTCTGGCTTCGAGAAGTGTCATTCTTGGGTCATATTATTTCAGCTAGAGGTATCCAGGTGGATCCAGCTAAGATTGAGGCGATAGTTGATTGGAAAGCGCCTCGAAATGTTCAGGAAGTGAGGAGTTTCCTCGGTTTAGCAGGTTACTACCATCGGTTCGTTAAGGGATTTTCTGTGATTGCTGCTCCTATGACTAGATTGTTGAGGAAAGGAGTTAGATTTGAGTGGTCAGACAGGTGTCAGTCTTGTTTTGATCGGTTAAAGCAGTTGCTTGTTGAGGCTCCTATCCTTACTCAACCCATCTCGGGTAAGGAGTTTATCATTTACAGTGATGCTTCTGGAGTTGGTCTTGGATGTGTGCTGATGCAGGAGGGTAAAGTAGTGGCTTATGCTTCCCGTCAGTTGAAGCCACATGAGAAGAACTATCCGACGCATGATTTAGAGTTGGCAGCTGTAATCTTTGCTTTGAAGATTTGGCGTCATTACCTGTATGGGGAAAAGTGTAGGATCTTCTCGGACCACAAGAGTTTGAAGTACTTCCTTTCACAGAAAGAGTTGAACATGAGACAGCGCAGATGGCTTGAGTTGTTTAAGGACTACGACTGCATTGTGGATTACCATCCTGGTAAGGCCAATGTAGTTGCAGATGCTTTGAGTCGGAAATCAGTTTCAGCCTTGTTCTTGAGGCGATTCAGATGGCGATTTGATTCAGATGGGGCTTTGCTTGCCCAGTTGCGTGTGAAGCCTACTTTGAGACAGAGGATAGTGGATGCTCAGAGAGATGATCAGAGACTTCAGCGGATTGTGCATGGGGTCAGATCGGGTAAGCAGTCAGAGTTCTCAGTTCAGGATGGGGTACTTATGTTTAGAGATCGCCTGTGTGTGCCAGAGTCTGAGGACTTGAGGAGACAGCTCATGAGTGAGGCGCATAGTTCAGTCTTTACTATGCATCCGGGCAGTGAGAAGATGTATAGAGATATGAAGCAATTCTATTGGTGGTCCGGTATGAAGCGTGATATAGTAGATTTCATTTCCAAGTGCTTGACTTGTCAGCAGGTAAAGGCTGAGCATCAGGTTCCTTCAGGTTTGCTTACGCCTTTATCCATTCCTGAGTGGAAATGGAATGACATCGCCATGGACTTTGTTTCTGGTTTGCCTTTGACTCAGAGGAAGCATGATTCAGTTTGGGTTATTGTGGATCGGCTTACGAAGTCAGCTCACTTCTTGCCAGTTTGAGTGGACTACTCCATGGACAAATTAGCCAGTATCTATGTGGATGAGATAGTTCGGTTGCATGGTGTACCTTTGTCCATAGTGTCAGATCGAGATCCGAGGTTTACTTCCAAGTTTTGGAAGGAGTTACAGAGAGCTTTGGGCACTAGGTTGAACTTCAGTACAGCGTTTCATCCGCAGACCGATGGTCAGTCAGAGCGAGTCATTCAGTTTTTGGAGGATATGATGAGGGCTTGTACTTTGGATTTTCCGGGTAGTTGGGACAGATATGTGTCATTGATGGAGTTTGCCTACAACAACAGTTTCCAGTCTAGTATCGGTATGGCACCATATGAGGCTTTGTATGGTCGTCAGTGTAGGACTCCGATTTGTTAGACAGAGCTATCCGAGAGATCTATGATTGGACCAGACTTGGTCAGAGATACTGAAGAGAAGATCAGAGTAGTGCAGCGGAATTTGAAGGCAGCCAAGGATCGACAGAAGTCTTATGCCAATTTGAAGAGAAAAGACGTGCAATTTGAGATCGGGGACAAAGTTTTCCTTAAAGTTTCTCCTTGGAGGAGAGTGCTTCGATTTGGAAAGAAGGGTAAGCTGAGTCCTCGTTTCATTGGACCTTATGAGATTTTGGCTAAGGTAGGACCTGTAGCCTACAGATTGGCGTTACCGATGGAGTTAGCAAAGTTGCATGATGTATTTCACGTTTCGATGCTTCGTCGGTACAGATCAGATCCTTCGCATGTTCTGTCAGTTCAGGATATCCAGGTTCAGCCAGATTTCTCTTATGATGAGGAACCGCAAGCTATTTTAGCTCGAGAGGTGAGACAGTTGAGGAATAAGCAGATTCCTTTGGTTAAAGTGTTGTGGATCCATCATGGAGTCGAGGAAGCGACTTGGGAACCAGAGGAGTCGATGAGAGCTCAGTATCCTCAGTTATTCAGTTCGGGTGAGAATTTCGAGGACGAAATTCTTATTAGTAGGGGAGAGTTGTCACACCCCATTTGCCCCCTAGTAGAATGAGCCTGTCTGTCTGTCTATCTGTTTGTCTGTATGTGTAAGCATTCGCATGTGTACAGTATTTCATAAGGGTATTTCAGTAAAATGCATGATTTTGGGGTTTTATTATTGTGTGGGTGCATACATGGCATTAGTGTGTGAATTAATTAGGAATTACTTGTGTACACTTGAGCATACCATATTAGGGTGTTTTTAGTTGGGAATCATTTGTGTGCATTTGCTTATATCATTGTAGAATACATTTATTTGAGGATGCATTTGGTGTGTGTGATGTGTTGAGTTAGGGTGTGAGTGATTAAATTCCACCACCAAGAAATTGACATGTGTATTAGGTTAGGGAAATGAATAAAGAAAAGAAGTATGAGTGAGGGGAAGATCAATTCACGTTTTTCCCTTTCTAGCTCCATCTTCTTCTTCTTTTCCCTTTCCTAATTGCTACTTGCTGTAGATCAAATTGTGGTAGTGGAATTAGTCACTCTTGCTTCTAACTTGGTAAGTCACTGCAATTCTCATCTTAGTTTCCTTTATTTCATTTTCATCTTCTTCCTTGAGTTAGGTTTAACTTAGGGTTTGTTTTGTTGAATGTTCTTGTTGAATTTGTGATTAGTTGAAGCTCCTCGCGAACCAAAGGGCAAAGAAGTTGCTGGTCCTAGTGGAGCTAAGTGTTAGAAGATTAGAATCCAGGTTTGGGAATTTATGATTGTGATTTGTGCGATTTTGATGTTTACTGTGAATTCTAGGGTTTATGTGTTCTTGAAGAGCTTGAATCAATTAGTCTTGATGTGGTTGTTTAAATGCTAAATTGAGTTGCATGTATATTGATTATGTGAATTGAGATGATTTCTGGAAGGTAAAGTCAGGTTTGTATGGTTTAAAACCAAATTGGGATTGAGATTGTTGTTCTGTAAATTTTGGAAATTCTGGGAAAATTGAATTACTGTAGAAACTCTCTCTGTCGCGTGACTCGCTATGAAGGAAGGCAAGTCACGTCGCGTGACTCTCGGTCACGACGTGACCTGCCTGCTGAGAAGCCAGTCGCGTGACCAGCTGATGAGTAAGCAAGTCACGCGACGTGATCTTCGGTCACGTCGTGCGACCTGCGAAGAAGAGGCGTAGCGTGATCTGTAAGATCACGCAACGTGATCTGCGAGGGAGAAGCAGCGTCACGTCGCGTGACCCTAGGTCACGCCGTGACCTGCTTAAGCATTGCGTGATCGGCGAGGATCATGCAATGCGATTGGCAAGAAACAAGCAGGTCACGAGACGTGACCCTAGGTCACGCCGTGACCTGCCTGTTGAGAAGGCCAGTCACGCCCAGTGACCAGCCGATCTCGCCCGTTTCTCTGCTCAGCTTGTTTTTCCGAAATTTCCTGGTTTTTAACTCAGAACTGAATTTGGTATTTCTTCAGAATGGACTTTACTGTTGTTTGATGCATGTCTTACTGTTTGATGCTTCGATATGCGTGATAGCATGATTTTCTGATGAATTATACTCTATATCCTGAAATGTGATCAGTTTGACGCATAACCTGCTAGAGTCAAGTAAGTGGATAGTTAGGCATGCCTAATAGAGTCTTTTAGCTGCAGCCCTCAGTTCAGTTTGGACCCCGATCAGGTCCCCGTTTGGTTCCTCGCGAACCCTTCAGTATAGAATCTTGTTTAAGATTCCCTCAGTATATAAATAACATGTTTTGATAAATGATATAATATTTGACTTGTACCTGTGAGGTACCCTCAGTATTCGATTCGTACCCGTAAGGTACCTCAGTACACTCGTTATCCACTGTCTAGAGTCAGCAGGTATTCTTTAAATGTTAATGGAATCGTTCTGATCTGATATGGCTTTGAATGGAATATCTGAATGAGTTTAATGATGAAATGCATGTTGGACTATTCTGTAATGGATATGGTTATTGAGATACTGAATGTTTGGTTCTAAAATATGAACATGCTTATAGCAACTATGTTATAACCTTTGCATAATGCCATTGTGAATGTGATCTGCTTTGACGACCGCTGTGAGTGGCCGTCCATAATTTATGTGTGTTTCCCCACTAAGCGTTTTATCGCTTAGCACGGTGTTTTTACCCGTGCAGGTGCGGAAGGCGTTTTGCTTTGAGAGAGTCGCCGTCATCAAGCCAACACAGAAGGGACTAGTGTAGGGCTCAGTTTTGTATCAGTTATTGATTCTTTTTGTATAGAACTCTCTGTATCAGCTTCCGCTTTTGTACCTATATTTTGTATATGTAATATTATTTTGTTCAGCTAGTTGATCAGATCATTATTGTAATAGTTTAATTATAGTAATGCATGGTCAGCTTTTGCTTTCTGCATGTAAAGTTTTTAACTATTCTGTATTTCTGAATGTATGTTATGAATGGATGTATATTTTGCTTTGCTTTTGTTTGGTGACACCTTGTCTCATACAGCATCTCACTCCTTATCGGATGGGATCGCCTACGTATGGGAAGGGGGTGTTATAATAATTATAATTATTATTATTAGTTATTTTTTATGTGAGTTAATTTATTAATATATTAATTTATTTATTTCATTATGTCATTTAATTTATTTGTCATTTATTGTAACACCCTGTTTGCCCCCTAGAAGTCGGAGCCATTTGTGCATGTGTGCATTATGTGTGTGAAGGCATGTGATAAGGGCATTTTGGGTAAAATGCGTGTTTTGGGGATTTTACTAGAGTGTGTGTACATATAGGTTATTAGGGTGTGCTATGTTGGGTTGTGATAGTGTGTACATGTTCACATGTTGGTAGGGTGTGCATTAGTGGGGATAGCATTGTGTGTGTTGTAGTGCTTGTGGGTAGGGTGTGAATGGTCAACCTCCACCAATGAGGAAATGACACTTAGCTAGAGTTAGGAAAGAGTAAGTAGAAGAAGAAAAAGAAAAGGGAAAGCGGATTTTTGTTTTCTTTTCCCATTTTTCTCTTCTCCCTACTTCTCTCCTTCCTTTTCTCATTCCTTGAGTGCCCTAGCTTGGATCCAAGAGATTGTTGGTGGGAGATTGATCATCCCTTAACGTCATTTAGTAAGTGTTGTTGCATTTCTTCTTCTTCATCTTTTCTTCTTCATCTCTTTTCTTAATTTGCTGGTTTGGAGTTTTGATTTGGGTTTGTATGATTTTGGGTATGTTTGTTAGTTGAGTCTCCTCGCGATCCCAAGGGGAAGGAGAAGGCTGGTGAAAGTGGTACCAAGTGATTTTGGAGCTAAGGATTTCAGTTTTGGGATTTGTTTGGAACTTGATTGTTGATGTTCATATTGTAATTTATGCCTTTGCATGTGATTTCTGGAAAATTGATGTTTGATGAGGCATATAATGGTGTTAATGTCAAGAATTTTGAGTATGTTGGGTTATAAAACTTGAGTTGTGATTTTATTGAACTATATATGCATTTGATTATGTTTTGGATTGTAAATTGCTGAGTTTGGGTTTGGAAGATTTAAGTATGCTTAATGTATGATTTCTCCAAGTTTATGGTTATGAAATGATGGGTTTTAAGTTGATTTTAATGAGTATATAGTTTGATTTTGAGGTATGTTAGAATTGGATTTTGAGTTGGGTATTTCGCTGGCAATTTTCTTGGTTCAGGTCGTTTTACACTGCTGTATGGGGGTTCCATACCGCCGTGTAAACGCCCCCTGGAATGCTTATCTGTCGGGCCACACGGCAGTAAGGAACTCCATACCGCCGTGTAAGTGCTCCCTGGGCACTTGTGGGAAGGGAAGCGACACGAGTCGTGTCCCTCATGCACAACTCGTGCTCTTCAGTTTTACACGGCGGTATGGCTGTGCCATACCCCCGTGTAAAGTGTCTTACACGGCAATAAGACAAGGTCATACCGCGTGTAAAATGCTACTGTCCCTTATTTTGGTAAAATTTCCAATTGTGTTGTTTTTGCTTCTTTTTCTTCTAATTTGGGTTTTCAACCTTTATTTGTGTATTATTAATTAGTAAATGACAATAATTAGCATTTCAATTTAGCTAAATGATATTTATGGTAAATTGTATTACATGTTACATGTTGAATATAATTGGGTATTTAAAGGTGATTTCTTTGTGCATAACCTGCATGAGTTAGTCTAGTGGATAGTTAGGCATGCCTAAAAGAGTCCTTTTGTTGCAGCCTCTGTACTGTTCTGGACCCTGATCAGGTCACTATTTAGTTCCTCGCGAACTTCTACGTGTTCGGATCTTGTTTAAGATCCCTTTGTAAAATGTTTTGAAAAGAGAAAATATGATACTGTTTTCCCGATTCGTACCCGTAAGGTACCGCTACGTGTCGATTCGTACCCATAAGGTATTGCTGCATGTTTACTCATTATCCACTACTGTGAGTCAACAGGTATTATGATTTGTCTGATATGATTATAAGTATTTGAATCTGTATGACTCTAATTATGATTATATGAGCTGTTGGCATTTGAATATGTTATTGAACCTTCGAATGGTTATGAATGGAATTCTATTGCGATTATATCTTATGTTATTCAGTATGCCACTATCGTATGTGATTTGCCTTGACGACCATTGTGAATGACCGTCCACATATTATTGTTTGTTTCCCCACTAAGCGTTATCGCTTAGCACGGTGTTTTCACCTGTGCAGGTGCGGAAGGCGTTTTACTTTTGGGAGAGTCGCCGCCAGTCAAGCCAACACAGAGGGATTAGTGTTAGGTCTTTATTTTTGTAGTATGATTCTTTTGTAATAGAACTCTCTATTTTATATAGTTTTTGTAAGCTTCCGCTATGTATCTCTAACAGTTGTAATTATTTTGTAATATCAGTTTTTTATCAGAATATTATTGTAATGAATGTTATTATATTAATGCATGATCATTCTGATGTTTCCAAAGTTTTAATTTTTGCTATTTGTATGTATGTTTTTGTATTGATTTGTGTGGTGACATCCCTGCTCATACGACATCTCACTCTGATGCGGATGGGTTCACCTACGTATGGGAAGGGAGTGTTACAGTTTTTGGTACCAGAGCTCCGATTTAGGCATTTTCTGGGTGTTGATGTGCATCTATGTGTATATGTCTAGGACTGTGTTGGCTGATACGGTTGTCCTCTTGTTTATTTTAGATGGCTTCTAATTCGGGGTGTGGATCACTTGAGGAGTCCGCCGAGAGTGTGAACCCTCAAGCAGTTGATCATTCTGTGTCTGTGTCGGCTCAACTTGCGAGGGCGCAACCTGAGGCTGCGGCCATGCCCTTTGAGGTTATATTGAAGATTTCACAGGATATGGCTAGGGTCATTGAGAGTGTGACCACTCCTAGAGTACCTACTGAGAATCTGAGGAAGGCCGGTGCAGAGGACTTTTATGGGACCAATTTGGATGAATCAGAATACGCTGAGAAGTGGTTAGAGAAGGTAGAGCAAGCCTTGGATGAGATTCGGTGTCCTCAGGAGAGGCGGATAGAGTGTGTTCTAGCCCTGTTGCAAGGATCCACCTTTGATTGGTGGAAGTTGGTCCTAAGGCATCCCCAATTGCCTGACCCAGTCAGATGGGAGTTCTTTGATAGGGAATTTACAAGTAAGTATGTGACTCGGGAGTACAAGGATGCCAAGTAGGCACAGTTTTTGAGTTTAAAGCAGAGGGCGATGACGGTTTTAGAGTTTGAGAAAGAGTTTAATAGTTTGGCTAAGTATGCTCCTGAAGGTGTTCTGACTGAAGAGTTTAGATGTAGGCATTTTGAAGCCGGTTTGAATGAGTCACTTAGAGCTGTGATTATTTCTCTGATGAGTACTATGGGTATTGGGTATTACCAGATTGTACAAGCAGCTATTTGGGTTGAGAGATCCGAGTCTGTTCTAAGAGAGAGAGCTCAGAGGAGGAATCCCCCTCGTGGTGGATCAGGATTGTCATCATCATTGGGTAAGAGGTCTAGGAACCCGCATGATGAGTCTTTTTCAGGCCCTACTTCGAGAGGCAGGAGGCAAGGTTCTGCTAGGGGTTCTAGTTTTGGTAGAGGTGGTTCTAGTTTGAGGACTGATGTGATGCCTGAGTGTTTGCACTATAGTAAGTGCCGCTGGGGTGAGTGTAGGTGGTTCATAGGTAGTTGTTTCAGATGTGGTAGCACTGATCACTACCTGACTAATTGTCCGAGGTATGAGACTTCTGGAGATCAGCGTGAGGCTAGCAGAGTTAGTTCGAACGCTCTGCAAGCTAGTCGTGGTAGAGGCCGAGGTAGAGGTCGAGGCGATCAGCATAGAGAGGGTGCTGCATCAGAGTCAGTTGATCATCCTTTGACGGTTCTTGCTAGACCTTATGCCATGAGAGCTCGGGATGAGAAAGATGCTCCGGATGTGATAGCCGGTAAGTTCCTACTCTTTGACACTGAGTTATATGCTCTAATTGATCCTGGCTCCACACACTCATATTTGTGCACAAGTATATTGTTTGATAAGATGTATGATGTTGACCAGTTAAATTATGAGATTTGTGTGAGCAGTCCTTTAGGGCATAGTGTCAATGTGAGTAGAGTGGATAGGAATTATCCCCTTTTGGTTCAGGGTGTTAAGTTTCCTGCTGATTTGATAGAGTTTCCATTTCGGGAGTTTGATATGATTTTAGGTATGGATTGGCTTAGTAAGCATCGGGCTGTTATGGATTGTCATGGGAAGGTAGTTGTGCTTCGGGATAGAGATCAGTCTTCGGTAGTGGTTAAAGGTTTGGGTTTGAGTTCTTTGAGTAATGTGATATCCGCCATGCAAGCTAAACGGTTTTTGAGAAAAGGATGTGAGGCATTCTTAGCAGTTGTTTTGGATTTGAAGCATGATCAGGTTGAGATTGAGGATATACCCATTGTTAAGGAGTTTAGTGATGTTTTTCCAAGTGAATTGCCTGGTTTGCCTCCCGAGAGAGAAGTGGAGTTGTCCATAGAGATTTTGCCGGGTACTTTGCCCATTTCAAAAACACCTTATCGGATGGCTCCTATAGATTTGAGAGAACTCAAAACTCAGCTACAAGAGTTATTGGATAAGGGGTTTATTAGACCCAGCATATCTCCACGGGGAGCTCCGGTGTTGTTTGTGAAGAAGAAAGATGGTTCTTTAAGGATGTATATCGACTATAGGCAAATCAACGAGGTGACCGTGAAGAATAAGTATCCTTTGCCTAGAATTGAGGATTTATTAGATCAGCTCAGGGGTGCAAGTGTTTTCTCCAAGATTGACCTTCGGTCAGGTTACTATCAGTTGCGAGTTCAAGATGCGGATGTAGTTAAGACTGCATTTCGGACTCGGTATGGCCACTATGAGTTTCTTGTGATGCCGTTTGGTTTGACCAATGCACCTGCGGCTTTCATGGATTTAATGAATCGAGTGTTTAGGCCATATCTTGATCGTTTTGTAGTGGTGTTTTTAGATGACATCTTGGTTTACTCCAAAGATGAGAGTGAGCATGAGGAGCATCTCCGGTTGGTTTTGCAAGTTTTGAGGGAGCATCGGTTGTTTGCAAAGCTTAGCAAGTGTGACTTTTGGCTTTGGGAAGTGTCCTTCTTGGGGCATATTGTATCGGCTCAGGGTATCCAAGTTGATCCGTCTAAGATTGAGGCGATTGTTGATTTGAAAGTGCCTAGGAATGTTTCAAAAGTGAGAAGCTTCCTTGGTTTGGCAGGCTACTACCGTCGTTTTGTGAAGGGTTTTTTGGTCATAGCGGCTCCTATGATGAGATTGTTGAGGAAAGGAGTTAGATTTGAATGGTCGGATAAGTGTTAGCTTTGCTTTAAGAGGTTGAAGAGTTTGTTAGTCGAAGCTCCTATACTTACTCAACCCATCTCGGGTAAAGAGTTTGTGATGTATAGCGATGCTTTCGGTGTCGGACTTGGATGTGTGTTGATGCAAGAGGGAAAAGTGGTGGCTTATGCTTCCCGTCAGTTAAAGCCACATGAGAGAAATTATCCGACGCACGATTTGGAATTGGCGGCTGTGATCTTTGCTTTGAAGATTTGGCATCGTTATCTGTATGGGGAGAAGTGTAGGATCTTTACGGATCATAAGAGTTTGAAGTACCTCCTCACGCAGAAGGAGTTGAATATGAGGCAACGTCGATGGTCAGAGTTGTTCAAGGACTACGACTGCATTGTGGATTACCATCCTGGTAAAGCCAATGTGGTTGCAGATGCTTGGAGGATTGTATTTTTTGTCTCAATTTTATTTTTGTAATTTATTTAATTTAGCATTTTTTTACTGCTTTCCTCTTTGCTTGAATCTGCGTTTTATTTTAAATGTATGATCGTGTGAGATGAGAGATGGAAATTTAATAGTTAAAAATCCATTTATAATTAACCAAGACATTAATAAAAGTAAAGTTCCGAACTACTCTTTGGTTTAGACCCTCGAGATTAGATGAACTTTCCAAATTTCTTGTAAATTGGGTGGCGACTCCAAAATGCCTCAAAGGTTCCTAAAAGGTTTCATAGGATTAGATGAACTTTCCCAATGTTCTATTGGGTAGGGATTCCATAATATCTCTTGTTATCCAAGATGTAGACGCGAACCCTCTCGGACCCTAAAAGCAGACCCTCTAAAAAACATAAATGGGTTCGGCGCGCATCACAGTGGCGACTCCACTGGAGATTTTAAGACTTTGCTTTGAAACTGTCTTGTTTAATAATATAATTGGGTTTTTACGAATTAAAATTCAATCTCTTTTGCAAAAAAATTGCATTGCATCCATGCTAGAGCCTTAAAATTATACTAGATGGTCTCTATTCTTACCCCGGTGCATTTTCAAAGCACAATCCTACGTTCACTCAATGTAGGGAAGTACTGAGAATGATCACCAGCCCAAGTCTCGTACCATCATGGTATATCAAATGGAGACCCAATTGGTCATTATACTCGTGATGAGCTAGACACGTTGGTAGGAACCATGCCTGGGTAGCCTTAAAGTATCATCACCTTTGACTAAAACTCATGTAATGGCAATAGAAACTTCCCCTAGGTTAAATGCACCGTAATTATATTTTTGCTATGTGGGCCATTAAATATTGGATAAAATCAACTAAATTAAATGGTCTTTCATTAAAAGCTTTCATGCTTCGGTGGGCTTATCTCAATTTGATTGAATTGTTCAAATACGTAATGGCTAAAACCCATACGTATGCGCTTTAAAAGCGAGATGTTATGTTGCCGATTTTTCATCGTGCGCTACACGCGTCCATTGGGTTCTTCGTTAACCCATGGATCAAGCCCACCTAAAAAAGAAACCGCACGATCTCGTGTGTGGGAGTAATAAGGTTTGAAGGATCTATCTACTTGCATGTAGTTGTCGATGTTGCATTGCATATTCATGCATTACATTTTATTCATGCACATAAAAACATAAAAAAAAATAAAAATAATAATTTCCTTCGTGTGTGTGTGTATAACTTATTCTGTGCATATAATTTTCACATGTACATATCATCTTGTACATAAATTTTTCCCATACATTGCACACATCATCTTAGCCTCTTTGATTTTTTCAGCTATTGTAGACCATTTGTTGAATAGCATAGCATTCATACATCGTTCTAACTTCTTAATTTTTTGGCCATCATAGACCATTTACCTAGTCGATTTAGGGTTCCAACAGCTGCCTTATTAGAGTTTTTGACTCAAGAGTGGGTAAAAGGATGAAAGAGTTTAAGGCTCGAATTATGGAAATGATGGCAAACCTTACTGCTACTTTAGCACCGTTGGCTGGACAGCCACCTGCTGCTCCTATTGGGGAGCAAGATGAATAAGAACCAATTAGAGAGGGTCCTCCAGTAGTAGAAGCACCAGTAATTGGGCCCAGAGTGGCAGAGCCAGTAGAGCGAAGAGGAGCTCATAGACTCGAAGATGACTTATAGGAGGAAGAGCAAGAGGAGCTAGTCATAATAAGAGGCAAGGCCCCTAAGATAGAGGAGATCATCTCGAGGAAAATGGAGGAGAGGTTTGAAGCTATGACCTGCTTACTGGCAGTGGAAAAAGGCATAACTCCTGAGGAGAAAGAGCTGGATGGTGAAGATCTAATCCCTAAAATGCCTGATATTCCTAAGTTTGATGGTATCTCAGACCCGACAGCACATGTGAAATAGTACTCATTAGTAATGAAGGGTATGACTCTGACCATAAAGTTGAAGATAGAATATTTCTGCCTGAGCTTAACAAGACATGCGATTGATTGGTACTATAGACTAGATAGGAGGCCCAAAGAGGATTGAGAGCTGCTGATGGAGGAATTTCTTAAGCAATATGATTGCAGTACGAGGATGGAGGTCACCCTGAAAGACTTAGAGCTGCTTCAACAGAAGTCAGGAGAATCTTTCTATGAGTACCTTACCAGATGGAGGAATCGGGTCATAGAAATGAAGAGAAAACCTAATATCCCAGATCAAATTAGGTTATTTATTAGGAATGCTAGCACGCATTTGAGGGAAGAGCTAAAGATGAAGGGACTCAAAGTTTGGGAGTCGCTTAAAGATATAGCCATCGAAGCTGAGGCCGAACATTTGGAGAAAATGGCTAAATCTGCAAACCTGGCCTTTGGCAAGAATGAAGGAAACAGTAATGGTAATGGAGGCAATGCGAGGATAGTAGAAGTCTCAGCTATAGGTTCAACTTGGAACCACTTCACCATCTCAAGAAAGCCATTGTCTTGGCACTTCACTTGTCTCATCAAAGAAGGGAAGTTATAGCCATTGCCAACAGGGCCTGCCCCAAGTCAAGGGTAGCCTAGACACAGAACAGATTGGTATTATGCATATCACTAATACACTGGGCATATAATAAATTGCCGTCATCCTCTAAGAGACCGCATTCAAGAATTGATGTTATGCCAAAAGGAAGAAAGAAAGAATTAGAGTTATTACAATTCCATTCTTTTTATGATATAAAGTGTGTTTTTGAACCACATTATGCATTTGTTTCTTTAGTTATTTTAATCGTATGGGTTTTTTCTTATGTATGCGTTGTTATATCTTATCGCACCATGCATGGTAATAATCATAATCAAGGCATTGGTTAAATAAATATTTTTTTAATTCAATCTCAAGGAAAAAACATCTTGGTTGCATCCAACCTAACTCCTGAAGTGAGATAAAATTTGAGAGAGAGAAAAAAGAAAAAAATAAAAGAAAAGGCCTTTGCTTAGATCTAGAATGACATGTTGAAAATTTACAAGGTCATTACTAGGACAACTTGCTTCAATTTTCCAACCCAACAACAATCGAAATTTCAAAAGTAATTCCCTTGCCTCCTCAACATATAGGACACATATAATGTAGTCAAATGAAGCTAAGCTCCAATTAATAAAGGGTTGCCTTAGAAACTGGACTATCAAATTCAAGAAAAATGAAGCTTTGGGCCTTCATGAAAAAACAAAAAAGAAAAGAAAAAAAAAGAGAGAAGAAAAATAAAAAAGAAAATAAAAGAAAAAAGAAAAGAAAAGAGAAAAAGAAAAGAAAAAAGGAAAAGAAAACTCATAGTTTTGGACTAAACCATTTGAAGCCAACCTACAACCCAATCTCAACCATTAAGAGCTACCTTAGAAATTGAGTGGCAAAAAAAAAAAAAAAAAAAGCAAAATGCGAGCTTTCACAGTCAAGTTCCAAAAGGAGAGCTTATTGACTGAGCTAGTTTGCACAAATGTCAAGATTAAGCCTTTTATGCTGAAAAGCCACTATCGAAAGAGGCAACCGTCTCAGCTAAAACGATGATGAAGGATTCAAGAAATCAAGCAATGCTGACCGACAAAAGAAGATTCCATAGCAAAGGCAGAAAAAAAAAAGAGAGAGCCCCAAGAATTGAAAATAAAAAATAGACGACCTTGCTAAAATTAGGCCCCCCGCTAGGGAGAAAACTGAAAAGGGCGCCATAGGCAAAAATTAGGGGTTGAAGGAAAATATCCAATCAAGAAAATCTGAGAGGGCTGATTGATAATAGGAGTCGAATATGCCCAAGGTGTTACTCCTCTAGATTGAATAAAACCTGTGCTTTTGCATCACATGTTTAGTCATGATTATTGTTGTTGCTATATGGTGCATATAAATGGGAACACATGCATAAGCTATGCATAAATATGTGATTGAAGGCTCAAGAGAAACCTGTGGCATGCATAGGGACATGTGCTAGAGCTAGTCTCAAGGTAGTAATAACAATACTTCATGTGACAAATCCTACCCCTAAAATAAAAAAAAGACCATTAGAGATGAAAATTATAACTGGCTCTCTAAGCAAAAGTTAGGCCAAAGGGCAGGGTGAAAACTTAAAAATAGGTAGTCTGCCCTACAAGAAAAAATAAAATGAATAAAAGCCGCTGAAGTGCGTTGGGTCCATTTCAGGCAAAAATTAGGCACAGGGTTATGTGAAACTCCCTAAGGAGACATATTTTCCACAAAGAAAAGTTAGTGTGAAAATCCATAAGGGACTGTGATGCGCGTCGAACCCCGGAGGTCCTGAAGACCCGCTTTTAGGGCATTCGAGAGAGGTTTATAAGACCCATAAAGATTACAGGGGCATCTATTTTGGGCAACAAGAGATGTTTTGGAGTCGCCACCCAATAAAACATTGGGAAAGTTCGTCTAGCCTCATTGAGCCTAAGACAGTGCGTGTACGTCTATTTTGGGAAATAAGAAGGTATTTTGTAATCCCCATTTTGATAGGTCATCAGAAAGGTTCATCTAACCTTATGAAGCTTAAGACAATGCATAAAGGTCTATTTTAGGCAGCAGCAGATATCTTAGAATTCCCTTTCCAATAGCACATTGGAAACGTTTATCTAACCTCGTGAAGCCTAAGACCAGGGAGAGTTCGGGACTCCACTCTTATTCATACCTCGGTTAAAGTTATAAGTGAGTTTTGAAGTTAAAATTTTGTTCCTTTTCTCATACAGTTCAATGCAAGAATTAAAGCTCAGATCAATCACGTAATGAAAGCAATAAATAAAATAATCTCAGAATTTAATAGATAAGGTCACAATAATTTACAACAAAACTAGGGGCGGAATACAACCCCCACTATAAATGAACAGAATCAAGAGAAAACATACATAAAATGAGATATCTAATTTGGGGTGAGGACATTGGTCCTCGCATGCATATTTAGAAAGAATAATTTTAAGGTGACAATTTAGCTTGGAAAAATCAGGACATTGGTCCCATTTTTATTTAAGAAAAAAACCCCATTTATTTGTAGAAATCAATTGCCACTTTTTGTATTTACAAATATAAAGATAACATTTATAATGAACTAGAAGTTAATAAAAAACAAACTAGAAAGGTAAATAGGGTAAAGGAAATAAACCCAATTGGCGTCTCCGGATCATCCTAGTCGACTCCCTTTCTCAGCACCAAATATTTGACAAAATAAAGAAAACTCACAAAAATACAAAAAAAACGTTAGTGAAATAACAAAATAAAAATAATGATAATCAAAGAAAAATTCAGAGGTAGAATTGTAACACTCCGATACCCCCTATGGAAGGGTACTGAAGCGCCACGCACACAAGACACGACACACATGCGGAAGTAAAGGCAAAATAATAAATGTAAATGAATAAACTTAATTACAAAAAAAAAATTGAAATTATGTATTAATTACAAAATTACAAAAGGATCCGAATAACAATTACATATACTTAACTTATACAAAAACATATTCTATACAATTACATATACAAAAATATGGGAGCAAAGTACAAAAAGAAAATAACTCTAACTCCTAGTGGCTGAGCTGCAGATGCTCCACCCCGAACGAACCTGCCACCTACACGAGAAAACACCCGTGCTAACCGATAACACTTAGTGGGGAGGAATAGAAACATATGTATATAAACATAATAACATTCATTCATGAATACCTATAATTATAACATGTGAAGTTCATATGCATAAACATACAATAGTCACTCCAGTAATAAAGCAAGTAACATTATAAACATATTCACTGAATAAAAAGATTAGCAGAGAAACGACAAAAGCCAATCACTACGGCAGGTAATACTCATAAACATATATACAACTCATAATGTAAATCCCAGTATAATCTCGATAGTACAGGGGAGGGTCGTGCTCGTGACGACCCGTTGCGCCCGTGATAGAGGTGAAGCTAGCCCTAAGTCGTGCCCGTGATAAGCTTTACACTCGCGAAAGGTATAAAAGCAGGTCTTTGTCGCGCTCGCGACAGAGCGTAGCAGGTCGCCATTGCGCTCACGCACGTAAGCGCGCTCGCAAGGAAGCCAGGCCTGATAGGACCTCGGCTACCGAGCTCTCTATTGCGCTCGCGATCGAAGTCATGCTCTCGATAGAGGGTGCTTTGGCAGGAGTTCAGATGACCGAGCTTTGTTGCGCTCGAGATAGAGACGAGCTCCTCACCCCTGCTGCCGATCTACACACTTATCCCTCAAACCACAAGCATACAAACTCAAAACATCAAGCATACAACTCAATCCAAACATCAATTCAACTTTAAAGCATGCTCATTATCATATTCATAACAATTTACACTTACTAGAACAATTAAATTGGCAAGAAATCACAACCAAGATAACAAACCCAAAATTTAGTTCTAAACTCATACAAATCCTCAATTCAACTTCCATGAGCTAACATACATCTAACAAATCATACAAATAACCAAAACTCAACTCAATACATGCATTTAACATACTAGATAACTCAAATTTCTATAAATTCAAAATAAAAACCAAGCACATCAAAACACATAAACTCACAAACCTCTCAAGATGCTTTAAAAACTGGCCCCTCTTTACTCAAATCTTCTCTTTTCCTTTGTCCTTACTCTTGTCAGCCACTTCTTGAAATCAAGCCACCCAAAACAAAACCTTAATCAAACTCACATAAACCCAAACCAATGCAAAACGGGAAGAAGAAAGAACAAAACCCAGCCAACTTACCTTGCAACCAGCCCTTGACCACTTAAAAGAAACTTGCTCAAACCTTGAATAACAACCCAAGAATGAGAGGTAGAGAGCAAAAATTAAGAAAGGAGAAGAGGGAACGAAAATGGAAGAAAGAAGAAGGAGAACAAGAAGCGTACACGGGAATAAAGCCAAAATCTGCTTTCTTCCCTCTCTCTTCCCTCTTCTTCAATAAATGCTCTCAACCACCTTACTTAGGTGTCAAAAACCCATAGGCCCACTTATTTAAATCCTTGTCTTATTACTCTAAAGTCCTTGACAAATATCCTTTAAACCACTAAATAATTCTTTCTCTTTAAAACTTTAATTACACTTTCAATTTAGCCCTTAATTAATCCAATTCTCACTTGTACAATTACAATTATACCCTTAATAATCCAATTAACCATGCAAATCCTACTAGGGTCCTTTTGGGATGTTACAAAAATAAATACTTAAACTAGAAAAAAGGAAGATGAATTCCCTATATTGAAAGGAAAAAGGAATAAAAGAAAAGAATGAAAGAAAAACAAAGAAAGGAAGGAAGAAGGCCTAGGGATGATCGGTTCGCCCGAGCTATGGCAGTTCCTAGGCTATCCGACAGGCATAAGGAATTCTCCTAGACGGCCCGTCGCTTGCTTGAGTGACGGCCGTCGGTGAGGGCTTCTGCCCGTCGGTCACCTCCAGACCACAAAAATCGAGAAAGTTCAAATAAAAATCAAACTTTTCACTTTTAATTCCCTTTTTATGCAATAAATTATCAATAAAACCAGAAAATGATAAAACTAGTCAATTAAAATGAATTAATTCACATTTAGTCCATAATGTTTACCCTCGAAAAGTTTATTTTCGGAAGGTAGAAGTCGCGTGAAGTTTGACTGAACTCGCAAGAACCGGTTGACCAAAAAAAAATGTTTTAGGACAATTTTTTTTAGTAAAACTATTCCGTTTAAATGATACGAAACCTTTTTGTAAACAAATTAAGAGAAAAGAATTTGTTTCTTTTTCTCAATTTCAATTTAGTCCCTTGTAGACTATTTTGAATCTGAGAAGGAATAAGTCGAGGAAAGAAAATTATTTTTCTCTTTCTTAAGCTTTCCTGATTCATTTCAAAGAGTTTTTGGAAGAGAAAGATGAAAAGAAAATCCTTTGCTTATAAGAAGTGTTTAACCTCAAAATTGCCAACCGAAAAGTCGCTAATATGAAAATTGCTAACCCTAAACCTCGATCGTCAGCCTGCTATTTATAAGCTAACTGGGGATAAGGATTAAAAATTCAAATTAAAAATTCAAATCTTTTTAAAATTCAAATTATCCTTATAGATAGATATCAAATCTTTTTGAATTTAAACTAGATTTTAGAAGTTAAAATCAAATATTTTTGAATTCAAATTAGATTTTATAAGATAAAATCAAATATTTTTAAATTCAAATCAGATTTGGTGATAGAATCAAATCTTTTTGAATTCAAATTTGATTTTATAAGAAAAAATTAAATCCTTGATATTTATTTTAAAAATAAACATTAAAAACTTTGGATTTTCCAACCAAAATGTCGTCAGGGCTTGACCGACGGGAGCACCTCAGCCCACCGACGGGCGTTGGTCGCGGGGGTAAAATCGGCAAATGACAGGATCTAGCAATGGGCAGGCACGTGAGGGACAGGTGCGAGCAATGTGAGGCAGACCCGTTTAATGGGCGAGCAATGGACGCCGCTCGTAAGAGGGACAGGCATCGCTCGCATGAGGGACAGGCATCCCTCGCACCAGGGACAAACGTCGCTCTTATGAGGGACAAGCGGTCCCTCAGGCGTGAGCGACGATCGTCACTCTCATGAGGGACAGCCATTCCTCAAGCACGAGTGACGGGAGCCGCTCTCACGAGAGATAGCCCGAGCGACAGGCTCATCGATGATAGATGCGTGTCAGTCAACCCCAAAAGGTAATTTTCTACTAAAAAAAGACTCCTTTCAACAAAGAATGGTTTTTGGTCACCAAGATCCTCTAAATTTGTGAATTTCAAGGGCAAAAGTCCATAACCTCACTTCTTTACCTGTGAAACGAGTGTCGCTATCTTTATCGGATAACTCTGATCTGGGCTACCTCAAGACCCAGTGTCTACAGTTGCCCCTAATTTTGGAGAAACTAGTATACTAGTGTCTAGATGAGCCAAAATTCAGAGAAGAAGGAAGAAAATGCGTACCTGAGGCAGTCCCTACCTTTCTGGGAGATTAAAACTTGTGGCTTCATTGGGTAAATCTGATCTGAGCTACCTCAGGACCCAGTGTCTACAGTTGCCCCCAATTTTAGAGAAACTAGTACACTAGTGTCTAGTTGAGCCAAAATTCAGAGAAGAAGGAAGAAAATGCGTACCTGAGGCAGTCCTTACCTTTTTGGGAGATTGAAGCTTACGGCTTGTCGCCACTAAGTTGTAGCGTATTCTACTACAACTCATTTGACCCACTACAGCTACCTTACTGACCACCATTGGATCTGTGCGGCATGCGCCTGCTGACCGCCATCGGATTTGCATGACGCGTGTTTATTGTTGTTGAGTTGTGGCATATTCTACTACAACCCACTTGATATTCTGCAGCTATTTTCCTGACCACCATCCGGCCTGCACGGCATATGCTTGTTAACCACCATCGGGTCTGCATGGCATATGATTATCACTATTTTAGTTATAAGCGTATTCTACTCATGACTCATCTTGCAGTTGTTTTGTTGACCACCATCGGGCCTGCATGGCGCATGCTTGCTAACCATCATCAGGTTTGCAAGGTATATGATTGTCATCGTTGATTTGTAGAATCTTCTACTATGACTTATTTGATATACTGCAACTATCTTGCTGACCACCATCGGATCTGTGCGGCATGCGCCTACTGACCACCATCAGATCTATGTGGTATCAGATTTCTAACCACCATCGGGTCGGCATGGTATCTGATTGCTAACCACCATCGGGTCGGCATGGTATCTGAATTGCTAACCACAATCGGGTCAGCATGGTATCTGATTTTCTAACCACCATCGGGTCGGCATGTATCTGACTTGCCAACCACCATCGGGTCAGCATGGTATCTGATTTGCTAACCACCATTGGGTCGACATGGTATCTGATTGTCATTGTTGAGCTGTAGCATATTCTACTACAACTCAATTTATAAAAAACTCTTCTCTAATGATGAATTCGACTTTCGTGTCATGAGCTATCGGTATATTCTTCCTACAATTTCAAAATATCTTGTTAACTTATTGTGTTAATTGGATCCTTTTAAAGCGTGAACTTTATGTCTTTTATTTTCATTTATTATCATTTATCATTTATCATTTCTGACCTTGATTTTGCTTATTTTCTTTTGTTTACTTATTTTGATGCATCAATTATTTTTTAAAGCAAAAATGAAATATTAACAAGAATATATATCGCTAAAATGAAACCAAACTTTTAATAAAAGGTAAACTTCACTAAAGTGCAAATTTTGTACATCAATAAACAAATATACAAAACTCCCTTAATACAAGCTACAAAGGTGAATAATCTGAGGGCTCTAATGGATCCTCCTCACTATTTGACACATGGATAGGCTGGATGAGGATGGTTGCTCTGAAGGTAGGGGGCTGACTGCTGGGTGCTGATGGCTTGGCCCCGGCGGCTGGCTGCGAAGGAATGATGACCGGTGGTGGTGCTGAAGGCTTTGCTCGGGGAGCCTGCGAAAATTGTACCTAAGCATATCCATCTAGGAAGGGCTGCGCATAAGTCTTGAAAAACCCCAGGGTCTCACTGATAACCCTTGCGAAATGTGTGAAGGCCTGAACTAGGTCTGAGGTCTAGCGCCCGGATGCATCTCTGATGCCCATAAGTCTGGTCTTTGTCTACTCCCTTAGCTTCCTGATGGACCCAACTATCGTAGGGATAGAGGTCTCTAGCACCTCCACCAGGAACCAGAGAGCAGTAACCGAATAGTCCACCATCTGGACAGCCTCATCAATCATTTGGGCCGCTGCCACTTGCAAAGCGCCCAGACCCTGCCTCAGTTCCTCTATAACTTTGTCCTGCAGATCCAGGCACCCAAGCAGTATCCTATCCCTCTCTTCCATCCGTCGCTCCAAAGCAACGAAGGCAGTAGTCATCGCTGTGATGATCTCTTGATGTGCCGGCTGCGAAGGTGGCTGTAGACTAGGTCGTGATGGCTCTGCCTGAGGTTCTGGTGAAGGAGGAACTG
The DNA here is from genome assembly GCA_947683425.1 of Excoecaria cochinchinensis. Taxonomy (NCBI): domain Eukaryota; kingdom Viridiplantae; phylum Streptophyta; class Magnoliopsida; order Malpighiales; family Euphorbiaceae; genus Excoecaria; species Excoecaria cochinchinensis. The sequence continues at coordinate 11,752,527 of CANTUQ010000105.1, forward strand.
TGGATGTCAATGCCCCTGGGTGCCCCGACCGGCTGTAGGGATGGAATTTCCTGGCCTCAGGAGCCTCAGAGCACTAGACCTGTGGCGATGCTGGCGTGAGGTTTTGAGGTCTCTGCGATGCTGGAGTGTGCAGCAGATCCTCTAAGTCTATCTCTAAATCTATGTCAAAAGGTGTGTGAGGCTGCTCCTCCTCCGGCTGGGGCTGCTATTGAGGTTGCTTCTCCCCCTAAGGCTCTCCTAAGACATCCTCATCTGGCTAGAATAGAGGGAGATGGAACAGGCACCGGGTCTTTGCCACCTTGAGCAACATTTACTCGTCTGGACGATCCCGCATCTGGGCTATCATACCCATGGTCTGCGCAGCTGCTAAATCCACAAAAATGTCCTCATCCAGTGAAGGCCCAATACTTGCCAAGGGAACCCTTAGGTGCATCAGCAACCTAGTGATAACTCCTCCAACACATATAAATAGGGTTGTCCCCGTGCCAGTCTTACCAAATTAGCCAATATCTCATGGCTAATATTAAGGCCTGGCTTGTCACCATTCCCCATAGGTTCCAGATCTCTGCCTCGTTGACTAACCCTGGGTTGCCTGCCCGGCCTAAATAAGAACTAGAAAGCACCCGATGCATATACCTCAATGCTTACGACGAGAGCAAGGTGCTCTTCGCTGTATCGTGGTCTTATGGTGCCCTCGATAGGGTAATGGCCTCCCAGTGCTGCCTCTTGATAGCTCTATGTGGAATCACCACATCCATCTCATGTGGGAGCCCTATGGCTTGAGCAAAGACCCTCCAGGTGGTACTAAAGTGGTCACCACTGATCCAAAACTGAATCACCCTCTCCTCTAAATTCGATCTCTGGAAACCCTAATAATTAAAGGTGGCTAAAAACTCCCTTGCAACCTCGAGATATGTCTAGAAAGATGGTCTGAGGAACTTTATCCTTCTTACTACCTTTAGTAATGCATCAACCTCAAGTAGCATCCCTATGCGCTATAGGAATGGCCTGGGGATGTACCGACTGGTGCGAAACTGAACGTGTGCTAAGGCCTGAAACCTCTCTTTAAGATCGGGGCTCGTCCACTCTGGAGACTCAGGCTCGGGCTGCTCTCGAGGAATATTCCATCTAGGAGGCATCCTGTAAAAAAAATGAGAGTCAGTTTTGTGATGATTGCAAGTAAACTAAGCACATTTTCAAAAATTTTTAGAAAATTTGGTAGCATTTTGTCTAGAATGTGCCTGCAAAAAAAAAACAAATTCCGGCAGCATCCCGGTAAGGATGTGCCTAACTAAAAATTTTGGCAATACCCCAGCAAGGATGTGCCCAACTTCCTGTATGAAAAATTCAACAAGGATAGGCCTCAGGCCCCAGCAACAATTTCACAGATATAATTATCGCGTAAAATAAATAAGCATTTAACTAGATAGTCTTATTCTACTCCTAAGTAGCAGTTGTACAAAGGCATATTCCTAAGTCCTATTCTGCTGTCTTACTTATTACTATTTTTATTTTGTTTATTTATTTTTTTTGGTACTTATTTCCTACTGTCAGCGTATAAGGTTCATTATGATAGAAAATAAATGGGCATAATTTATCCTAGATTTTGGAGCATGCACATCTTTCATGCACCCAAACTAAAAATCTAATAAAAAGAGGTAAAGAAAAGGAAGAAAACGTCATAAAACTAACCTGATAGTCGACAAAATGCACTGAAAAATAACTCAACAAAAGTGCAAAAAAAACTAGTCCTGGACGTGCTCGGTGGTGAGAGAATTGTTTTGACACAAATGGCGCGCAAAACGGTTGTAAAATGAGGGAGAAAAAGCAAGAAAACTTAAGAGTCACATCGGTTTGCGAGAGAGGAGAAGAAATGAGAAAAGGAGGAAGAAGAAAAATTGAGCGGGAACGAAAACCACTCGGCTTATATAGATTGGCGTGATCGACGGGCAGCCCGTCGAAGCACCGAGCGACGAGCATTCCCTATAATCCTGTCGGTCATTTCAAAATCCTTTTTTTTTCAAAAATTTTAAAATAATCCTTGAATATTTTGCCCCCTGACTTCAGTGCATGATTACATCCATCAAATTTGTTTCCCTGCAAAATTAAAATGGCACAAATGCACGTAAAATATTTATGCACGTGAAATGCATGAACCATGCAGAAGGAAATTTGCCAGGCGGTCAACATGTTGACCGACGGGCTGGCCATGCCTCAGCCCAGGCATGCCCGTCGGTCATGGCTTTTCTATAAATACCCTTCATTTTCCTTGAATTTCGTGCACTGTTCTTCTTGGATTTCAAACAGAGCCTTTTTTTCCAGGTTTTTTCCTCTTTTCTCCCTTTCTTTCCACTTATATTTAATTTTCACCTCGAAATTTAAATATTATGTCATCATTAACCCTTAGTAAAATGTACCACCTTCTGGATGACACTCGAACCTGGGAAAACACCACTTTAGCCCCCTATTCTGGTCTAAGATTCCTGAGGAGAGTTAGAGTGTATCGGAATCTTTTATTAGCTGCAGTCCACTTTTAGGACCCCCATTTGACTGAGAGTTACTTTAGGCAATGTTTTGTATGAAATAATCTATACATGTAATAAGATATTCAATTTCTTAAGGATGAACATTCTTGTGTTTTGCAACTTCGCGATTTTCCAAATGTACATGGTTGTTGAAATTTAATGGATAATGATATTATTTGAGAATCTGCATATTTAGATAAATGTGTTAAGAGATGAAGGTTTATTCATGTTGTTTCCAAATATTTGTCAAATATGAAGGCAAGCTCCAAAATTGTGTGAATGTTGTTATGTGTTATGTGTTGTGTGTTTTAACATTTTAAGTTTTGCTTGAGGGCAAACAAATGTTCAAGTTTGGGGACTTGATATGAGTCTAAATAGCTCATGTTTAGTTTATGTTTTGTGATAAAAGTTGTGTTTAGTTATGATAAATTATGTTAGAATTAGGTGTGTTTTATGTTTTTGTTAAGTTTTGTGTTTGTAGGAGAAAATGGAGAAAATGTGGAGAAAGGAGGAAGGAAAGGATGCCACTATCGCGAGCGCGACAGAAGATGCCTAAAAACAAGGAAGAGAAGAGAAAAAGAAAGAGCAAATGACAAAAAAGCATGTCCTGTCGCGAGCATGAAGGTGTCGCAAGCGCGACAAAGCAAGGGAGAACAAAGCAGTCAATGCAGCTGAGGAAAACAAAAGGAAGAGGTGTCCGTGTCCTATCGTGAGTGCGACAGAGAGATCCATTGGGTAGTTTATTTTGAAAAGTCACTTGAACAATTGAGCCTTTTGCCAACTTTTGCAACCTTTTGAAGAGGCATTTCAAGGGATATGAACTTTGGAATATTATATATTAATTTTAGTTGTAAAATTTAAAGGATGATGGAATTTTAACTAAGTATTTTTTTTGTAAGTTTAAGAAGAACAATTTTCAGTAGTTAAATTTCTTAAGTTAGTTGTTATCTTTTGAAGAGAAGACAATTGCAAGGAAGAAGATCACACTTTATGAAAGGAAAAAGGGTTGAGAGATTTTCTTCTTCTTATGTCTAATCTTTTACTTTTTCTTTGTAATTAAATGAATTATATTTAAGAAACTTGAATGATATTAATGTTATTTTCTATTTCCATCAATGTTGTTAGTCTTTTAATTCATAATTATCTACTGGTATTATTGCATGATTCTTATAAGTTAAAGTAGAGTTGAGAGTTTCACTTTATCTTACAATTAATAGAAGTTCATTATTAAAACGTTGCTTGAGAGATTAGTATGTTAGGATAATTGCTATAAATTGGTAACTAATCTTAGAATATATAATTGGAATTAATTAGTTCATCAATAATAATTGGGGATTAGCATTGTAATTGCATGTTTTAGGCATTCTAATTCATGTCGAAAGAGTGGATTAGAACTTTCTTCCAATTTGGCATGCTTATAAGATTATATTTATATTTTAAAGATGGAATCAAGTTTTGTAATCATTATATCTTCATCATCTAAATTGTCTTCTTTGATTATCATTAATTAGGTTTAATTAATTTGCATTACACGAGTAGTATAGAATTAAACTTACAAAATATTGAACATTGTAAACAAGATAAAATCAAGTAGTAATTGTGAGTAATTATTAACATACTTTCCTCGTGGGAACGATATCTTAAGTACTATAATCGGCAAATCGTGCGCTTGCGGATTTAGCACAACATGACCCTTTTGTTGCCTTCACTGGGAGCCCCTTATTACTCCTGGTAAGTCATTATTTTAAAAGGTAGTGCATCCCTTATGGATTTTCACAGTAGCTTTTCTTATCGGAAAATGCGCCCTTCCTGATTTCCACATAACTCTGTGCTTGAATTTTGCTCGGAGTGGACCCTACCCATTCCAGAGGCTTTTTTTATATATTTTTCTTCATTTTATTTTATTTTATATATATATTTTTTTCTCTCCTATCCTTCAAGTATGGATGCAAGAAAAGCTGAAATTATTATCGAACCTCCCTCATACGGTGATTAGCAGTTATTCATTGAGACACTTTCTTCCTAGACAACGGTTATATTCATTCACATCTCCCGATGAAGGCGCTGCTAGATTGAGCAAGTTGGCAATGAGAACATCAGTTTTATATGCTCTAAGCTCCCTATTTCTGCTATGACTTTGGATGGCCCCTTAGGGTGTATTCCTTTATGTAGACTTCACAAGGTTATCTTTTATATTGCCGTTGCTGTGCTAGAGAGTTCGGAGGGATTCAGGATGTTGTGAGGCTCCCTTTATATTTCAGGGCGACATCTTATCCTCTGCTTTCACTTTTAGATACATAGCTTCTGGGCACAGCTGCCGGTGAAGACTATTATGCCATCTCTCAGTGATTGTTCTTTTACTTCTACCAATGCATACAAGAGATGGTTGCTTAGTCCTGCAGTTGATAATCGGACCCACCGGCTTAGGCATTTGATCGGCGAGAGTAGTAGCAATAGAGTGCAATTATTAGATTTTCATGCATTCAATAATGAACAATGTCTTTCTTTTTATAAAAGAACTAGAAAATAATGAACATATGGGTTGAATTGCTTCTATTTTATTTATTTTTGCAAAGATTGTGTACATTTCCGTATAATTTCCTTATACATGATCATTATTCGACACTGATTCAAAATGCGAAACTACATCTAATCTCAAAGCAGATATTGTAAGCATCAAACTCCTATTTTCAATTAGCGCTCTCGGGTTTTCTTGATTGGAAATTTTCTCTCAACCCTCTAATTTTTGCCTAGGGTGCCTTTTTTCGGTTTTCACCCTGACTAGGCGCCTATTTTTAACAAGACCACCTTTTTCGGTTTTTGACCCTTGGGGCTTTTATTTTCTTCTTTTGATTTTTGGTCTTTAGCCATGGAACTTCTTGAGTTTGTTGACGTTGACCGGTTCCTTGAACTCGTTACCATCTTTATCCGTAAGGATCACTGCTCCATTGGATAACAACTTCTTTAGAACAAATGGACCTTCCCATGTTGGCATGAATTTTCCTTTTATGTCTGGAACACCTGGTCTCATTTGCTTGAAGACCAAATCTCCTTCTTTCAGTGGGTGCTTTCTAACCTTCTTACTGAATGATCGAGTAAGCCTTTTTTGATAGATCTGGTTGTGATAATAGGCTCGTAATCTGTTCTCGTCCAGCATGTTTAGTTGCAGTCGGGCCCAATCAGTTTTGGGAGTCTCTGTCTCCATAACTACCCTTAAAGACCTGAATTCTACTTCTATTGGCAAGACTGCTTCCGTCCCATATACTAAAGAATAAGGCATGGCTCTTGTAGAAGTTCTGATAGTGGTTCTATAGCCCCAGAGAGCAAAAGGCAACTTCTTCATCTAATCCTTGTAGCTCTAAACCATTTTGGCCAAGATCTTCTTGACATTCTTATTAGCAGCCTCTACTGCCCTGTTGGCTTATGGGTGATATGGAGAAGACTTTTGATGCTCAATGCCATACTTCTGGAGTAGCTTTTTAGTTTCGGCCATGAACTGCACTCTATTGTTAGATACAACGTGGTGTAGGAGGCCATATCTGCATATCAAGTTCTTTTCAATGAACTTAGCCATATCTCGGGCATTAACTTTTTTGAAAGATTTGGCCTCTACCCACTCAGTGAAGTAATCTATGGAACCTATTCCCATTAGAGGTTGTAGGGTGTATCTCCCCTATAATGTCTATCCCCCAAGCTGTAAACGGCCAAGGTAACATTAAGCTGTGCAACTTTGAAACCAGTAGATGCCTCAAATCTGCATACTGTTGGCACAACTGACACTACTTCACATATCTCGAGCAATCTGTATCCATCGTAAGCCAATAGAACTCTTGTCTCATAATTTTTTTCGCTAACATTAAACCGTTCATATGGGCTTCGCAGACTTCGGCATGAGTTTCCTCCATGACCTTTTCCTCTTCTTTCTCACCTAGACATCTCAACTGAATACCATCAACTTTCCATTTGTATAGCATGCCATCTATGCAGATAAATTGAATAGACAGTTTGCGGACCAATCTTTGGTCCTTTTCAATAGCCACTTCTAGGAACACCGTCTTTTCTAGGTAATTCTTGATGTCGATGTACCACGGCTTCTCGTTAACAACCTCAATTTCCATGATTGGATTAGACTCAAAACTAGGTTTCTCGGAGCTTGAGATCAAGATGGGCTTCATAACCACTCCTTCCAGATTATCCCATATTGACACCAAAGTTGCAAGCGCATCGGCTAACTGATTCTCATCTCTCGGAACGAAATGAAAGGTACACACCTCAAACTGACTGCTCAACCTCTTCAGGTGTTTTACGTATGGCATCAGTTGTTCTTCTTTTACGGCCCATTCACCCTGAATCTGGTTGATTACTAGTGATGACTCCCCAAAGACCTCTGCGCTCTTTTCCCCCAAGGCTATCAATGCTTCTAACCCGAAAGTGCAAGCTTCATATTCGACTTTGTTATTAGTAGCTTTATACCTCAGTTTCTTAGCTAATGGGAGCTTCTCACCATCTAGGGTTGTGAGAATGATTCCTGCTCCTGCCCCCTTTCTGTTAATTGCTCCATCAAAATGCAACTGCCAACCCTATACAATAATAGCTGTAAGATCCTCATCTGGGAAGTTAAACTCAAACGAATCTCCTTTGATAGGGTGCTCTGCCAAGAACTCTGCTACTGCGCTACCCTTGCTTGTTTTTCAGGTAACATATTCAACATTGAATTCTTGTAAAAGTAGCAACCATTGTCCCATTTTTCCAAACAAAGAGGGAGCTTCCTATAAAAACCTGAGAGGATTTTGTTTAGCGACAGCTTGTACCTTGTAAGAATGGAAGTAGTGTCTTAACTTCTTAGAGGCCTAAATTACTGCCAAGCAAATCTTTTCAACTTCTATGTATTTAACCTCGTAAGAAAGGAACTTCTTACTAAGGTAATAAACTGTAAACTCTACTCCGAACTCATCCTCTTAAGCCATCATGGCGTTTATATAGCTATCCTCTATTGCCAGGTATAAGATCAAAGGCTTGATTGGCTGAGGTGGTCTTAGAACTGGGGGGTTCAATAAATATTCCTTGATGGTGTCGAAAGCTTTCTAGAAATTGTCATTCCATATCATAGGCTGGTCTTTCCTGAGCAACTTGAAGATTGGTTCATAAATTGAAGTGAGCTTGGCGATAAACTTGCTGATGTATTGCAACTTTCCTAGGAAGCTTTTGACATCCTTTTCTTTCTGAGGTACCAGCATTTCTCTGATGGCCTTGACTTTATCTGGGTTGACCTCAATTCCTCTCTGGATCACTACATGTCCCAACAGCTTTCCCAAGGTAACTCCAAAGATACACTTCTTAGGGTTCAACCGCAAGTTGTACTTGTCGATCCTTCGGAAAAACATATCAAAAGCCTCAAAATGACCCTCTCTAGTAGCTGACTTAATCATCATATCATTGACATACACTTCCACCTCTTTATGGATCAAGTCATCAAGGATCTTAGTAGCCATCCTTAGATAGGTTGTGCCCGCATTCTTAAAGCCAAATGGCATTACCCTATAAGCGAATGTGCCCTACTTGGTGATGAAGGCTGTCTTAATCCGATCAGCTATCTTGTTGAGGATCTTATTGTACCCAGCATACCCATTTACGAAGCTATACATCATACAAGCAGCTGTGCTGTCCACTAAAACGTCGATGTGAGGCAGGGAAAGTAATCTTTTGGACAAGCTTTATTTAAATCCCGATAGTCAACGCATACATGTACCTTACCATTTTTCTTGGTTACCGGAATGATGTTGGCTAACCAAGTCAGGTATTGGACTTCAATAAGAAACTTGGCCTCAATTTGCTTGTGGATCTATTCTTTAACCTTCTCTGCCCATTTTGGCCTGAGTCTTCTAAGCTTCTGCTTTACTGCTCTATGATCGGGGTAGGTCGGAATGGCAGAATGGCGTGTTCGACGATCTCATGGTCAACTCCTGGCATGTCTTCATAGGTCCAAGCAAAGACCTTTTCATATTTTCTTAAAATTCTCTCAAATTCTAATCTCTTTTCAAGAGTTACATTAGATGCTATCAAGATTTTCTTTGGGTTTTCCAAAGCTGTAAGATTAAATGGAGTGGTACTAGTTGAATCAATGTTAAATATGAATGAGTCATGATCATCAATAGTAAGATCACTATAGACATCGCACAAGTAAGCAAAATTGTTCATATTATTAATTGAATTGGAAACATAAAAAACATTGATGTCGCAGCTAACAGTTGAGTGTTATCCTAGCACTTCGGAGGCCCTGCAGCAATCCCCTATGGAACTTTTGCTTGCTCCTCTTCATCTTCATCTCTCATCTTCTCCTTTCCCTTCAGTCGGGTGGCCATTAGCCTCTTAGTGATAATCTGTTCGGGTGCTTCTCAGTCCTAGATAGTCCCTTTGGTCATGATTTCTCTATCCCAAAAGCCCTCTACTGGCTTAATCAATCCAATGTCCCAATTGAAGACGTTATTAAAAACGTCGAATCCCAGTACAACTCATCCATCCACCAACTAAGGTTTAGCTTCTCCAACATAGGCACACACTGAGGTGGTCGGCACAAAACTCTCCTTAATGTGAGGGATCTCACGAGTTACCTTCTTACTCAACATTATTGTGCCCTTATATCCGAGGCCCCTTCGATCCTTTTAACCTCTCGTGGTAACGGAAGCTTACAGCCCCTAGGAATTCTTACCCAAATTGGCTCTAGGAAGGAAAGACATCCTGTTCATCATGTTCACCACTTGAGGGCTTCTTGCGATGTCTTCCTCCTCACCAATCACAGCCACACGAAACCCGTTGAAGGGTTGCCTCGCAATCTCTAGTATGGACACCTGATTCTCCCTAGCGGCTCTGATTGTCACTACCTACCCATCATGTGGGATCATGATCATCTAATGCAAGGTAGATGGCACCCCTCCTAACTTGTGGAACTAGGGTCTGCCTAACAATGCTGAAAATTTAGCTGGGATGGGAAAGACTACAAACTCCACCTCCATCTCTATTGGCCCGGTCTTAACCATTGCCTTAAAGGTCCCTTATGCTTGCCTTCGGGAGTTATCATAAGCAGTGATCGTAAGATCAGACTTGCTCAACATGTCCTCTGATACTCCAAAGGATGACATCGCCACCAAAAGGTATACATTTATAGAGGTACCATCATCCACCATAACACAAGCTGTGTGCTTCTCATTGATCTATGCCTTTATGTACAATGGGCGGTTATGGTTACGGCCCTCTAGCGATAAATCAGCACTCGAGTACACTACGTTCTCTCCAGCACTTCCTTTCACAATATCCAATAGATCTACAGGGGAGATGGTGGTTGCCACTATAGACTCGCATAAGGCCTCCATGAACTTCTGCCTATGCGAAGGAGATTGTATCAGCAAATCCCATATTGATATTTGAGCCGGTGTCCTTTTCAATTGCTTCATCACCTGATCATCCTTCGGCTCCTTTTCTATATATATTGCCATGGGATCTTGTGGCTTCTCTACTTTAAAAACTACCCTTCCACTTCGGGTCATGGCTCCGATCTCTTTCTCCTCATCTTCTGAACCTGATGGTTCAGCAAATGTCTTATCATCATTATCAATTTCATCTTTTTTTCCACTGTCTATCGTCATTATTAATTTCATCCTAAACCAATAGTCTATCGTTGCCACAAGAATCCCTTCTTCACCTACCTCCTCAAGGCAGGTGATAGTAATATTCTCTTCTCCATATAACTCTCTCAACACATACCACTCGGGTAATCCTAACTTGATCATAAACACAGGCGGGGGCACAATGTTGTAACCAGGCTTCTTTTGGTTGCCTCTCTTCTCAGGATCTGTGATTTATTTTGAGTCAATCAAATCCTAAATTGTATGCCTCAATGCCTTGCAACTATCAGTAGTATGCCCGGTATGTTGGTGGTAAGTGCAGTACTCGTCGTCCCTATGCCCTAGTCGTACATTGCTCTAAACAAGTCTAGGTGGTAAAGATTGTAACTTCCCTTCCTTCATCAGCCTCTTTAGCACCCAAGATAGAGACCTCCCTAGGTTTGAAAAGTGCCTCGGACTGGCACTTGTAGTTGAGACCTCTGCTATTTTTCCCATCCGATTACCATTGTTAGAGCTTACAGGTCTGCTCGCTTCCTGATTACCACTGCTCCTCTTGGCATAGGCCTCATTGCTCATTCTCTTTGCCAGGTACTCACTTTCAGCCTCAATGGCTATATCCTTCAAAGACTCCCAGTCTTTTAATCCCTTCATCTTAAATGTGACACCCCGATTTGTACCCTAGTAGTTTTGAGTGTATTTGTGATCTAAGTGTTGTTGTGATGTGTTTATTTATATGTATGTGTATGTGTGTGTGTGTGTGTGTGTGTGTTAGGTAGTTAGAGGATTTAACTGTATGATAATTTTAATTATGTAGTTTGTTTGAGTGGTAAGGAAGAAAAGAAGGATTAGAAGTGAACTTTGCTAAATCCACCACAAGATTATAACACTTGGGTGGTAGAGATGAGGAAAGAGAAGTTGTGGGAAGTTGACTTTTGGTAAGAAGAGAGAGAGAAAGGGAAATCAGATTGCTGTGTTTCTTTTCCCGTTTCTGCTCCATTTCTAGCCCTTTCTTCCCTTCTTCTATATTTATTTTCTTCATTCCAAGTTGCTACAATTATGAGTGGGTTTAGCAAATTCCAGATTTTGGGTAAGTGTTTAGCTTGTTTCTTCTTCTTCTTCTTCTTTTTCTTCTTCTTCTTCTCCTTCTCTTTGGGTTTATGTTTGCTGGTTTGTGTGTGGGTTTGGGTTATGAGTTTTTGGTGTGTTTTGGTTGATGTGGTCAAATATCCCTGCGAGAGAACCTAAGGGGAAAGAAAAAGTTAGAGGTAGTGCTGCCGTTGATTCTTGAGGTGTTTAGGAGCCAAAGGTTTGGGAATTTGTGTTTTCTTGTTTGAGTTTTTTTTAACCCCTTTGTGATGAAATTATGAATTAGAGGTTCTTAATGTGTTTATTTGCATCATTGAATTGTGATTTGCTGAATTGAGTGAGGTATTTAAGTTGGGAGTTGAGTATTGAATGTTGGAGAGTATTTTTGTGGAAATTGGGGGAATTTTCTGGGCTTTGAATTCTTTGTTCAATTGTTCTTTTGATCTCTTTTAGTCACTTCTAATTAGATTAAAACTTGGGTAAAATGTTAGGTAATATGTTTTGGATGCTTGATGTGGTTTATGTTGAAGTTTAAATTGCATGATTTAGGGAGGTTTGCATGAAGAAGGTACTGTGCATATCGGTAGCAGGTGCTGGAAGCTCGGCTCTATCATGAGCATGCGACCTCTGTTGCGTGACAGAGCTCGATCATCTGGATTCCTGCCGTAGAATCTTCTGTTGCGAGTGCGACAGAGAGCTCAGTAAGCTGAGCTTTTGCCAGGCTGAGTTCTGTTGCCAGCACAAGCACGATAGAGGCCTACCTGCCCACTATCGCGAACGCGAAGAAGGCCTGTTAGCTCTTCCTCTTGAGCACGGATGTCTATCGTGAGTGCGACATGGTTGGCAAATCGCTTCTGTCGCGAGTGCTACGGGTCGTCGCAGGCGTGACCCTCCCCTATTCTTCAATGTTGATTATTTTATGTCATTTTGCACGGTTTCTCACCTATGTTTTATATATGCTAAATGCATGAATTATGTTATTATATCTTATTATGTGATCAATATTTGAGTGGATGTTTTTAGACTGCAATAATCAAGTAAGTGGATAGATAAGCATGGCTATAGAGTTCTATTAGCTATAGCCCAATGCGTTCTGGACCCTAATCAGGTCCTTGTTTAGATCCTCGCAATCCCTATGAGTTGGATCTTGTTTAAAATCCCCCAATGTGGAAATGTTTTTCAATGAAAATGGAAAAAATTGCTTTTGTTGTACCTACGAGTACCAATGTGTTCACTCGTTATCCACCACTCTGAGGTTGCAGGCAAATCTATGAGTTTGTTATTGATGTGAAAAAATGTAGATTATTATATGATACTATATGAGTGTATATATACATATAAAGTTCTGATGAATACAAGTTATGGTTTAAGTATAACACCCTTATACTATACGTACGCTGAGGTTCTAATGTTTACTGTGCAGATACCGTAATTGTGTTAAAACTACTTTTACACTTATTGCGAATTCTAGCAATTTTTTTTCCCACATTACTTCACTATACCCAACTGACCTATAACTGCTCAATTTTTCTATTCATTCGGTCAATTTCCAATAGCATAACCGCTGCTAGTCTAACCTACCCTCCTACAACTAAACAATTCCACAGCCCATCATAGGCACCACAATTCATTTATCATATATTATTATTGGTATCACATAAATTTACCTGTTATTAAAAATCATAAACTATTAAAAATGTGCCACTTAATTTTACTGAAATTTCGGCAGAGTTTTTTCTATAATATTGCTTTTCCCTCTGAAAACAAAAGTCCTTTACACTTCTAAAAAATCATATAACCATTCACCCTACTCCAATACAAACTCCAACACAAGTTTTCCCATCCTCCATTTTAGTCCAATCACACACATCATATATTATAATTTACAAATATCATCTGCTCTTAATACATAATTCAAATAGACAAATTACAAAGATATAATATTAATACATCCAAACTATCAACTATAAATAATTGTTTGATACAAACTCTTCGATACAATAATATTCTAATTATCTATGTAGTGTACATGCCAACTAGAAATGGAATTCAAGTTATTTATTCCCAAGAATGTATCATTATTGCTTTTTTGCCATGACTCCATCCAATAAGTATCCTTTGGAACATTCATGCTTATTGCTTTATTTCTATATATTGACCTGCGCGAGGGTAAACCATGTGCTAAGCTTTACGCTTAGTGGTGACTACCAATTTTACTTATCCAAAACATAAATTACAAAAATATATATCCAATTAAACAACATTTAAGTGCTTAAAATCTTATATCTAAAATCAATAGTTATAACCTTATAGCATTTATACACATATATTAAGTTTTTATAATTATCCATTAACTTTACTTCTCTTTTAAGTTACATGAGCCATTTCTAATACAATCATTTCATTATAAATAATCCCATTTAATACTATTTCCAGTTAATATACCTTTTATTAAATTAACTGTTGTATTTCTGCATCTATTTTATACTATACCATTCCTCGTAACTAAGCAACATTTCATGCAATAATTTAACGAACACAGGCAAATGATTAACACTTTGTAAAATATTTTTAATCAAGTAGCTATATCATTAATCAAGCCTCACTATTTATAGACTATACATACCAGATACCAATTCATCATATTACCTATGCCATAATTCAATTAATAGTTTATATACAAATATCTCATGCATACAGATAAATATTTAGTTCCTAGATATTACTTATAGTCATTTACCTCTCTCTTAGTTATTAGTCTAATTACATGGTTAAATTATTATTTCATATTCTAAATTATACATTTAATTTATAATTATTATTTTGCCCCTAGTAATATCTGGTAGAAATCTCAGAACCGGATACACAGGATGTGGACCCCATAGGTCCAAAACACTTTAGAGTGATCCTGAAGGACCACCCAAACATTTCAATGTACACTTTAACACTTTAACACTTTTACACTTTTATAAACCGTCATTGGCCTACTGATACGAGTTGTCATGACTTGCTACCGCAGTAAAGGTGCCGCTATGGCTATCCAACTATATCCTGAACTAGATTGACTACCAGAATACTAAGGGCAATATACTTTCGATATATGTCACCTTCACTTATTTACATCTTTGCCACATCTATAATATCTCTCATCACATAAATTTTCCGGTATTAACTATTTATTTTACGCTGTACATTATGAAATTACACTTTTCACTTTATATCCACATGTTCACGTCCATAATCACTTCATATCAATACACATTTATACATATAACTTTCATTCCTTACTCTCATGTTGCATAACACTCACATATCATATTTTATCACATAATACATTTATTTAATAGTATTTAATGCATTATTTAGCTGCATTACATTTATATGATTTAGGCTACATTATGCGGTCATAAACAATTTTATTTCTTAAATTCCACTTAATCTAACCACCTAATTTCGTCATACTCCTATGTTAGTCCTTGCCTTTATAGTACATGATACATACCAATACATTTTAATTTACTATAGCTATTTAACTTGGTCTTTCACCTAACTTTAACTTCTCTCATACTGTAAATAATGTATATACTTATCATAACTCATTAAATCAAGTTGAACCTTTCTTTTATTATTTAAATCTATTAGACCAAAATATTGTTGCTATTTCTAGAGTCTTATTTCTAATTTCTTCATCAAATGTTCCTTGTATATAGTATAATTTAGCAAATTATACCTTTACTTTTTAGTTTATTTATAACATACCACCCTAATTATACATTACTATATATGCATTCACTACATTTCACTAGTCTAATTCTTTTCATAAATTACCTCATTTACACACGTATAACCCATTTACTTTTGTTCATGACCTGACACTCTGATTTCTTTAAAAATTTAATTGATTTTATTATTATAATTATCTTTAGGTATACTAAATTGCACTCATTATTTATTAAATACACTTAATTTCTCTAATTCAATCAATGACCATGTGCCTGTTCAAATTACCCTTTTAGTCCTTTATTTAAAGTAATATGGTTAATTTACATTTTATTCTCTATAATTTTACAAAATTACAATTTTACCTTTTATTGGTCCTTTATTATAATTTTTCCACTACTTATTCACTTTTCACCCTTAAATTGTTATTTAACATGTAAAATTACTGTTAGTCCTTAAAGCTTATACTTATGCTAAATTACACTTTTAACTATTAAATGCTTTATTTCCTTCTAGGGCTGTGCAAAATCGAACCGAAACTGAAAACCGAACCGAATGAATTTTGTCCATTTGGTTCAATTTTCGATTCGTTCGGTTCTAAACCGAAATAAAATTTCGGGTATTTCAATTCAGTTCGGTTCTTATGATTGTAAAACCGAAAGAACCAAACCGACCGAAGTTTGTTAAGCTCACTATTTTTCTTATATATATATATATATATACATATATATATATATATATATACATATATATATATACATATATATATATATATATATATATATATATATATATATAATCTAAACCTAAATATACACTATAGTTATATTTATTTACATGTATATTTTTTTAATTAAAGTATATTAAATATATTATTAATAAAAATTTATGTTGTATTTATTTTTAATGTATATTTTTTAGTATAATTTTAGTTAGTATTTATTAAGAAAATAATATGAAAAATTTATGTATGTTTTTTCCTTTTAGTTATTTTAAATGGTTTTATTTGGTTAAATATAAGTTAATTTAATTTATGAATCCATATAAGTTAAAAATCTAAAAAAAAACCTATATTTGTGAAGAACCGATTGGACCGAACCGAACCGAACGAAATTATTTCGGTTTCGATCCTAAAAATTTCGGTCCGCAGTTCGGTTCTAAAAAATTCTCAAGTTTGGTTTTCGATTTATTTGATTCGGTCCAAAATTGAACCAAACTAAACCGACCATTTGCACACCCCTATTTCCTTCTATATATATATATTTTTATTTTCAAGCATAACTTCACTAAAATTACTATCTTACACAGCTTCTGCATCTTAGAATTCCCTACTTACCTAAACACCATTTTAGTATACCCTATTAACAATTAAAAGCCAATAATTGAACATAACACAGAACATAAAATAGGAGATTTCCTAATCAACTAACTACCTATACAGATTCCATACTCAAAATTCCTACTCTTCTACACACAAACTGACAATCCAATCAATAATCAAACATTAATATCCAACCAATTGAATTATCACACTAAATTAACACAACACAAATCATAAACTTTCCCTAAAATAATTTTTTTTTATTAAAAATCATGCTAGAAAAGCAAATTTGGCAGTCACATACCAGTTGAAGTCAAGATTATCAAATTTCTATCTGCCTCTTTTCGCCGGAGACTCACCGGAGCTTCACCGGAGATGCACCGTTGTCATCGGAGGATAGCTCAAGGCACCAGGGCTCCATTTTTGGTGGTCACACGCCCATCCGTCATGCTGTTTTGTTGAAATTGCCGTTAGAAGCTTCGGTTCACCGCAATGCCGATCTCTTCATCGCCGGCGAGTGGGGAAGGATCCATGGATACCGGGAGATTCATCTGACCTTCAGGACTTCCGTGGATGATAGGTATATGTAACAATTATGACACACCATTCGCGATCTCCTCGTCGGTAGCACGTGTGGGTGATCGGAGGGTGCCGGAAGGTTTGCCTGATTGCCGGGACTTGAGCGGTGGTGCCCGTTCTTCCAACCGCCATCAGAGTTGGACATAAATCGCATGAGAAACTTCAGTTTTTCTCCCTCCCTCTCCTGGAATGGCGATGCCATGAAGAGGGAAGAGACACCGAGGACGGCGCTGTGGGGATCGTCGGTGTTTTTTCGCTATCGGCGCTGCCCCTCTGCCACTCTCTCTCCTTCTCTTTTCTCTCTCCCCATGCCTGTTTCCCCATTCTCCCCCTTATGTTTCTGCGTCTCCCTTCTATTTTTTTCCCCTTAATTCCCCATTTTTCCTGAAATTTCTAGACCTATGGTAATTTTATGTATTATTATTATTATTATTATTATTATTATTATTATTATTATTATTATTATTATTATTATTATTATTATTATTATTATTATTATTATTATTATTATTTATGTCTATTTACTTATGTATTTAATTCAATATAATTTATCCAATAATTAATTAGATAACCATTAAAGAAAAATTCTAGGTCTTATGGTCAAAAATTAACCTTCGATGAATTTTTAGCGTGCCAAGTTATTAATAGCAACACTGAAAATTTTGGGGCGTTACATTAAGCTCTTGATGCTTGTTCTTATGCATATGCCATATGTATGTGAATTGCTTCTGACAGCCACTATGAGTGGTCGTTCATCTTTTGTTTTTCCCACTAAGCGTTATTGCTCAGCACGGGTGTTTGATCTGTGCAGGTGTGGAAGCAACCAGAGTTTTTTGGAGGGCCAATCCGCGACCGTCAGGGATAACACAATAGGATGGGCTTTTATTAGAGGATTAATTTTTGTATTTTGTAATTTCTGATGTATAGCTTTTGGTTTGCCACCATTTTGTTATATGTAACAGTTATGTAATGTAAATATTTTTGTATATCAATGAATGAGATTAACAAGTTCCTTTTTAAGTTATTTCCTTCAAATGTTTGGTTTGTAAAAAGAATTTTATTATCTTCGTTTCTGTTATTGTGTATGAATGTTATTACATTATACATGCTTTGTTCTACTTGGTGACAACCCTTGCCTATGTGGGCACTCACTCCTCCATCAGGTCAAGTACTCATGGAATGACTCACGTGGTTTCTGCTGCAGTAGCTCTAGATCTTTTAAAGTTACCTACATTCATGTGCTATAGTCATATTGTCTGAGGAACTCCTCAGTCAGTAGATCCCAGTCTTTTTTTGTTCTCCTATCTAATCCATGACACTAGTCCACCGCAGGACCTGTCAAGCTCAAGCAGAAATATTCAATCTTCTACCTCTTTGTTAAAGTAGTACCCTTCATTACCAACGAGTACTGCTTAATATGCGAGGTGGGGTCTGACATGCCATCGAACTTTAGGACATTAGGCATCTTAAAATTTTGAGGGATCAGGTCTTCTTCCTCCAGCTCCTTATCCTCAGGATTCATCCCCTTTCCTATCGTTAGCATCCGAGATATTGCTTCAAACTTTTCCTCCATCTTCTTCCAGATAACCTCCTCTATCTAAGGTACCTTCACTCTTACCCCTACGGGTTCCTCATAGTCATCCTCTATATAGTCATCCTCCAACCTATGAGCTCCACCTCTTCTATGGCCTGCACATATGGTAGCTTTGATATCTACTTGTGGGGGACGTACTTCCTCCGGGGAATCCTCTCTAGCCGTCTCCCGTTCATTTTGACCTATAGGGGGAGCGACTGGGTTTGGCCCAGCAGAGGGTGCCATGTCTGCTATTAGGTTTCCCATTATGGCCATCATTCGGTTCTCAAATTCTTCTAACCTTCGACCGACTTCCTTGGAAATTATGGGTCGAGTTGCATCTACCTCTCTCGGTGGGTTTTTCATATCACTGTCTATGGAGAACTGGGAGGAGGTAGCTTCACTATTTTTCGAGAGGGACTCTGAGTATTCCACCCTTTTTGGCAGTTCAAAGATCGGGTTTCTAGCCAATCGTCCGCGGGGACCTCTGGACCACCTGGGTGGATCTATGATGGTTGCAAAATATAGTTGTCAGGATGATGCATGAATGACATATGATACATAGTCGTGCTATGCGGCATCCATAACCACATGCAAGCCAATAGATCTTTCCACCCTTGTTACTCCCCCACATGAGGTCATGCGGTCTCTTTCCTAGGTGGGCTTAGTCCATGGGTGAACGAGGAACCCAATGGACGCGTATGGTGCACAGTGAAAAATCGACAGCATAACATCTCTTGCCTAATGCGCATACATTTGACTTTTGATCATTGTGTATTTAGGTAGTCTAAATAAATTGACATGGGCCTATCGGGGCATGAAAGCCTTTGATTAGGTGACCAATCAATCTATCCAGGTTTATCCAATGCATAATAATCCATACAGCAAGCACGGTATTATGGTTCATGCCACCTAGGAGAAGTATCTATTTTTATTACATGAGCTTTGGTCAGGGTAATGATACTTTTAGTGCCAAAGGGTTTAACTCGTAATGAGCATAGCGATCGGTTGGGTCATCATTTAATATATAAAATGGTATTAGACTTGGGCTCGTGATTCTTACTAACACTTCTCCACATTGAGTGAACATAGGGTAGCGCTTTGGAAACACACAAGGGTTATAAGAGGGACCAAACTAGCATAGATTTAAGGCTCTAATGAAATGCTATGTAGTTTCGAAGAAGGATGAAATTTTTAAATTAAAATTCAATTATATATTTTAACCAAGTTACTTTGAAGCGAAGTCTCATATGTCCCTAGTGGAGTCGCCACTCCGAAGACCCACTTTTAGGGCATTCCAGAGAGGTTCATAAGACCCATAAAGATTACAGGGGTGTCTATTTTGGGCAACAAGAGGTGTTTTGGAGTCGCTATACAATAAAATATTGGAAAAGTTCATCTAGTCTCACTGAGCCTAAGACAGTGCATATACAACTGTAACGTCCCCTTCCCATATGTAAGAGAACCCATCTGCAAGGGAGTGAGAACCCGTATGAGCAAGGGGGTCACCAAGCAAAAAAGGTACAAAACATTCATTCACATAATATAAATATACATATAAATAGTGAAAATTAAAACTTAAAACCAAACTGATCATTCATTGATGGAATAATAATATTCAATACATAACTGTTCTGACACCAACATAATTACAACTTTCAGAGATACAAACCGAAAGCTGAATAAAAGACTAAATACAAAGAGAAATCACTATTACAAAATAATCATAATACAAAAAGAAGCTAAGTCCTATCAACAATCCCACTATGTTGGCTTGACTGGCAGCGACTCTCACAAAAGCTATACGCCTTTCGCACCTGCATGGGTGAAACACCATGCTAAGTGATAACGCTTAGTGGGAAAACAAACAACAATAATATGGACGGCCACTCACAATGGTCGTCAAGGCAAATCACATACATAATGGCATAAGCTGAATATCATAAGATATAATCATAAACGAATCACATTCATAACCATTCAAAGGTTCATAATCACATTCATATGCCAACTGATTCATATGCTCATAAATAGAGTCATTCAGATTCACATACTTATAATCATAGTCATTCGGATTCACATTTTCATAAGCATAACAAAACAAATCACAACACCTGCTAACTCATAGTAGTAGATAACGAGTAACACATGGTGGTACCTTACGAGTACGAATCGAACGCATGGCGGTACCTTACGGGTACAAATCAAAAAACAATATCTCATTTTCTCATTTTAAAACATTTGATAAAGGGGATCTTAAACAAGATCCAAACACATTGACGTTCGCGAGAAACTAAATGGGGACCTAATCAGGGTCCAAAACATAACTGAGGGCTACAGCTAAAGAACTCTTTTAGGCATGCCTAACTATCCACTAGACTGACTCTTGCAGGTCATACATAATACAAATCATGCTCAAAGCATAACATATAATTTTTCATGAAGAAATTATAATATCGTACATATATAAGCGTATTTATTCCCATACAGTAGTAATAACCCATGAAGAAATGATACAAAATTCATTTTAGAAGAAAGGGGAAAAATAAAAAAAACAGTGCATATAGGGGTCACTGTCGCGATCGCGACACTGCCGGAAGGCCTGCGCGAGGGAAGGGGCAAAGGCGTGCGAGTCGTGCTGTGCCAGCACGAGTCCTAAACAACCTTCACGACTCGTGAAGGTTGTTCATGACTCATGAACATAGTTCACGACTCGTGAACCTTGTTCACGACTCGTGAACTTGGTTCATGACTCGTGAACGCGATTCATGTCTCATGAATCTCTCAGCTTCCCTTACCGATGCGTGATTTGCTGTACCACTCGTGCATGCCAAAACTTCACAATTATGCTGCCAATTCGCGAGTCGGACACCTCATAAACAACAGAGCAAACTATCATGAAAACTGGATTTCACGATTCTGTCGTGCTCGCGATAACATCTCGACTTCCAATTTCTAGCCAAACACAGGAAAAATCCTAGACTTCTAAAATCAAACCCATTTTGACCCAAATCAAACAAAACTTCTTCTTACCTCCAAATAAACCTTCCATGCACCACAAACAACATAAAACACAACTTTTCTAACAATTATCACAATCAAGATCATGCATTAACATAATCAAGCTTCTCAAGAGCACAAACTTAGAAATTTCAGTAAAAGTTCATCAAACATCAAATTCGTGTCAATAAATTATCATCCATGCATCATAACTTAAATTAATTGAACACCCATAATATTAGCACTATAATAAGCCTCATTAAACATCAAATTTTCAGAAATCTCATGCAAAGTCACAAATCACAATTGTACATCAAAATCAATCAAATTCCCAAACCTGTAATTCCTATGCTCCAAATCAATGAGCACAACTCCCACTAGCCTTCTCCTTTCTCTTGGGATCACGATGGGGCTTAACTAACAAGAACACCCAAAAATAATACAAACACAAAACCTAAATCAAAACACATTCTAACCAAAATCAAGAACAAGAGATGAAGAAGAAGAAACCCACTCCCAACTTACCAATCAAAGCTCAAGGAATGATCAATTTCCACCACAAACACTTGGATCCATGCTAGGGCACACAGATGAAGAGAAAAGAAGAAGAAGAGATACAGAGAAGGAAGAAAATGAGGGGGGGGAGGGAAGAGGCAGCAAATGGCTGTCCCATTTTCTCTCTCTTCTATTTATACCTCCTTTCAAAAGCTCTAGCCACATGTCACCCTGTGGTTGGTGGAACTTGACCACTCGCACCCAACAAACACACATGATACTACACACAAGACTAACCCTCATAATTCACACATTACTACCATATGAACATGCACACACTAACACAACCCAACATACACATATATGCACCCACACTCTATTAAAGCCCACAAAACATGCATTTTGCCCAAAATACCCTTAACACATGACAAAACTCTCACACGTGCACACATACACATGGCAAACATGGCTCAAACTACTAGGGGGAGAATGGGGTGTTACAACTCTCGCCTACTAACAAGAATTTCGTCCTCGAAATTCTCACCTGAACTGAACAACTGTGGATACTGAATCCTCATCGTCGCCTCTGGTTCCCAAGTCGCTTCCTTGACTCCATGATGTTGCCAAAGAACCTTGACTAGAGGAACTTGCTTACTTCTCAACTGTCTCACTTTTCAAGCTAAAATAGCCTTCGGCTCTTCATTATAAGAGTAATCCGGCTGAATCCAAACGTCTTGAACTGATAACACGTACGATGGATCCTGTCACACCCTAAATCGGGCCTAGTCGAAATGTGTAAGCTAAGCCGGATAAGTGATGGGTATTTTGGTAATTTGTGCATATGGAATTTGAGTAATTAAGGACCTAATTGAAGAAGTGATTAAAGTTCAAGTGAGGAAATATTTGTGTGAGTGAGTGAAGTAAGAGTTTGCCAAAGACCAAAGAGTAATAAGACAAGATATTTTGGTCGGAGCCAATAGGAGGTTGCCATGTGGCTTGGTGTGTGTGTAATTTGTGAGGAGAGAAGAAAAAGGGAAAAGAAAGAGAGAGGGAGGCAGATCACGTTCTGCTCTCTCCTCCTCCTCTTCACGTTCTCCTCCTTCTTTCTCCTCTCTTCTTGCTCTTCATCCCCTAGTTTTGTGTGTGAGCTGGAGTTGATTGGGATGTCTTAGAGACTGCTTTGAAGAGGTAAGTTGGGGTTAGGGTTTCCTGCATGTTCTTCTTCTTCTTCTGCTCCTGGTTTTGCTATTTTGAGTTAGGGTTTTTGGAAGAGTAATTATGGGTTTTGGTTTATGCAAGCTCTGGGTGATAAAAAGAAACTTAAAGGCAAGAAAAGGACTGAAGATTGAAGCTAGAAGAGTGATTTTGGGTCATCATTGTTAGGTTTGGGAGCTTTGATTTCTGCATTTGAGATTTTGAGTTATTTTTACCCTAATTCTCACTTAGGTTATAAATGTGTTTGTATTATTTAATTTCTGGAATTTTTGTGTTTTGGCATGTGTATATGCATGATTTATGTGGGTAGATGTGTTAGTAATGCATGATAAGGATTGAATTGAAGGTACCTGAGTTTGGGTAGTGAAATTTCGTGAATCTGGGTAACCTGTTCTTGACGTTCTGGGTTTATGTATGATTAATCGTGTTTATAATTGTGTTTATAGATGAATGTGGGCTTTGTGAGGAGATGAGCACGAGACGTGCTCAAGAGCATGAGTCATGCTCGAGAGCACGTAAGGTGCTGGTACTTCCTCCTTCGAATTGGTTCTTTCTTCTTTCCCTGCAGCCATGAGCATGAGACGTGCTCCAAGGACACGAGTCATGTCATAGAGCACGAGTCGTGCTCTTGAAGCACGAAACGTGCTGGTGGCTTTCCTCCCCTCTGGCTTTTTATTCTCCCTCAGCAGTAGAGCACGAGACGTGCTCGAAGGACACACTCGTGCTCAAAGAGCATGAGTCGTGCTCTTCAAGCACGACTCATACACATGAGCACGAGTCGTGCTCATGTGCACGAGTCATGCTCATGTGCACGAGTCGTGCCCAGCTCTACTCAGCAACCCTTCTTCTGTCCTGTTTTCTATCTGGTTTTCGAAAATGATCTTTTCTTCACTTTGCATCGTTTCTCACTATTGTATGGGACATATTTTTGCCGAATTATTTTTAGTATTTGTGTTTTGAAGGGTGTGATTATTAAATTGATAGAATGCTAATATTTGACTATAATATGCTTAGGAATGGTGATTTCAGTTAGACCATTGTTTGATTTAAACTGTATGACTTGGTTGATTAACGTTAATTATTGTGATTCATATCGCACATTACATTTTGAATACAAGTGAGTTGAATGCTCTGTTTCAAGGTTATTATTATTGTGAGCATGTTATATTAAAATGTGAAAGGTGTTAAGCATATATTTACTCATGAACCTTCTTTAAGAATAATATGCTATGTTCGAGTGTATATTGTATCATTTTATGATTCAGATTACGCATTGTTAATCATTGGCATAATAATGCTTCCATACTTGACCCTGATATGCTTAAAAATATTGAATGATGTTAAAGTATATGACTGAATTATATTATATGCTTTGTAGCATGAATTGTATGATGCATAACTGACAATATGAACTTATTTACATGTCTACTATAATCTGGATTATGCATGATAATATATATATGTATATACGTACATATTATGTGATTCAACATATGATTTGAATGATGTACGACCTGCGAGAGTCAGTCTAGTGGATAGTTAGGCATGCCTAATAGAGTCTCTCTAGCTATAGCACCTTTAGACGTTTGGACCCTGATCAGGTCCCCGTTTGGTTCCTTGCGAACCCCTTATGCATTTTGGATCTTGTTTAAGGTTCA
Organism: Excoecaria cochinchinensis; assembly: GCA_947683425.1. NCBI lineage: Eukaryota > Viridiplantae > Streptophyta > Magnoliopsida > Malpighiales > Euphorbiaceae > Excoecaria > Excoecaria cochinchinensis. The sequence goes on from CANTUQ010000105.1 coordinate 11,777,321, forward strand.
CCCTTTATAAAATGTTTTGAATGCGACAAAAATAAAATGGTTTTCGATTCATACCCGTAAGGTACGCTATGCGTTTGATTCGTGCCCGTAAGGTACGCTATGCATTTACTCGTTATCCACTATTGTGAGTTAGGAGGTATTCTATTTGTTTTGTCTAATATGAATAATTGAAAAAGATATTTGAATGTGTAAGATTTCAGTTATGTGAATCAGTTATTTATCAGAATGTGATTATGAACCTCTGAATGGGATAAAAATGACTCAAGCATGTCCATTGTGGATGATTATTCACATATATCATATTGTGACTGTGTTTGAATATAGTCCGTTATGGTTATAAGGGTGGGAATTGATATGTATATGAATGCGAGCCTGAATTACCGAATGCTATGGTTAATTAGTAAGTATGTGAATGTGATTTCGCACTGTTGACTGTCATGGTTAAGTATGTGAATTAGTATGAATATGAATGTGATCTTGACTATTGAATGCATAATTATTGTGTTATGGTATGTGTTTTCTCTAGTTTGCTATAGTAGTGATCTCGGCATGTTGGCATGTGCTCTCATCTCATTGTCAGATGGTATGTGTATTATTGTGGTGCAATGCATGTGGATCGGCTTTCGGTAAGTGCATGTGCAATAATGTAATGAGATGCTATATATTTCTTTGGTCTTAGCTATCATAGAGTCTTCGGCATGTTGTCAGGTGCTTACGTTTCATGGCATGATATTAAATGTATTAGAGTTGTGTAGTGGAAGTGTGGTATTTTAACGATGTCCCTTGGTTCTTGGCTAGTGCGTGTGTGCACTATGGCATGATATTGGTATGTTTAGACCTCTAGCAGTTTTGTATAAGATTTGGGTACATTTAGTAGGGTAGTGTAATGCACTAACCTCTAGAGTCGATTATCAGTTAGTGTGTATGTACGTCCTTGTATGATGGTTTCATTAAAGTTACATCATGTGTGAATCGGCCTTTAGGTTGGTATATGGGTACTATGGTAAGACAGCTGCAAGATTTATTTATATTGAGAATACGCGTGATGTGCCTTCTAATATCTGATATTCTGGTGAATGCGGTAAGTTTATGCAATTGAGTTTGTATTGATTTCTGCATGATAATATTGTATTATGTCCGCCTTGGGTTCAATTGACATGAGTATTGAATGTGGAAATCGGACGAACATGTTAACGAGATGACCTATCAGTTAAAGTATATGTGGTTGTGGATACAAGTGACTGAATGTATGGCGTTAATATGCAAGCATGATTATTTATATGCTATGAATATTTGCATTTGCCATTGTGAATGTGTTATGCCTTGGCGACCATTGTGAATGGCCGTCCATATTTCTGGTGTGTTCTCCCCACTAAGCGTTATCGCTTAGCACGGGTTCTTTTCCCGTGTAGGTGGCAGGTTTGGTTCTGTTCAAGTCGAGCATCTGTAAGGTCGGCCACATAGGAGTTAGAAGTTTTGTATTTTCTTCAGCTTCTGTATTTTGGATTTTGTATTTTCGTAGTCTTATGTATATGTAATTATATGTAAGGAGCTGGATGTAATATTGGGCTATGTAAATGTTATTATATTTATGTTTAAAGATGTTCCTCGGTTTTATCATTCGCCTTACGCTTCCGCTGACCAAATGAGTGACTGTGTGTATGTGTGTATATGCTTCCGCTTAATGCCTGCGTGTGTGTGAGTTAATGCATGACCAGCTTTCGCCCCGCAAGGTAAGTTTTTAATTATCCCGTGTTTATACATGTACGATTATGTATGAATGTGTGCTTCTGTATAGTGTATGTGTGCATGTATGTGAGTGAGCGTCGGGTAGCGCACCCGCCGGCGCCCTTCCAAAGGGGGCGACGGTGGGGGTGTTACAGATCCGATCTATATCAATGAAGTATGGAGACATGAAAGATGTCATGCATCTTAACTAACTCCATTGGTAAAGCCAACCTATAGGCTACCAGACCAACTCTTTCCAAAATCTCAAAAGGCCCAATGAACCAAGGACTAAGTTTACCTTTCTTACCAAACCGCAATACTTTCCTCGAAGGTGAAGCCTTAAGGAAAACTTTGTCCCCGACTTCAAACCTAATATACCTTCTCTTCAAAGTGGCATAGGACCTCTGTCTATCCTTAACTGCATAACTCTGATCTTCTCTTCGGTATCCTTAATTATCTCTGGCCCAACAAAAGATCGCTCGGTTAACTCTGTCCAACAAACCGGAGTCCTACACAGTCGACCATACAAAGCCTCAAACGGCTACATCCCTGTGCTGGACTGAAAACTGTTGTTATAGGCAAACTCCATAAGCCGCACATACTTACCCCAACTACCAGATAAGTCCAAAGTACAAGCCCGAAGCATATCCTCTAAAATCTGGATAACTCTCTAGGACTGACCATCTGTCTGAGGATAAAATGCAGTGTTGAAGTTCAACTTGGTAACCAAATCTCTCTGCAATTCATTCCAGAACTTAGATGTGAACCTTGGATCCTGATCTGAAACTATCGACAACGGCACTCCATGCAGTCGAACCACCTCATCCACATACACACTGGCCGACTTATCCATCGAGTAGTCCACTCTAACCGGCACAAAATGCGCTGACTTCGTAAGCCGATCCACAATAACCCACACTGAATCATGAGTCACTGGCATACCCGACACAAAATCCATGGCGATGTCATCCCATTTCCATATAGGAACGGATAAAGGAGTGAGCAATCCCGAAGGGACTTGATGCTCAGCCTTTACCTGCTAACACGTCAAACACTTCGCCACAAATTTCACAATGTCTCTCTTCATCCCAGACCACCAGTAGAACTGCTTCATATTCGGATGCATCTTCTCACTGCCAGGATGAATAGTAAAGACCGTATTATGTGGCTCACTCAAAAGCTTCTTCCTTAACTCATCACTCTCGGGCACACACAAATGATCCCTATACATAAGCACCCCATCCAAAACTAAAAACTCAGACTGCTTAACCTGCTAAACCTCTTGCAAAACCTGCTGTAATTTGACATCATCCTTCTGAGCATCCACAATCGACTGTCTCAAAGTCGGCTTCACTTCAATTGGGCAACCGAAGCCCCATCCGAATCAAATCACTATCTGAATCGCCTCAGAACAAAGCCAAAACCGATTTCCTACTCAAAGCATCCATAACAACATTGTATTTACCCGGATGATAATCCACAATGCAATCATAGTCCTTGAACAACTCTAACCATCGATGCTGTCTCTTGTTCAACTCTTTCTGTGTGAGGAGGTATTTCAAACTCTTATGATCCGTGAAAATCCTACACTTCTCCCTATAAAGATAATGCCGCTAAATCTTCAAAGCAAAGATCACAGCTGCCAATTCCAAATCATGCATCGGATAGTTCTTCTCATGAGGTTTCAACTGACGAGGTGCATAAGCCACTACTTTACGCTCTTGCATCAATACACAACCGAGTCCAATACCCGAAGCATCACTGTACATTATAAACTCTTTACCCAAGATGGGTTGAGTCAGTACATGAGCTTCAACTGACAAACTCTTCAAACTCTCAAAGCATAGCTGACACTTATCTGACCACTCAAATCTGACTCCTTTCCTCAATAATCTGGTCATAGGAGCAGCAATAACTGAAAAACCCTTCACAAACCGACGATAGTAGCCTGCCAAACCAAGGAAGCTTCTCACTTCAGGAACATTCCTAGGCACTTTCCAATCCACAATCGCCTCAATCTTAGCTAGATCCACTTAGATACCCTTAGCTAACACAATGTGACCAAAGAAAAACACCTCTCAAAGCCAAAAGTCACACTTACTGAGCTTCGCAAACAAACGGTGCTCCCTCAATACTTGCAACACTAACCGAAGATGCTCTTCGTACTCATTCTCATTCTTCGAATAGACCAAGATATTGTCAATAAACACTACTACAAATCGGTCGAGATATGGCCTAAACACTCGGTTCATCAAATCCATAAAACCCGCAGATGCATTAGTCAAACCAAATGGCATCACTAGGAACTCATAATGAACATATTGCATCCAAAACGCAGTCTTAACCACATTCGCATCCTTAACTCGAAGCTAATAATAACCCGACCGAAAATCAATCTTGGAGAAGACACCCGCACCTCTATGCTGATCAAACAAATCCTCGACTCTAGGCAAGGGATACTTGTTCTTCACTGTGACCTTGTTAATTTGCCTATAGTCGATACACATCCTCAAAGAGCCATCTTTCTTCTTGACAAACAAAATCGGGGCTCCCCATGGAGATATGCTAGGCCTAATAAATCCCTTATCCAGTAACTCTTGTAGCTGAGTCTTAAGTTCCCTCAACTCTATAGGAGCCATCCGATAAAGTGCTTTCAAAATGGGCAAAGTACCTGGCAAAATCTCTATGGACAACTCCACTTCTCTCTCGGGAGGCAACCCAGGCAACTCACTAGGAAAAACATTACCAAACTCCCTAACAACTGGAATATCCTCAATCTCAACCTGATCACGCTTAGAATCCAACACAACTGCTAAAAACGCCTCACATCCTTTCCTCATAAACCTCTTAGCTTACATGGCAGAAATCACATTACTCAAAGAACCCGAACCCAAACCTTTAACCACTACAGAAGACTGATCTCTATCTCGCAACACAACCACATTTCTATGATAATTAACTACAGCCCGATGCATACTCAATTAATTCATACCCAGTATCAAATCAAACTCCTGAAATGGCAACTCAATCAAATCCGCAGAAAACTCAACACCCTAAACCAAAAGAGGACAATTCCTATACACTCTACTCACATTGACACTATGCCCTAAAGGACTGGTCACACAAACCTCATAATCTAACTGATCAATATCAAGTAACTTATCAAATAACTTACTCGTGCACAAATATGAGTGTGCGGAACTAGGGTCAATTTGAGCATATAACTCAGTGTCAAAGAGTAGGAACTTACCAGCAATCACATTTGGGGCATCCTGCTCATCCCGAGCTCTCATGGCATACGCTCTAGCTGGAACCGTCAAAGGACGATCAATAAACTCTGATGGAGCTCCCTCTCTATGCTGACCACCTCGACCTCTACCTCGGCCTCTACCATGACTGGCTTGCAGAGCATTAGATCCAACTCTGCTAGCCTCATGCTGATCACCAGAAGCCTCACTAAACCTCGAACAATTAGCTAAGTAGTGATCAGTGCTACCACATCTTAAACAACCACCCGTGAGCCACCTACACTCACCCCGTTGGCACTTACTGCAGTGAGAACATTCAGGCAATAAATCAATCCTAAAACAAGAACCACCTCTGCCTGCATGGCAGAACCTTGCCTTCTGCCTCTCAAAGTCAGACTTGAAGAAGACTCATCATGCGGGTTCCTTGACCTCTTACCCAAGGATGATGATGATCCTCCACGAGGGGGATTCCTCCTTTGAGCCCTCTCCCTAAGAACTGACTCAGATCTTTCAGCCCGAACTGCTGCTTGCACTATCTGGTAGTACCCAATACCTGGAGTACTCATCAGAGAAATAATCATAGCCCGCAGAGACACATTCAAACCGGCCTCAAAATGCCGACACCGAAACTCTTCAGTCAGAAGACCTTCTGGAGCATACTTAGCGAGACGGTTGAACTCTTTCTCAAACTCTGATACTAACATAGCCTTCTGCTTCAGACTCAAGAACTATGCCCACTTAGCATCCTTATACTCCCTAGTCACATACTTATTTATAAACTCTCTCTCGAAGAACTCCCAAGTGACTGGGCCAGGCAACTGGGGATGCCTACGAACTAATTTTAACCAATCGTAGGCAGATCTCTAAAGCAATGCCACAACACTCTCTACTTGCTTGTCAGCAGGACACCTAGTCTCCTCAAACACTCGCTTCACTTTCTCAATCCATTTCTCAGCAAGCTTAGACTCATCCAGACTAGTCTCACAGAAATCCTCTGCACCAGCTCTCCTCATACTCTCTAAAGGGGCTCTTGGAGCGATCACCCTATCCAAGAGCCATGTCCTGAGAAATCTTCAACATTACCTCGAAGGGCATGGCTGCAGCCTTAGCCTGAACCCTACGTGTTTGAGCCAAAACAGACACTGAAGCATCTACTGCTTGAGGATTCACACTATCAGCGGACTCCTCAAGCGACCCACAAACGGAATCAGAATCCATCTAAAATAAACACAAAGACAACTGCATCAGCCGACACAGTCCTAATCTTATATCTATACACAACAATCACCTAGAAAACGCCTAAACCGGAGCTCTAATACCAAAAACTGTAACACCCCCTTCCCATACGTAGGAGAACCGATTTGCAAGGGAGTGAGAACCCGTATGAGCAAGGGTGTCACCAATCAAAAATGGTACAAAACATTCATTCACATAATATAAATATACATAAAAATAGCGAAAATTAAAACTTAAAATCAAACTGATCATTCATTGATGGAATAATAATATTCAATACATAACTGTTTTGACACTAATATAATTACAACTTTCAGAGATACAAAGCGGAAGCTGAACAAAAGACTAAATACAAAGAGAGATCACTATTACAAAATAATCATAATACAAAAAGAAGCTAAGTCCTATCAACAATCCCACTATGTTGGCTTGACTGGCGGCGACTCTCCCAAAAGCTATACACCTTTCGCACCTGCACGGGTGAAACATCGTGCGAAGCGATAACACTTAGTGGGGAAACAAATCACATACATAATGGCATAAGCTGAATATCATAAGATATAATCATAAACAAATCACATTCATAACCATTCAAAGGTTCATAATCACATTCATATGCCAACTGATTCATATGCTCATAAATAGAGTCATTCAGATTCACATAATTATAATCATAGTCATTTGGATTCACATTTTCATAAGCATAACAGAACAAATCACAACACCTACCGACTCACAGTAGTGGATAACGAGCAACACATGGCGGTACCTTACGGGTATGAATCGAATGCATGGCGGTACCTTACGGGTACGAATCGAAAAGCAATATCACATTTTCTCATTTCAAAACATTTTACAAAGGGGATCTTAAACAAGATCCAAACACATTGAAGTTCACAAGGAACTAAATGGGGACCTGATCAGGGTCCAGAATAGAACTGAGGGCTGCTGCTAAAGAACTCTTTTAGGCATGCCTAACTATCCACTAGACTAACTCTTACAGGTCATACATAATACAAATTAGGCTCAAAGCATAACATATAATTTTTCATGAAGAAATCATTATATTGTACATATATAAGCGTATTTATTACCATACAGTAGTAAAAACCCATGAAGAAATGATACAAAATTCATTTTAGAAGAAAGGGAAAAAATCGAAAAAACAAGGAATATAGGGCTCACTGTCGCGATCGCGAATAGTGTCGCGCTTGCGACAGTGGCCGAAAGGCCTGCGCGAGGGAAGGGGCAAAGGCGTGCGAGTCATGCTATGCCAGCACGAGTCCTAAACAACCTTCATGACCAGCACGAGTCCTAAACAACCTTCACGACTCGTGAAGGTTGTTCACGAATCATGAACATAGTTCACGACTCGTGAACCTTGTTCACGACTCGTGAACTTGGTTCACGACTCGTGAACGCGACGTCTCGTGAATCTCTCAGCTTCCCCTGCCGACACGTGATTTTTTGCACCACTCATGCATGCCAAAGCTTCACGAGTCGTGCTGCCAATTCACTAGGGGTGCGCTGCCTGCACGAGGCACGTGCCCTCTTCGGCGCGCGATGGCTCCCTCTGTACGCGGCCATTTTTGGCCTCTTTTTTCTCTGTGTTTTCTGATTTTTCTAGTCCCATTTTCCCGTTCCTTTCACCTTTTTGTGCAATTTTTGATAAACTAAAAATGAAAACACTTTTGTTCCCTTCTTATTTTTGGCCAAGACAGAAAATTAAAAGGGTTTCATCATTCATTTCCAAGGGAGAGCTGCCATTTTTATTCAAAGAAGAGAATTTCATTTTTCTTTCAACCAAGGGGCAGCCGTAGTTCTTTTTAGAAAAATCTTAAAAATCCAAAACTTTAATTTTCTTCTTCTTTTTTCCTTTTCTCTTTAAGAACATTTAATTTCCGGATGATTTTGAGCTTGGAAAATTAATTTCCTTTCCTCAATGATCCTCCAAAAATATTTTCTCAAGTTATTTTTCTTGCGCTCATCACCATAAATTTCGACAAGGAGGACAGATCAAGGCATCCTACTTTCCGATCTATAAATTCTGAGGGTAAAAACTTTGGAACAGTCTTAATTTCTCTTTTATTTATCATTTGTGGTTAATAATTTTTCTTCATTTTTTTGCCATGTTTATCTGCTAGCACTTCTAATACTCTTGTCACTGTTGACATCCCAAGTCTTATTTTTGGCCTAATTTCTTTATGGTGGTTTTGTGTGACTTTTGTAGTTTATTTTTTTACTTGTTTTGTCGTTGGCCACCATCCTCCATTTATATTATTATTATCTTTATTATTTAGATATTATCATCATGTTGCAACATTATCATTATTATTATTATTATTATTACTATTTTATGGCATTATTATTATTATTATTATTATTATTATTTGTGTACTATTATGTTATTGTTGTTAATATCCCAAGATTGTCCACTGTTGATATTATTATTATTGTGTTTATCACTATTATTGTTATTGTCACCATTGTATTTATTACTATTATTATTTTGTTGTGTTGCATCATTATTATTATTATTGTTATTATCATTATTTATTATTGTGCCCAATATTCATTTTATCTTCACTTGATTAATATTTTAAGAATTATTACTAATATCCTTAATATTATTTTTTCTGTCCGAGATTTATTTTGACTTATATTATGTGGGCATTCCCGTGACTCCCCGGATGGGTCACGACACGTAGACGAACACTTCGGTTTGGTGAGATCTTTTCGACCCTCCCCCCCTTTCATGTGTTTTATGTTTGTTTGTAAAATATTTGTTTTATTTATGAACGCGTACGATAAAAAATACAAAAATATTTCTATAATTAAATTGAAATTTTTACTAATAAAATTGGGACCAACCTCCCTCTTTTTAGGCTAACAATAAAAAATATCACAATTAGAATGAAGAGTCAATTTTCTCCAAAAATGGGATCACTCATCCCGGTTTTTCAACTCAACAATCAAATGACTCTTCGAACCTTGTTTAAATAAATGCGATGGAACCAATGTTCATAAAATCAAACAAATGTCCCGATTTATGTATGTTATCCCCATGTGTGATTTTGTCTGCTTGTTTCAAATTTATTTTCATGCATTTCCTTTTGGGCCCTTGTAATTAATTTTGGGGCAGTATTATTTAATTTTGGGGATTGTATTTCGTCCCCATTTATATTTTTAATCTTCTTTCAATGGGGTTTTATTCCGCCCCTATTTCCTTTATAATTGTGTGCTTGGTGTGTTTATCGCCTTCTTTAGTTATTTTATTACCGCTTTCATTTATTGCTTTATCTATAGCTTTCCTTTATCGCTTTTTGAATGCTTGTAGTGCTCTTTAACTAAACGCATAAATCGTGTGAGATAAGAGATAGAATTTTAGGAAGTTAAAACCTCATTTATAATTAACCAAAGCAAAAATAAGAGTGAAGTTCCGAACACCAATCTTTGGTCTAGACCAATAAGAGGTTAGAGACTTTTCCCAATTTGTTGTAAATTGGGTGGCGACTCCATGATACCTCAAAGGTACTTAAAGGCGTCATGGGGCTAGATGTTCCTTTTCAATGTTCTATTGGGAAGGAAGCATCCAAGATGTCTCATGGCGCTCATGATCAAAAAGACGCAAACCAGTCCCTCGAATCCTAAAAACGAATTCAAAGCGAGGGCCCTTGCTGGGTTTGGCGCGCGTCACAGTGGCGACTCCACTGGAGACTTGTTTCAGACTTCGATTTGAAAGTGTTTTGGTTCAATTGTATAATTGAGTTTTTAAAACTTAAAATTCTATCTCTTTTCGAAAATTGCATTGCATTATTTTAGGGCCTTAGAACTATGTTAGTTGTTCCCCTATCTTACCTCGGTGCGTTCCCGAAATACGACCCTACTTTCAGTCATTGTAGGGAAGTGTTAAGGATAATCACCAATCCAAGCCTCGTACCATTAATGGTATATCAAATAGAGACCCGATCGGTTGTCATGCTCGTGATGAGCTAGACCCGTTGGCAGGGACCATGCTTGAGTTGACCTAAAGTAACATCACCATTGATTAAAGCTCATGTAATGGCAAATAGAAACTTCCACTAGGTGATATGCTCCTTAATACGATGCTTGTGATGTGGACCGTCACATATTAAACAAAATCAAGCAAAATAAGTGGTTCTTTATCAAAGGCTTTCATGCCCCGATAAGCCCTGTCATGGCCGGATTTGTACCCTAAGAGAATTAACTTATTTTGGCATGTGTGTGTAGGATTGGACTTAATTGAAAGAAAGAAGTTTAGTTAAGGGAGTTAAATGGTAATTATGAATGTTTGTGCTAAGTATGAGTTAAAGGCTAGTTAATTAGTTAATGGAAGGATTAATTAAGAATATAATAACTTTGATTTATTGGAAGTGGAGGCAGACTTGAGGAAGTGGATTCCGTGTGGCTTCTTGAGAGGTTGCCACCTCTTCCTTTGCATGCAAGTGTGGGTTAAGATGAAAGAGTTTCATTTGGTAACCTAGCTATTTTCTGTATTTTGGCTTTGGCTTTCTTCTTGTTCCCGTGAGTGAGGATAAGAGAGTGGTTTGGTAGCTAATGGTAATTGTGTGCATATAGCTAATTGGATCAAGAATTGAGGGTAAACCTAAGAGGTAAGTGAATAAGTGCATATTCTCATCTTCTACTCTTTCTTCTTGGTTGAGCTGGTTTGGATGGAATATTATTGGTTTGAGTTTGAGCTTGAGCATCTGTGTTGTTTTGTTAGCTGAAGAAGTGAAGAGAGATAAGGGAAAGGCTGTAATCGGCGAGCCGAGCGTCCGTCGTAATTAGGAGCTAAGGCGACGAGGTTTGGGAATAAACCCTAATTGTGTGAATATGTGATTAGTGTTGGTTAAATAGGGTTTTGAACTGAATTGCATGATATGTGAAATTGAAGGTTGAACATGAATTATGTGATGCTAAATTGTATGATTATAGTAGCAATATGATTGTGATCAAGTACTTAAAAGTGATTATGATTTGTACTATTATTGAATGCCAAACAGGAAGGGAAAATCAGGTATGTGTTATTGATTGTGTGGTTGATGTATTTGGGTTAATTGCCAAAAATGAGAATGAGATTTGAAGTCTTAATGAGAAGGAAGAAGTGGACTGAAAAAGCACAGCCGTGCTAGTGATAAACACAGCTGTGTTTTGGTATTTTTGCATAGGTCACGGTAACAATGAAATTGATTGTGACCGTGACATATGCTGAGTTCAATTCTGCCTAGAGGAATTTGGTATGTCACGGTGACAATGGAATTCATTGTGACCGTGACCTACCCAGGAAGGCATTCTGTTTTGCAAATGAGAATATGTCACGGTGGCAATGGGATTCATTGTGACCGTGACATACCCTCAGGTTGCATTCTGCCGATAGTTGGGAACACATCACGGTGACAATGAAATTGGTTGTGACCGTGACATGTCCCCAATTTGCATTCTGTTTTGGACTTCAATATGTCACGGTGACAATGAAATCCATTGTGACCGTGACCCACCCTGTTTTGGCAATATAATCCTAATGTGTTTGGTCATTCAAATGGCATGGCTTTAAGCTGAAATGAAGGACAGCATGAGTAAGTAATGTATATGTGTTAAGTGATCTACAAATGCATACAACTATGATGACTTTTGAATGGGATAAGTTATGTGAATATTAAATGTGAAGACTGAGTTTGGAAGCATAGTGAATATGCAAATGAAATGTATGGCTGTGTGCTAATACAAATGTGTAAAGTGAAAAGTGAACTGAATAAGTGTTTAACAACTTAAGCCTGCGAGTCAAGTAGTGGATAGTTAGGCATGCCTATAGGGTCAAGTGCTGCAGCCCCATGCGTTAAATATGTCTGATTCCATGGGAATCACAATGCGATTATCCTTACTGGATTGTGTATATGTGGAATGATGAAAAGTACCAGAAGGTACTGATGTGATATGAAGCACCAGAAGGTGCTAAATGTGAAAAAAAGTAGTCTCGATGAGATTACTGGTATCTGAGAGATACCGATGCGATACCCGTTATCCGCGTCATTGAATTGCAGGCAAAGTGGCAAAAAGGCTAATTGGTTAATCGGCTAAAAGTTAATTAAATATAAATAGAAGTGATTGTGATACAAGAAAGTATGGAAATGTAAATAAGTAATTGATGCCTTATGATTGAATATAGTAATGGTTGATCTGGCATGTTTATTAGCATGTTATGTATGATGATTCTGATGTGTGATAAATTATATGCTATATGTATGAGTTCCCCACTAAGCGTTATCGCTTAGCATGGATTTACTCTAATCCGTGCAGGTACGGACGAGAGGTGACTGAAGGACGTCCCCCGCATTTTGGTACGGTCAACAATAGGAAGTATATAGTGTAGGTTTGGGGGTTTGTTATTTGGGACTTTTGTATAAGTTTTATATGGTTAATATGTATTTTGAATATGTAAAGGCATGTAATAATGTAGTAATCACGGATGTAATTTCCCCCATGTACGTGTGTCATGTGAATGGCTAAGGCGTGTGGCTAATAGTAGTTGGCATGTGATGCATGAATTAAAACAGTGTGTGATGAAATTTTATTATTCAGTTTCCGCATGTGTTTCTGCGCGTGTGTGCGACCTTCTCTAACTAAGATTAGCTGAACTAGTTGTCGTTAGGGAATGGGCGTCACAAGTTGTGGTATCAGAGCCTAGGTTGAGTCTTTTCTGGGAATTGGGTAGATAAGATGTGTATAGCTTGTTGACCTAATGCGGAAGTCCTTGTTTAATTTGTGTAGCAAGATGGATTCTGGAAGGCATACCGGTGAGGAATCTGCCGAAAGTGTGAACCCTCGTGAAGCTGAGGTGACAGGGTCTGGGCAGTCTAGATCGGTTGGCTATGGGAATGAGATTCCATTTGGGCCTATGGAAGCCATGATGAAAATGACACAAGATATGGCGAGAGTGATGGAACGTATGATGGCGCCAAGAGCCCCAATAGAATCTTTGAGGAAGCATGGTTTGGAGGAATTTCATGGAACAAGGTTAGATGAGTCAGAAAAAGCAGAGTACTGGATTGAGAAGGTGGAAAGGATTCTTAAGGAGATACGATGTCCTCCAGATCAGTGGGTTGAATGTGTGGAGTCATTACTCCAAGGTCCTGCATATGATTGGTGGAAGCTGGTCCTGCAGAATCCGATGCTTCCTGAACCATTAGACTGGGAGTTCTTTGAAAAAGAATTCAAGAATAAGTATATTACTAAAGCACATCGAGAGGCAAATTGGAAGAAGTTCTTGAGTTTGAGACAGAGGACTATGACAGTGGCGGAGTATGAAGCAGAATTCTGTCGCTTAAGCAAATATGCGCCGAAAGGTGTGTTAACTGATGTGTTGCGATGCCAACAGTTTGAGGATGGATTGATTGAGGAAATTAAAGCTTTGCTGATTTCTTTAACAACAGAGCAGAATATAAGTTACTATCGAATCGTACAAGCAGCTTTGAGAGCTGAGAGGACTTTGGGAGCCCAAAGAGAATGGAGACAAAGGAAGAATGCGAATAGAGGTGGTTCCCAGACGGGGAAAAGATCAAGAGATTCTCATGTGGCATCACCTGCGGAATCAGGGTTCAGTTCTGCAGCGAGAGGCAAGAAGCGAGGCGCTCCCTCAGCATCTGGTTCTGGAAGAGGAACATCTGGTAATAGAAGTGAGGTCCATGAGTGTCCTCATTGTGGTAAGAGGCATAGAGGAGAATGCTGGAGAGTGTCGGGTGCTTGTTATAGATGTGGGAGCACAGAGCATTTCATTGCTAATTGCCCGAATACCTATGAGATGTCAGGAAATCAACAAGAGCAGAGTAGGGGTGGTTCAAACTTGCCTTCTACGAATAGAGGAAGAGGAAGAGGACGTGGCAGAGGTAGTCAGTCCAGAGGTGCAGTCGATTCTGAGATTGTGGATAGACCTGATGAGGCTCCAGTGCGGGCTTATGCTATGAGGGCACGAGAGGATCAGGACGCGCCTGAAGTGATAGCAGGTACTATTCTACTTTGTGGTGTGGAAATGTTTGCACTTATTGATCCCGGTTCAACTCATTCATATGTATGTGATAAAAAGATATGTGAAAAGATGCCTAAAGTTGAATGTTTAAAATATGATATATGTGTGTCTAGCCCTTTGGGAGGTAATGTTAATGTGAACAGAGTGTATCGAAACTGTGCACTAGAAGTTCAAGGTAGTGTGTTTCCAGCGGATTTGATTGAACTACCGTTTGATGAGTTTGATTTGATTCTGGGTATGGATTGGTTAACTAAGTACGATGCGGATGTTAAGTGTAAGAAGAAAATAGTTATACTCTCTGATGGTAAGGGTAACAGAGCGACAGTGAGAGGAGTGTGCACAAATCCTCTGGTGAATGTGATATCTGCTATGCAAGCCTGTCGGTGTATGAGAAAAGGATGTGAAGCTTATTTGGCCCTGGTATTAGATAGTAAGAGAGAACAAGTAAAGATGCAAGAGATACCAATAGTCAGAGAGTTTCCTGACGTGTTTCCTGAAGAATTGAGCGGTGTACCACCAATAAGAGAAATTGAGTTATCAATTGACGTGGTACCAGGAACTGTACCGGTATCTAAGGCACCCTATAGAATGGCTCCAACTGAGTTGAAGGAATTGAAGGAGCAGTTGCAAGAACTACTGAACAGGGGTTTTATTAGACCTAGTGTTTCTCCTTGGGGAGCACCAGTGTTATTTGTTAAAAAGAAAGATGGTACAATGAGAATGTGTATTGATTATCGACAGTTGAATAAAGTGACAGTAAAGAATAGGTATCCTTTACCTCGAATTGAAGATTTGTTTGATCAGTTAAGGGGAGCCGGGGTATTCTCAAAGATTGACTTGCGTTCAGGGTATTATCAGTTGCAAGTGAAGAAGGAAGATGTACCTAAGACCGCGTTTAGAACTCGTTATGGGCATTATGAATTTTTAGTAATGCCATTCGGGTTAACCAATGCGCCAGCTGCATTCATGGATTTAATGAATCGGGTGTTCAGACCGTACTTGGATCAGTTTGTGGTTGTGTTCATAGACGATATTTTGGTATATTCAAGAAATGAAAAGGAACATGAACAGCATTTGAGAGTTGTACTTTGGACTTTGCAAGAACATCAGCTGTTTGCCAAACTTAGTAAGTGTGAGTTCTGGCTCAAAGAGGTATCATTTCTGGGTCATGTGATCTCATCTGAAGGAGTTAAAGTGGATCCAACTAAGATAGAAGCAATTGTGAATTGGAAACCGCCTAAGAATGTGTTAGAAATTCGCAGTTTCTTAGGGTTGGCTGGATACTACAGAAGGTTTGTGAAAGGATTTTCAGTAATAGCTTCACCGTTGACAAGATTGTTACGTAAAGGAGTGAAATATGAATGGTCTGAAAGATGTCAAACAAGTTTCGATCAGTTAAGGAAGATGTTAGTAGAAGCACCGATTCTTACACAGCCTATGACTGGTAAAGAGTATGTATTGTATACCGATGCTTCGGGTGTCGGATTGGGTTGTGTATTGATGCAAGAGGGGAAGGTGATAGCGTATGCGTCAAGGCAATTGAAACCGCATGAGCAGAATTATCCGACTCATGATTTGGAATTGGCTGCAGTAGTGTTTGCTTTAAAAATTTGGCGACATTATCTGTATGGTGAGAAGTGTAGGATTTACACGGATCACAAGAGTTTGAAATATCTGCTTACACAGAAGGAACTGAATCTGAGACAGCGAAGGTGGCTCGAGTTGTTTAAAGATTATGATTGTATTGTGGATTATCATCCGGGAAAAGCTAACGTAGTGGCCGATGCTTTGAGTAGGAAGTCAATTTCAGCATTACGGTTAAAGCGGATTGAGTGGAGGTTTTCTGCAGATGGAGCTTTATTAGCACAGTTGAAAGCAAGACCGGTTCTGAAAGATGAGTTAATAGTTGCTCAGAGAAGTGATGGGAGATTACAACAAGTTCTGCAGTCAGTTGGTGATATGGATAAGACTGACTATTCAGTGAATGAAGATGGAATACTGTTGTATAAGAATAGAATGTGTGTGGCCAACGATAAAGAATTAAGAAAGAGATTGATGCACGAGGCTCATAATACAGTTTTCACTATGCATCCAGGTGGAAACAAGATGTATCAAGATATGAAACAGTTGTATTGGTGGCCAGGGATGAAGAAGGATGTAGTGGAATATGTGTCCAAGTGCCTTGTCTGTCAACAAGTTAAAGCGGAGCATCAAGTGCCCCAGGGGATGTTGCATCCACTCCCTATTCCCCAATGGAAATGGGATAATATCACGATGGATTTTGTTACTGGATTGCCTCTGACCTCGAGACAGCAAGACGCAGTATGGGTTATTGTGGACAGGTTTTCGAAATCAGCTCACTTTATACCTGTTCGGATGGATTATTCTATGGAAAAGTTGGCTGAATTGTATGTAAGGGAAATTGTCCGATTGCAT
The DNA here is from genome assembly GCA_947683425.1 of Excoecaria cochinchinensis. NCBI lineage: Eukaryota > Viridiplantae > Streptophyta > Magnoliopsida > Malpighiales > Euphorbiaceae > Excoecaria > Excoecaria cochinchinensis. The sequence continues at coordinate 11,794,016 of CANTUQ010000105.1, forward strand.
GGGATACCTTTGTCTATTGTTTCTGATAGGGATCCCAGATTCACTTCTAAATTTTGGAGAAGTTTACAGGCAGCGTTGGGTACGAAATTGAATTTCAGTACTGCTTTCCATCCACAAACCGATGGACAGTCGGAAAGAATTATTCAGGTTTTGGAAGATTTGATGAGAGCGTGTGTTTTGGATTTCTCTAAGAGTTGGGATAGGTATCTTCCACTTATGGAATTTGCTTATAACAACAGTTATCAGACCAGTATTGGTATGGCACCGTATGAAGTTTTGTATGGAAGGAAATGTCGTTCACCGATTTGCTGGACAGAATTGAATGAAAGCAGAATCTTAGGGCCAGATTTGGTTCGTGATACAGAAGAGAAAGCTAAAATCATACAGCAAAGATTGAAAGCAGCAAGTGACAGACAGAAGTCGTATGCTGATTTGAAGAGAAGAGATATTAAGTTCAGTGTAGGTGATAAAGTGTTTCTGAAAGTGTCTCCTTGGAGGAAGGTACTGCGATTTGGTAAAAAGGGGAAGCTGAGTCCAAGGTTTATTGGGCCATATGAAGTGCTTGAAAGAGTAGGTTTTGTAGCTTATCGGCTGGCTTTGCCTCCGACTTTGGCTAAGCTACATGATGTGTTCCATGTGTCTATGTTAAGAAGATATAGGTCAGATGATTCCCATGTGCTATCTCTACCAGAAGTGGAAGTACAGTCAGATTTCACTTATGATGAAAAGCCAATAGTAATTTTAGCAAAAGAAGTCAGACAACTTCGGAACAAGCAGATACCACTTGTGAAAGTACTCTGGCAGCACCATAGTGTTGAAGAAGCAACTTGGGAACCAGAAGCGGCTATGCGAGAACAGCATCCACAACTATTCCACTCAGGTATGAATTTCGAGGACGAAATTCTTTAAGGAGGGGAGAGTTGTCATGGCCGGATTTGTACCCTAAGAGAATTAACCTATTTTGGCATGTGTGTGTAGGATTGGACTTAATTGAAAGAAAGAAGTTTAGTTAAGGGAGTTAAATGGTAATTATGAATGTTTGTGCTAAGCATGAGTTAAAGGCTAGTTAATTAGTTAATGGAAGGATTAATTAAGAATATAATAACTTTGATTTATTGGAAGTGGAGGCAGACTTGAGGAAGTGGATTCCGTGTGGCTTCTTGAGAGGTTGCCACCTCTTCCTTTGCATGCAAGTGTGGGTTAAGATGAAAGAGTTTCATTTGGTAACCTAGCTATTTTCTGTATTTTGGCTTTGGCTTTCTTCTTGTTCCCGTGAGTGAGGATAAGAGAGTGGTTTGGTAGCTAATGGTAATTGTGTGCATATAGCTAATTGGATCAAGAATTGAGGGTAAACCTAAGAGGTAAGTGAATAAGTGCATATTCTCATCTTCTACTCTTTCTTCTTGGTTGAGCTGGTTTGGATGGAATATTATTGGTTTGAGTTTGAGCTTGAGCATCTGTGTTGTTTTGTTAGCTGAAGAAGTGAAGAGAGATAAGGGAAAGGCTGTAATCGGCGAGCCGAGCGTCCGTCGTAATTAGGAGCTAAGGCGACGAGGTTTGGGAATAAACCCTAATTGTGTGAATATGTGATTAGTGTTGGTTAAATAGGGTTTTGAACTGAATTGCATGATATGTGAAATTGAAGGTTGAACATGAATTATGTGATGCTAAATTGTATGATTATAGTAGCAATATGATTGTGATCAAGTACTTAAAAGTGATTATGATTTGTACTATTATTGAATGCCAAACAGGAAGGGAAAATCAGGTATGTGTTATTGATTGTGTGGTTGATGTATTTGGGTTAATTGCCAAAAATGAGAATGAGATTTGAAGTCTTAATGAGAAGGAAGAAGTGGACTGAAAAAGCACAGCCGTGCTAGTGATAAACACAGCTGTGTTTTGGTATTTTTGCATAGGTCACGGTAACAATGAAATTGATTGTGACCGTGACATATGCTGAGTTCAATTCTGCCTAGAGGAATTTGGTATGTCACGGTGACAATGGAATTCATTGTGACCGTGACCTACCCAGGAAGGCATTCTGTTTTGCAAATGAGAATATGTCACGGTGGCAATGGGATTCATTGTGACCGTGACATACCCTCAGGTTGCATTCTGCCGAGAGTTGGGAACACATCACGGTGACAATGAAATTGGTTGTGACCGTGACATGTCCCCAATTTGCATTCTGTTTTGGACTTCAATATGTCACGGTGACAATGAAATCCATTGTGACCGTGACCCACCCTGTTTTGGCAATATAATCCTAATGTGTTTGGTCATTCAAATGGCATGGCTTTAAGCTGAAATGAAGGACAGCATGAGTAAGTAATGTATATGTGTTAAGTGATCTACAAATGCATACAACTATGATGACTTTTGAATGGGATAAGTTATGTGAATATTAAATGTGAAGACTGAGTTTGGAAGCATAGTGAATATGCAAATGAAATGTATGGCTGTGTGCTAATACAAATGTGTAAAGTGAAAAGTGAACTGAATAAGTGTTTAACAACTTAAGCCTGCGAGTCAAGTAGTGGATAGTTAGGCATGCCTATAGGGTCAAGTGCTGCAGCCCCATGCGTTAAATATGTCTGATTCCATGGGAATCACAATGCGATTATCCTTACTGGATTGTGTATATGTGGAATGATGAAAAGTACCAGAAGGTACTGATGTGATATGAAGCACCAGAAGGTGCTAAATGTGAAAAAAAGTAGTCTCGATGAGATTACTGGTATCTGAGAGATACCGATGCGATACCCGTTATCCGCGTCATTGAATTGCAGGCAAAGTGGCAAAAAGGCTAATTGGTTAATCGGCTAAAAGTTAATTAAATATAAACAGAAGTGATTGTGATACAAGAAAGTATGGAAATGTAAATAAGTAATTGATGCCTTATGATTGAATATAGTAATGGTTGATCTGGCATGTTTATTAGCATGTTATGTATGATGATTCTGATGTGTGATAAATTATATGCTATATGTATGAGTTCCCCACTAAGCGTTATCGCTTAGCATGGATTTACTCTAATCCGTGCAGGTACGGACGAGAGGTGACTGAAGGACGTCCCCCGCATTTTGGTACGGTCAACAATAGGAAGTATATAGTGTAGGTTTGGGGGTTTGTTATTTGGGACTTTTGTATAAGTTTTATATGGTTAATATGTATTTTGAATATGTAAAGGCATGTAATAATGTAGTAATCACGGATGTAATTTCCCCCATGTACGTGTGTCATGTGAATGGCTAAGGCGTGTGGCTAATAGTAGTTGGCATGTGATGCATGAATTAAAACAGTGTGTGATGAAATTTTATTATTCAGTTTCCGCATGTGTTTCTGCGCGTGTGTGCGACCTTCTCTAACTAAGATTAGCTGAGCTAGTTGTCGTTAGGGAATGGGCGTCACAAGCCCACCTTAACTTATTGAATTGTCCAAATATGTAATGGCCAAAACTCATGCGTATATACATTAGATAAGAGTGTTATGCTGCTGATTTTTCACCGTGCACCACACGTGTCCGATGGGTTCCCTGTTAACCCTCGGATAAAGCCCACCTAGGAAAGAGACCACATGACCCCATGTACGGGAGTGATAAGGTTGGAAGGATCTATCTGCTTGCATGTGGTTATGGATACTGCACAACATGCTCATGCATCGCATGTCATTCGTGCATGTCAATAAGATAAATATGTGTGTATATAAATAATAATATATTTTATCTCATGCTATGTGTGTATGTATCTTTCTATCTGCATGCTATTTTTCCCATGTACATATCATCCTGCATATAATCTCATGCTGTGTGTGTATATACCTTTCTGTCTGCATGCTATTTTTCCACATGTGCATGTCATCCTGCGTATAATCTCATGCTGTGTGCATATATATCTCTTCGTCTGCATATTATTTTTCTTCATGTGTACATATCATCCTGCTTGTAATTCCTTCCACGCATCCCATCATATCGTGGTAATTCATTGATCTCGCACTCATCAAAGACCATTTGCATGGCATGATCACGCATTGTATATGTCATCCATGCATCATTCTAACAATCTTGATCTTTCAGCCACCATAGATTCATCCAAGTGGACTAGGGGTTCTAACGGTCGGCTAGTGAGGACAAACTCGCCCTTTGGATTGCTAGGATTAGTGCCTATTTGGGATTCTGAGTCACTCTTGACGACCAGTGAATCATCTTCAATGGTAGAAGAGATTGAAAACCTAACTACTCAGGACCTTGCTAGGAGACTAGAGGATTTTGAGCGGAGAATGCTAGAGATAATGGGAGCAATGGCCGAAAGGATTGCTCAGCCTCCTGCTCCACAAGCACCTGTGGCTCCACAACCGCCAATAGCCCCTCCTCGGGGGCAAGTCGAACCACCTATTGGTGGAGAGGCTCCCCTCATTAGAGTTACTGCCCATCAACCTATAGACGAGGCTAAAGCTGCTGCTGTGCCCACTGAGCCAAGAAGGGCAAGGGTCCCTTATCCCAATGAGGATTTTCTGATGGAAGAAGAGGTTGAGGAGATAGCAGCCCATCAAGCCGTGAGGGGTAGAGCACCCAAGGGAGAAGATGAGGCTCTGAGAGGTATAAGACAGCAAATTAAGGCAATCACATGCCTATTAACAGCCGGTAAGGGAATCAACCCCGAGGACAGAGATTTGGGGGATGAAGAGCTACTGTCCCAAAGGTTTAGGATGCTTGTGCTGTCGAAGTTTGACGAAACGTCAGACCCGTCTGCACATATTAAGCAATACACCCTGGTGATAAAAGGCACTGGGCTGACTAAGAGGCAAAAGGTGGATTATTTCTATCTCCGTCTAGCGGGTTCAGCAGTGGACTGGTATCATGGGCTGGATAGGAGATCCAAAGAGGACTGGGACCTTTTGACTGATGAATTCATGAAGCAGTATGACTGTAGCACTAGAATGGAGGTCACCCTGAAAGACCTCGAGCTTCTACAGCAAAAGAATAATGAGTCGTTTCACGAATATCTCACTAGGTGGAGAAACATGGTCATGGAGATGAAGCGAAAACCCGACACCGCTGATCAAATCAGATTATTCATCAGGAACTCCTGCCCTTACTTGAGGGACTTGCTCAGCTTCAAGGGGCTCAGAGATTGGGAGTCGCTCAAAGACATTGCTATAGAGGCTGAGGCGGCCTACCTAGCGAAGAAAGCCAGCAAAAATAACTTTGCTGGGAGGAACTTTGGGAACCAGTCGGGATACAGATTAGGTGGGGCTGGAAGCAGTAATAACAGAAATGGTAAAACAGCCGAGGTTTCAGCCACTGGAGCAGAACAGGGCCAGCGGTACTTTTTTAACTTGGGCCAACCTCTATCCTGGGTATTGGAGAGACTAATGAAGGAGGGCAAGTTGCAACCATTGCCGCCCAAACCAGCCTTAAGTCAGGGACAGCCGGGGCATAAGAGGGATCAATACTGCGCCTACCACCAACACACTAGGCATCTAACAGACCATTACCGAATCTTGAGGGGCAAGATCCAAGACCTCATTGACTCCAAACAAATCACAGACCCTGAAAAGAGAGAGAAAAAGAAGAAGATGAACTACAATGCAGTTCCCCCGCCAGGTGTTTGATCGGTTCTAGCAAACGGCGAAGAAGACTATGTTTTTTTTTCAATGCTTTATGTCTTTTTATTTCACGAACTCTTTATGATAATTCGGTTATTTTAATGTGATGAACAATTTCTGTTTATTTGTGTGATATTTCTAATGATTTCATTTCCTATGATCACGATGCACTCATTCATTTTGACATTAACCCAATTAATACAACTCCATCTAATCTCAAAACTTTGGATAATCCAAATAAAATCTTGATAGCATCTGATATAACTCTTGAAGAGAGGATAATTTTGAGAGATGAAAAAAAGCGCCTTTGCCTGGACCTGGGACGACATGCTGAAAATTGATAAGGACATTCTTGAGATCATGCTACTTCCACGTGCCAACATAACGACAAGCAGAATTTTGAAAGCCATTCCTTTGCATCCACGACATCTGAGATGCATATGGTGCTGCCAAATAAAATCAAACTTCAAGAGCTATATCAGGAGTTAGACGAATAAAACTCAAGACATTCACGAGGAAAATAGAACCGAACCGTGTGACTCGTTTCCTCCCGACCATTTGAAACATGTACCCTAAAATCAATCAAGATTGACCTTTAACCATTCGGGACCCTTACAGCCAAATTTAGCAGGATAGCTCTTTACCTTCCAAAAAAAAAACAAAACAAATAAAAAAAAACAAAATAAAAAAAAAAAAAAAAGAAAACAAACAAAAAAATAAAACCCACTACTTTGTCCTGAACCACCAAAGCCAATAAAAGCAAGGTGTGCATCCGAGCCTAACCTGTAACCCAATCCCAACCACTAAGGCCTAACTTGTGACCCTCAGCCAATCTCAACCGTTGAAAAAAACCATTTGAACCACCAAAGCCAATAAAAGCAAAGTGTGAATTTCACATCCAAACCCCAAATAAGGAACCCATCACCTCAACCAGTCTGCACAAGGGCCAAGAACAAGACTTTGATACAAAAATGAACCACTCTCCGAAGGAGCACCTTTCCCGACTAACGAAGATGGAAGCAAATTCAATCAACACCGATAAACTAAAGGAGGGTCCATGGCAGAGGCTAAACAAAGAATAAAAAAATAAAAATAAAGAGAGAAAATATTCAATCAAGAAAACCCGCTAGAGCTGATTGATAATAGGAGTTTGATGCCCTCAAGATCTATCCCAAGATTAGATGAGATCTCATATTTTTCAAGTTAATGCCAAATAATGATCATATGTTATGAAATCAGATTGAAGTATATGCATTTATGCAAAGATGTAACCAGGGCAGTTCATCTTGCATACTCAGGGTTGTCTGGTTCCAGCATAAAATCAGCACATTGGTACTATCGATCCTCTGCCACTCTCGCCACTCCGGCACTTCAGTCAACTCATCCTGTTACCCACTGTGAGGCCAATCCTACAGCATCTTCATTATGAGAACTAGGCTCAGGCAACCATGATCTAAGGCGCAAATACATGCCAATTACACCTGAAAGATCCTTTACGACAACTTTAGCCACACCATAGAAAAAAAAAGGCCGTTAGAGATGAAAACCGTAATTGGCTCTCTAAGCAAAAATTAGGCCAAAGGACAGGGTGAAAACCTGGGAACAAACAGTCTGTCCTATAAAAAATAAAGTGAATAAAAGCCACTGGATTGGGTTGGGTCCATTCCAAGCAAAAAATAAGGCACAGAGTTATGTGAAAATCCGAAAAGGACTCATTTCCCGCTAAGAAAAGCTATTGTGAAAATCCACAAGGGACGCACTACCTTCAAACAATGACTACAGGTTTCAGATGAGAACCCCATAATCCCCCAGAGGCATAAAATTCAAAAGTAATTCCAGAGGGCACCGATCCTGCTGCAAATTATGACTGAACTCGCTGTCGCTCCAAATCCACTCAGATGAATTCTTACTGCATACATATGCATCTCACGTGCATGCTCACTTTTTTTTTCCTGCATATTTGGCTTTCTAACTCTTGCAGAAAGAGAGAATCAATGCCAATTCCAACAAAAGGGCAAGCGACGACACCAGTCAAAACACCAATCCCACCAGCTAATCGAAGACCTCTCAGGGGGTAGCTAACCAAAGACCTCTCAAGGGACAACCATCAGAAGACCTCTCAGTGGGCAGTCAACAGAAGACATCTCAGGGGGCAATCAACCGAACACCTCTCATGGGGCAGTCAACTGAAGACCTCTCAGGGGGCGATCAGTAGAAGACCTCTCAGGTGGCAGTCAACCGAAGACCTCTCAGGGGGCAGTCAACCGAAGACCTCTTAAGGGGCAGTCAATCGAAGACCTCTTAGGCAGTGATCAACCAAAGACCTCTCAGGGGGCAGCTAATCGAAGACCACTTAGAGGGCGATCAACCGAAGACTTCTCAGGGAGAAGCCAGCTAACTGAAGACCTCTCAGGGGGCACCAGCCAGTCAAAGACCTCTCAGGGGGCACCAGCCAATCAAAGACCTCTCAGGGGGCGCCAGCCAGTCAATGACCTCTCAGGGGGCGATCAACCGAAGACTTCTCAGGGAGCAGCCAGCTAACCGAAGACCTCTCAAGGGGGCGATCAATCGAAGACTTCTCAGGGAGCAGCCAGCCAGTTAAAGACCTCTTAAGGGGCACCAGCCAGTCAAAGACCTCTCAGGGGGAATCAGCCAACCATCCGAAGACCTCTCAGGGGGCAGCCGATCAACCGAAGACCTCTCAGGGGGCACCACCTCAAAAAAGATAACACGCTAACAATCTCTTCCAGTCCGAAAAAAGTGACTGCCTCAGGTACATGTCTCTTTTCTTCTTTTCTGAATTTTAGCTCACCCAGGCACCTGAGTTCTAGGTTCCCCAAAATTGAGGCCAACTGTAGACACCGGGTCCCGAGGCAGTCCAAGATCAAAATTAACCGATGATGAAAATGATGCTTACCGCAAGTAGAGGTGTCAATAATGATGTAATCCTTGTCGAAAATCCCCTTTGTTGCTCTAAAATTTTTTTTTATCTCTTTTCACTCTTTATTTTTTTTATTTCTTGTTTCATTTTATTTTTATTTTCATTTTTTTATTTATTTTTTATTTTTTCGCGAGCTGCGCCCGTGCGAGAACGGCGTGCGACTGCGGGCGCGCACACTGTGAGGGCTGCGCGTGCCTGCGAGCTCTCGCCCTTGGGACGCGTCTTGCCTGTGCGAGGCGCGCGCCCCCAGGGTGCGCATTGCTAGGCCAGACGCGCGCCCTCTTGGGCTCGCGCTGCCTCCCTCCGTGCATGGCCATTTTTGGCCGCGCGGTCGCTTTCTTCTCTATTTTTTCTAATTTTTCCAGTCCCATTTTCCCGTTCCTTTTACCTTTTTGTGAAATTTTTGATAAACTAAAAATGAAAACATTTTTGTTCCCTTCCTATTTTTTGCCAAGACAGAAAATTAAAAGGGTTTCATCATTCATTTCCAAGGGAGAGCTACAATTTTTATTCAAAGAAGAGAATTTCATTTTTCTCTCAACCAAGGGGCAGCCGTAGTTCTTTTTAGAAAAATCTTAAAAATCCAAAACTTTAATTTTCTTCTTCTTTTTTCCTTTTCTCTTCAAGAACATTTAATTTCCGGATGATTTTGAGCTTAGAAAATTAATTTCCTTTCCTCAATCATCCTCTAAAAATATTTTCTCAAGTTATTTTTCTTGCGTTCATCACTATAAATTTCGACAAGGAGGACAGATCAAGGCATCCTATTTTCCGATCTATAAATTCTGAGGGTAAACACTTTGGAACCGTCTTAATTTCTCATTTATTTATCATTTATGGTTAATAATTTTTCTTCATTTTTTTGCCATGTTTATCTGCTAGCACTTCTAATACTCTTGTCACTGTTGACATCCCAAGTCTTATTTTTGGCCTAATTTCTTTATGGTGGTTTTGTGTGACTTTTGTAGTTTATTTTTTTACTTGTTTTGTCGTTGGCCACCATCCTCCATTTATACTATTATTATCTTTATTATTTAGATATTATCATCATGTTGCAACATTATCATTATTATTATTACTACTATTTTGTGGCATTATTACTATTATTATTCTTATTATTATTATTATTATTATTATTATTATTATTATTATTATTATTATTATTATTATTTGTGTACTATTATGTTATTGTTGTTATTATCCCAAGATTGTCCACTGTTGACATTATTATTATTGTGTTTATCACTATTATTGTTATTATCACCATTATATTTATTACTATTATTATTTTATTGTGTTGTATCATTATTATTATTGTTATTATCATTATTTATTATTGTCCCCAAAATTCATTTTATCTTCACTTGATTAATATTTTTAGAATTATTACTAATATCCTTAATATTATTTTTCCTGTCTGAGATTTATTTTTACTTACATTATGTGGCCATTCCCGTGACTCTCCGAATGGGTCACGACTCGTAGACGAACACTTTGGTTTGGTGAGATCTTTTCGACCCCCCCCCCTTTCATGTGTTTTGTGTTTGTTTGTAAAATATATGTTTTAGTTATGCATGCATGCGATAAAAAATCACAAAAATATTTTTAGAATTAAATAAAAATTTTTACTAATAAAATCGGGACCAATGTCCCTCATTTTAGCCTAACAATAAAAAATATCACAATTAAAATGAAGAGTCAATTTTCTCCAAAAATGGGATCACTCATCCCGGTTTTTCAACTGAACAATCAAATGACTCTTCGAACCTTCTTTAAATAAACGTGATGGAACCAATGTTCCTAAAATCAAACGAATGTCCCGATTTATGTATGTTATCCCCATGTGTGATTTTGTCCGCTTGTTTCAAATTTATTTTCATGCATTTTCTTTTGGGCCCTCGTAATTAATTTTGGGGCAATATTATTTAATTTTGGGGATTGTATTCCGTCCCCATTTATATTTTTAATCTTCTTTCAATGGGGTTGTATTTTGCCCCTATTTCCTTTATAATTATGTGCTTGGTGTGTTTATCGCTTTCTTTTATCGCTTTCTTTAGTTATTTTATTACTGCTTTCATTTATTGCTTTATCTACAGCTTTCCTTTATCGCTTTTTGAATGCTTGTAGTGCTCTTTGACTAAACGCATAAATCGTGTGAGATAAGAGATAGAATTTTAGGAAGTTAAAAACTCATTTATAATTAACCAAAGTATAAATAAGAGTGAAGTTCTGAACACCAATCTCTGGTATAGACTAATAAGAGGTTAGAGACTTTTTCCAATTTCTTGTAAATTGGGTGGCGACTCCATGATACCTCAAAGGTGCCTAAAGGTGTAATGGGGCTAGATGTTCCTTTCCAATGTTCTATTGGGAAGGAAGCATCCAAGATGTCTCATGGCGTTCATGATCAAAAAGACGCGAACCAGTCCCTCGAATCTTAAATGCGGATTCAAAGCGAGGGCCGTTGCTGGGTCCGGCGCACGTCAGACATTGATCCTCACATGCATATTCAGAAAGAATACTATTAAGGTGACAATTCAGCTTGGAAAAATCAGGACAATGGTCACATTTTATTTAAGAAAAAAGCCCCATTTTTTTGTAGAAATCAATTGCCACTTTTTGTATTTACGAATATAAAGATAACATTCATAATGAACTAGAATTTTAAAAAAAATAAACTAAAAAGGCAAATAGGGTAAAGGAAATAAACCTAATTGGTGTCTTTAAACCATCCTAGTCGGCTCCCTTTCTCAGCACCCAATATTTGACAAAATAAAGAAAACTCACAAAATACGAATAACACGTTAGTGAAATAACAAAATAAAAATAATGATAATCAAAGGAAAATTCAAAGTTAAAATAAATAATTAGACTAGAAAAAAAGGAAGATGAATTACCTAGATTGAAAGGAAAAATGAATAAAGCAAAAGAATGAAAGAAAAATAAAGAAAGGACGGAAGAAGGCCCAGGGACGAACGGTTCGCCTGAGCGACAGCCGTTCCTAGGCTGACTGATGGGCATAAGGAATTCTTTGCGATGGCCCTTCACTCACTTGTACGATGGCTGTCGGTGAGGGATTCAGCCTGTCGATCACCTCCATACCACAAAAAATGAGAAAGGTCAAATAAAAATCAAATTTTTCACTTTTAATTCCTTTTTATGCAATAAATTATCAATAAAACTAGAAAATGATAAAAACTAGTCAACTAAAATGAATTAATTCACATTTAGTCCAGAATGTTTACCCTTAGGAAGACAATTTTCGGAAGGTAAAAGTCGCGTGCAGTTCGCCTGAACTCTCAAGAACCGGTTGACCGATAAAAATATTTTAGGACAATTTATTTAGTAAAACTGTTCCATTTAAATGATTCGGAAACTTTTTTGTAAACAAATCAAGAGAAAAGAATTTGTTTCTTTTTCTCGATTTCAATTTAATCCCTTATAGCCTATTTCGAATCTAAAAAGGAATAAGTCGAGGAAAGAAAATTATTTTTCTCTTTCTCGAGCTTTCCTGATTCGTTTCAAAGAGTTTTTAAAAATTCAAATTAAAAATTCAAATCTTTTTAAAATTCAAATTATCTTTAAATATAGATATCAAATCTTTTTGAATTCAAAATAGATTTTAGAAGATAAAATCAAATATTTTTAAATTCAAATTAGATTTTATAAGATAAAATCAAATATTTTTAAATTCAAAGAAGATTTGGTGATAGAATCAAATCTTTTAAGATTTAAATCAGATTTTATAAGATAAAATCAAATCCTTGATATTTATTTTAAAGATAAACATTAAAAACATTTGAATTTTCCAACCAAAATGCCATAAGGACCTGACCGATGGGCACGCTTTGCCCACCAACGGGCTTCGATCGAGGGGAAAAATTAGTGAATGACAGGAGCGAGGGACGGGTAGGCGTGCGAGGGACAGGCCCGAGCAATGGTCATCACTCCCATGAGGCAGGCCGGCTCAGCTCTCGAGCGAGAGGTGTCGTTCGCGCAAGGGACAGGCCTCAGGCGCTAGCGACGGGCGTCGCAAGCGCGAAGGACAGGCGTTCCCTTAGGCGGGAGCGACGGGTGTTGCTAGCCTGAGGGATAGCCGTCCTCAAGCGCGAGCGATAAGAGCCGCTTGCATGAGGGACAGCCATCGCACGAGGGACAGCCATCGCTCGAGCGTGAGCGATGCGCTCACCGATGACCAACGGGCGTCGGTAAACCCCAATAGGCAATTTTCTACTAAAAAAAGACTCCTTTCAACAAAGAATGGTTTTTGGTCACCAAGATCCTCTAAATTTGTGAATTTCAAGGGCAAAAATCCACAACCTCAATCCTTTACCTGTGGAATGAGTGTCGGTATCTTCATCGGGTAACTCTAATCTGGGCTACCTCAGGACCCGGTATCTACAGGGACGTACTACCTTAAATAAATGACTTCCAATAGCTGAAGTGATAAGGTAGTCCAAATAATCTCTCTTCAGGCAAATAATACATAATGCAGGACATGAGTCAGAATCTTAGGGGCAAAGTACTGTACAACTCATAGCAAAAGGTGCATGCTCATTGACTATGGGGGAAAGATGCACACCAGACGATTTTCTCTGAAAAGATTATAGGTCAGAATTCCTAAGCCAAGATGAAACTTCTATATCCTTGAAGGCATTAGACAGTATGGGCAGCTGAGTCACACCCTCAATGAATTCCTTAACCACTTAGGATGTAACACCCTAATACCCTCGGGAAGGAATATCGGAGCGCCACACACACACAAATGCATACATAAAAATATTCAAACTCAAAAGTGTAAGCAATAACAATAAATAATCCAGAATATCTTTAGGGCCAAACATACATCTCATAAATAAATAATATACATATTACAAAAGTTTTATACTTAATACATAATCATCCTCTATACATATACAATACAATAACATTTACACTTTAATACTGTATTTTCTATATACATAATAATGTCACTCAAAATATAAAAACTCTATCTTATACAAAAAGATCTTCAATCGAGCTCCTAGTGGCCATGACCTGCAGATGCAAACTCACTAATACCATCCTGCAAACCTACACGGGAAAAACACCCGTGCTAAGCGATAACACTTAGTGGGGATAAACAGCAGTAATAGACTTCGAACGAAGTCACAAATATATCACATGCATATCACTATCAATAGTCTTGTTAATTACAAATAACCACATACACAGCCTTGTAAACAAATAACATCACACTCTAACCAGTTCCATGTGCAAATATCCAAATATGGCAAACACTATCAATAGCATGTCATACTATATTCATATGCATATACAAGTTTCTATTACACCTCTTATACACTACAAAACATAAGGTAGCCTGAATTCTCAATAATGGTGGATACGGGTACTGTACTTTAAATATTGATAAACAGTATCAACTTTAGAGACTTAACTCAAAATTGAATATACTAGGTATTCGTCATTAAACCAATTAAGGTCACTGTAGCAGCTGCACTCTATCCCTTTATAAGCATGCATATCTATCCAATACTATGACACTTCAGGCTCAACTCACTCACACCAAACATTTCACTTGACAGTACCAAAATCACAAGATTAAATGACCACACTAAACTCTAATAATGATATTATCAAGGTAAAATAAAACATAAACCATGCACTAGGGAGAATACATGCTAAAAGAGACCAGAAGAACTCATTTCCGGAAGTAGAGCAGGGCAAAAAAGAGGGTTACTATTGTGATGGCGACAGGAAGTCGCGCTCGAGATAGTAGCCAAAATCACTCTACAGGAAAAGGAAAAATGCACGTCTCGTGCTCATGTGCATGACTCGTGCTCCTGTGCATGACTCGTGATCTTGCTCACAATTCGTACACAACAACACTTCTTCCTCCGACTCGTGCCAGCCTAATCTTCATGACTCGTGAAGAGGTTCACATGTCATGTAAGATGCCAAACAATTCACCAAAAGAAATGGAAGACCTGATTCTGTCGTGCTCGCGATAAAATCGAGATTTCCAATTCTCAGGAAAACACAAACAAAAATAGATCTTTCCAAAATCAAACCAACTTACCCAAAACCACTCAAGTATGCAAAAATATGTAAAACCATACCTCCAATGCACTCAAAATGTCAATCATCAACAAACACTCAATTTTTACTATTCGATTACAATCTTAACATGTTAACTCATTTAAACACTGCAAGCAATCAAAATGAACAAATAAACAAGTATACAACTAATAGAGCTATTGAACTAGTCAAAGCTCACCATGCATCACTACTCATACCTATCTCTATTCAAGCATAAATTACTCAATCACAAACACATACAAAATAGTTGAAATCACACTCGATCCCAACCTCTAGGTAGCTCAATCACTGCTCTCTACTCGCTTCCAATCTTCTCCTTGCCTTTGTTCAACCTCTTGACAATAGCTTCAACAAAATCATTCAAAATAACCCATGAATCAATAATTTTCTCACTTTAAATCAAATACACAAAACCAAGTAGAAGAAGAAGACCAATACATAGAAATCTACTACTTACCTCTTCACAAGAACCAACTCAACCCTCACCACACTCTCTTCAAACCAATCCAAGTGATCCACTTAAGAAGCAATCAAAAGAGAAGGAAAGAAAAGGAAGTGGAAAAGCAAAAGGGAGTATAGTAGAAACCAAGGAAAAGAAAGAAGAATGAAAGCTAAAAGCAAAGTAAAATGAGAAAGAGGGAAACAAAGGCAGCCAGTCAACCCTCACTAAATGCCCACCAATTCAGATAAATGCCACTTACCATAATAAATACATTTATTTGCTCAAAACAAAACTTATTCAATCCAAGTGTCACACTCCTTTGTTGCTATGTGTCAACACCTCAACAAATAACCCATAAGTCCAACTCAAAGTCTCTTACAACCCACTTAAGTTGACGTTCTGCTGGAGGGTTCTGTCGTGCTCGTGATGCTTATTGCGCTCGCCATAGAACTTTCACACACAACAACCTGCAAACTGAAAATAATTCCATTTAGATTCGCTCTTAAACTTGTCAAAATCCGACAAAATTTAGCCAAAACTTCTAGGGTCCAAATCGGGTTGTTATATAGGATATGGCCTATCCATTTTTTTATGCATACGTCCTTTGCAAACATTTGCATACAATATCTCATGTGCATCACGCATGTACGATCTTTTGCATATTTGCATAACTCTTTGCATCTCATGTGCATCGCACAAGTACAATCTTTTGCATATTTCTTTGCATACAACATTCCATGCAGACATGGTCCCCCACATGTATTCACACGCATGATCCCTTGCACATATCTCGCATATGCAATTTTGCACTCATCCAGTGTTCATATTCCATAAGTCACACATTCCGCGTACATAGTTTCTACATACATAAGACGCATATAAGTCTTTGCATAAATTTCGCACACATAGCGTTACGCATACATCACATGCGTATAATTTGCACAAAGAGCTGTTAGCACATAATCCTTTGCACATGTTTATTGTATATAGCCTTGCATATATATTTCATACATGCATATGCAATCTCTTGTTTATGTTCTTTTGCACATAACTTTGTAGGAAATGTCTAAATAAACCTCACACGCAAAAGTGGGCCAAAGGACAACTTCAGCTCAACATCGACGCTCATCCACACTGAACAATCAGATTAAGATGAAGTCCCCATGGAAAAGGAATCTCGTGGATCCACCCCAAAGAGAACATCTAAAAGGGAAAGCATATTCATGTACACCATACCGATGCCAATCACGAGGCTCAAAGTCTAAGTCTCTCAATAAGCATCTAAGTTTCTCAGTGAGTATCTAAGCCTCTAAGTGAGCATAAATTTTCAAAGTCTCCCTGCAAGCACAAAGCCCTCTTAAGAGGCATACAGGTCTTTTCAATAAGAAGACGAAGCCGGATGGCTCTTCATTAACTCAATCAACATAAAGTTCACAGAATGACTAAGTGGCATTAATGATAAGCCACATCGATGGTAGTCTTCAAAAATGACTCGGTGTAATCTAGGAGGATGTTTTTTGCACTTTATAAGTCTAAAAATGACTCGGTGCAATACAAAAGGATAATACCCACACTTTGTAAGTCTATAAATGACACGGTGCAATCCAAGAGGATAATACCCGCACTTTGTAAGTCTAGAAATGACTCAGTGCAATCCAAGAGGATGATACCCACACTTTATAAGTTTAGAAATGACTTGGTGCAATCCAGGAGGATGTTTTCTGCACTTTGTAAGTCTAGAAATTACTCGGTACAATACAAGAGGATGTTTTCTGCACTTCGTAAGTCTAAAAATGACTCAGTGCAATCCAGGAGGATGATATCCGTACTTCGTAAGTCTAGAAATGACTCGGTGCAATCCAAGAGGATAATAATCACTTTGTAGTTTTGATAACGGATCGGTGTGGTTCAAGAATAATCACACTTTGGAAGTCTAAAAATGGCTTGGTGTAATCCAAGAGGATGATATGCACAATTCGGTTAACAAAACTATTCTCTAGCGAACAACCAACTCTTCAAGAGGCATTTGTTTAGCATCAAAACAATGAAAATTTTAAATGCCAGTAAGAAATAGCCAATCGATCACCAAGAGAGTGGCTTGGCACTTCAGTAAGCGGGTGTTAATCAAAGATTCGTTGCGACTTCATGAGCGCAGCCGAAAGGTGGCAGCCTCACCTAGGCACCCATGCACTAGCTTCCCCAAAACTGGGGGCAACTGTAGACACCAGGTCACGAGACAGTCTGCACCAGGATTACCCAATGATAAAATTAGTGCCTGTTCACAGGAAAAAAGGTTAGAAGTGATGGGTTCTTTGTCAAATTTGCTCTTTAAAAAAAATAAAAATAAAAAAGGGTTAGAAGTGAAAGTGTTCTTGTCAAAATTGATTTAAAAAAAAAATTCGGAGGATTACCACACGTTGGCGCTGGGCTGCATGCAACAGCGCAGCACGCGAGGGCGCCTTTCTCCCATAGGTGCACGCTGGTGCTGGGCTATGCACAACATGCACGGGCGCGCCTTAAGGGCATGCAACGTGCGTGCCCTAGGTGACATGTGCGCGCTGAGGGGAAGTTAGGGCGCCCCTTGCCGATTTTGGCCCCTGTTAGCATATTTTATAGGTGCTAATTTTTGCAAGTATACGGTGTACTGAAATAGTACAAAAGATATCGATCCCACGAGGAATGTGATTTTTACTCACTATTACTACTCAATTTTAATCTTATTTACAATGATCATTAATTTGTTGGTTAAATCTAAACTACTTTATTATAATAATTAATTAAACCTAGTTCATGTTAATCGAAGAAGACAAATGGATAAATGATGATATGTTTTAACAAATTAAACTTGAAATGATTATTTTTGATTATTGAGGTATTGTTGTCATGTAAGCCAAGTTGCATAATATTGTAATTTACTCTCTCGACATAAATTAGAGTGCCTAAAACATGCACACATAATTCTAAATCCCAATTCTCATCTAAGACTTAAAGTACTATACATACATATTCAAGAATAGAAAACAACCTATAGCAACAATTAAACATTATGATCTCTCAAATAATGCTTAAATGATGAATATTTATTAGATTTAAGTATGAATTTATCTCTCGACTAAACTCAAACTTATAATGATCATGCATAAATTACCAATGGAAATTCTACATACAAAAGTACCAAATGATATGAATAATGAAACTTAGTATTAAAATATTTAAGTTCTTAAATACATTATATAATAATTACAAAGAAGAAGAGAAAGATAAGAAATAGAATAAGGGGATCTCTCAACCTTTTTCACTTCACCAAATGTGGTTTTATTCCTTGCAAAAGTCTTCTCAAAACATAAATTCTAACTTAAGAAATTTTACTCAAGAGAGAGAAACTGTTTCAAACTTACAGAAATTACTTAATAAGAATTCAACAACTAAAAATTACAGTTAAACTAATATTTATAAAGTTCTGAAGATTGTGTTCCTTCAAATGTCTCTTCAAAATGGTTGTAATTATTGGTGGGAAGTCATGCCTTTTCAAGGCAATGTTTGAAATATTTTGTCTAACGTTCCTCTCTGTCGCACTCGTGACAAAGAGCGCCTGATTCCGCGCTCCACTTTCCTCACAATAGCTTTCTCCGTGCTATGTCATGACCTCACGATGGCGGCCTCACTCGCGACACTGCACGCTGGATTCTTGGCTCCTTCTCCTGTGCTCCCTTCAAATGCGCATCCTGTCGTGCTCGCGACAGAACGCTTCTTTCCTTTGTTTGCTTTTCTTCTTGTGCTGATGATCCTTGTCGCACTCGCGATGCTTGTCATGCTCGTGACATGATGGATTCTTCTTTTGGCTCATTTCTACTCCTTTTTCTCCAATCTTCTCCAATTTCTCCTACACACACAAAACTCAAACAAAAACATAAAACATACCTATTTCTAACACAATTAACTAAACATAAGCATTATTTTAAACCTAAAACATGGATTAAATATGAGTTATTTAGACTCATATCAAACCCCCACACTTAACATTTGCTTGTCCCCAAGCAAAACATAACAAACACTCAAATAACAAAATTGCATTAAAGTTGTGGAGCTTACTTATATGTTTGATAAAAATTTGGAAATGGCATGTGTAAGCTTTTATCTCTTAACAAAGTAATCTAAATATGCAACATCTCAATCAATACCATTATCCATTCTACTTGAACAATCATGCACATTTTGGAAAACCATAAAGTTGCAAAACACAAGAATGTTGGACCTCAAGATGTTGAATATCTTAACACATGTAAAGACTATTTCACACAAGACATTGCCTAAAATAATTCTCACTCAAACACTATTTCTTCCTTAAGCTCTCAATCACTCAATGTGTTTCAAGGTTAGTGTTTCTCTCATTCTTTAAATATACCATTGCATACCATAAGCTTGTAAATAGTAAAAATCTCCACTACTAGTATAAAGTAGTACATGAAATCAAAGGGTCTTACAAAGGGTGGTAACTTAACTTAGGTATAATATTGTGTAGAGAATAAGTATA
This sequence comes from Excoecaria cochinchinensis, assembly GCA_947683425.1. NCBI lineage: Eukaryota > Viridiplantae > Streptophyta > Magnoliopsida > Malpighiales > Euphorbiaceae > Excoecaria > Excoecaria cochinchinensis. The sequence goes on from CANTUQ010000105.1 coordinate 11,813,642, forward strand.
ACTATACCATAAGGAATGTAAAAACTAAGTAAAGCATGATATTCAACGTTTCTATTCTAATTCCCTTCCTAATGTCCACCCTTGTTCTCTAGTTTCATTTGATTTTCTTTTTTTTTTCTTTTCCTTCTTTCTTTCTTTTTTTTTCCTTGTTCTTAGTGGGTGCATTTTATGCTCCATCCCACTTATTTTTTTTATTTTCTATTTTTTTTATAGAAACTAGATTTTTCTAATAATGGACTTTTGATACAAAAATAAGGGAATTTACTTATACATCACTATAATCATGCTTATACTAACAAATGTATCCCATGGTATAGTAATCCTAATTCTCAACACAACAAGGGTAATAAAAATGAATAGTTATTATTTAGCAAATAATTTGGCTAAATAATATGCTTAACAACAAAAACAGGTTAAGGCTCAAAATTGCTACCTAAACTCAAAAAGGTTAGTTTTTTTTTTAAAGCAAGCTAAAGTGGTTTAATCTAATTGCCCTTTTCATTTCTCATGCACATCCCATACTAAATGTAATCTCAAAATTTACTAAAGACAAGTTCTAGAGGATATGGCATACTAAGGCTCTCATACAAGAAAAATTTCAAAGTATAAGGCTCAAAAACTCACATAGCTATAGGTCAAACATCCTAAGCAATGAATTGCCAAAATAATCCTTATATACATGTGAAAAGATACTCAACTTAAAAAGACCCTACACTAAAGTGATTTGCTAAGTCATGACCTTTACTATGTACAATTAATTGTCCAAATAAAAATGAAAATGACATTTTTCAAGATATGGCATATATAGACATAATTAAAAGAAATACCAGCTTACTCATGCATATATTCCCAAATATACATCAAATATATAAACTCCAAAATATGATTCACAAAACAACCTATACATAAAAATAATAACACACATATGTACAAATCTAACTTAACATACCTAATATTAACTACCTAAAAATAGCAGCACATGCAAAACACAAGCTACACTAAACACAACAACAAAACATAATATAACGACAACGATAAGGCCCCCACACTTAAAGGACACAATGTCCTCATTGTGTGAAAACAACAAAAATTACATATATACAAACAAACACAACACGATAAAATAAGAACAAAAATAACACAAAAAAAGAAAAAGTGTGTGGAGAAAACTTAGCTCAATTCCCACTAGGGGAATCAGGTGGAGATGGTGAAAACTCAATGCTATGTTGTCTGAAAAATGAGAGCAACTTGCGACTCAAGCTCTTATGTCCCTTGTGGACAACCTTCATAGTAGTCTCCAAAGAGTCCATTCTAGCAACCATGCTTTGGTTGGCAGCCTCCATGCCATCCAACCTAGTTAACACTTGCTGCCAACTCGCATTTGCACCTTCACCAACACTGGCAGCTTCCTCCTCCTCATCATCTTCATCATCATCAGCAGCATCCTCATGCCCTGCAGCTGCTGTGGATGACTCAGGAGCCTTATCTTTACCCTTATCAAGGCATGAACTGTCTACCTGCAAACCTCTATTAGTAAACTTGGACGGCCAACTGCCTTTTGTCAAAAGGTTAGCCTGCCTCAAATAAACCACATCAAGCATAGTAACAGAGTCACCCTCCTCTAAATGAAAATTATGTAAGTCCCCCAGATATCCTAAAATTATACCAGTCACCATGTGACACATACCCACTGTTTTACTTTTAGCTGTAGCGGCATGATATAATCCATTAAAAATGAAATCTATAGAGCAAGGGGTTTTCTTAGATTGTAATAAATCAAGCACAAATAAATCCTTGTTCTGAACTTTAGAACTCTCAACTCTACCAAATAAAGCATGACACAAATATTTATGAAAAAGCATTAAAGCATCATCCTTTATTTGGCGATTCGTTGAATTCTTGTTATTAAATGAATCAAGACCAGACACACGCTTCCAAATAGGCTTAGGATTAAATAAATGTGGATCAAATCGCTTCCCATTAAGAGGAAACCCAAACCAATCATGCATCTCTTGAAACCCAAAAACATATTCATGACCTTGATGTCTAAACTTTAATTGAGTTTTACGTTTATCAACATAATCAAGGGTAACAAAAAACTCAAGGGCCTAAGCACGGCTAATAGGAAGATTCAAATGTACAAATTTCTCCCATTTCATATATTTCAAATATTTTTCAAACTTTTTAGTGATGCCTAAAGTAGTTAACAGGGAGAAATCCACATGCCACATGCCAACATATGTTTTCTTGCTACAATAGTCAAATTTCTCACCTTCCTCCTCAGAAATTATGAGGAAAGGGCATTCAAACCGGTTTTGTAGACGCACAGGATCTGGGTTTTCATTGAACCCCTCTGCCGCCTTCTTCCCTTTATTAGCTACATTCTTTGTCCGTACCATCTTGATTGTGAATTTAGGATAAAGAAACTCTACTAAAGAAACTCACAAAGAAGAAATAAAGGCAAAACAAAAATGGAAACTGAAGGATCTGGAGAGAAAAAGAAGAATAGAGAGATTAAAGTGAGAAAACAAGGAAACATGAGAGACTACACGAAATTGAAGAGAAAAACGGAAGTTAGGGCTTTAAGCATTTATAGAAGAATGCAAGAATAGGGTTGCAACGGTTTGAAATTTAAAAATTTTCAAATCTCGTGCTCTATCGCGACCGCGCGACATCATCGCGATCGCGATAGAGACGACATTCAGATTAATATCTCGCAAACCCATCGCGATCACGCGATAAAATTTTTCCTCACCAATCATTGTGCTCGCGATAGAATGGTTTTGCCCAAACTTGCATTTTCCCATCGCGCGCTCCTTGCCAAGCGCGAGCGCGACAGCAACTTGTGAAAACAACTTCCCTCCACCGTTGCTCTCGCGACACACGTTGCGCTTGCGACAGTAAGGAATATTCAAAAAAATAAAATTTTCGCTTATTCACAACAACACTATAATTTGATAAGTTGAATTCCTCACTATCTAAAACACCCTGTGGAAACAAAAATAAACAATGTTAGAAATATATATATATTAAAACCAAAATCATACTAGAATCTAACTAGCAACATACAAAACAACTTAAATTTATACTAAGTACAAAAATAAATAGACATTTCAAGTAACTTTTAAACCATTTTTAAAGAGATATAGGAAACCTCTCTACCATGAAAAGTTTCCTCCAAATAGGCTTTGCATCTTTGACCATTTATTTTAAATAATTCTCCCTTACTATTATTTAGCTCTAAACAACCATGGTCAAAAACTTGTGCCACTCAAATAGGCCACTCCACCTAGATTTCAATTTCACAGGAAATAACTTTAACCTAGAATTGTATAAGAGGACTTTATCTCCAACCTTGAAATTCTTAAATCGAATGTGAGCATCATGCCACTTTTTGGATCTTTCTTTCTAAATTTTTGCGTTTTCATAAGAAAGAAGACATAACTCATCAAGCTCATTCAATTGTAAACACCTTTTGACACTAGCATCCTTAAGATCATAGTTCAAAGTCCTAATGGCCCAATAAGCTTTATGCTCTAACTCTACAGGTAAATGACATGACTTTCCATATACTAGCCTATAAGGTGTTACCCCAATAGGTGTTTTAAAGGCAGTGCGATATGCCCATAAAGCATCATCAAGCTTATGTGCCCAATCTTTCCTAGAATTAGAGACTGTTTTCTCTAGGATCCATTTAAGCTCTCTATTTGAAACCTCTACTTGGCCACTTGTTTGAGGATGATAAGGAGTAGCTACCCTATGATGCACTCCATATTTATGCAATAATGAATCAAAAGAACGGTTAATGAAATGCTTACCTCCATCACTTATGATGGCTCTTGGCACTCCAAATCTCGTAAAGAGCTTCTCCAAAAACTTGATCACTACCTTGGAATCATTGGTTGGCAATGCTTGAGCCTCAACCCACTTTGAGACATAATCTACCCCAACCAATATATAGTTTTGACCAAAAGATGTAGGGAAAGGACCCATGAATTCTATCCCCCACACATCAAATATTTCAACTTCTAAAATAGTATTCAAAGGCATTTCATCACGCTTCCCAATATTTCCAGCCCTTTGACATTTATCACATTTAGCTATAAAATTCTTAGTATCATTAAATAAGGTAGGCCAATAGAAACCACATTCAAGGACTCGAGAGACAGTTTTATTAGCACCATTATGACCCGAATATAAAGAAGAATGGCAATGGGTCAAAATGTTCACATAATCTTCCTCATGCACACATCGACGAGAGATACCATCCCCACTAATTTTAAATAAGAATGGCTCTTCCCAAAGATAGTTTTTAGCATTACTAAAAAATTTCTTCCTTTGCTGCCATGTCAATCCATGTAGTATAATTCCTGCAACAAGAAAGTTAGCAAAATCTGCATACCAAGGTACATGAACTTCTTCTAGAGACATCAATGATTTATCCGGAAAAGATTCATTAATTTCAATGCGATCTCCTAAATGTCCTTCATTATTTTCTAACCTTGACAAGTGATCAGCAACTGAACTTTCAGAACCTTTCTTATCTTTTATTTCAAGATCAAATTCTTGCAACAATAAAACCCAACGAATTAGTCTAGGTTTAGTATCCTTTTTAGCAAATAAGTACCTCAAAGCTGCGTGATCTGTATATATAATGACCTTAGATCCTAACAAGTAAGACCTAAACTTATCACATGCATAAACCACAGCCAACATTTCTTTTTCAGTGGTTGTATAATTAATTTGAGGGGGTGACAATGTATGGCTAGCATAATATATGACATGCAAATGTTTCCCTTGACGTTGACCTAAAACACATCCCACTGCAAGGTCACTTGCATCACACATAATTTCAAATGGTAAGTTCCAATTAGGAGAAGTGATTATAGGTACACTTACAAGAGCTTCCTTTAATGTATTAAAAGCATTCATGCATTCATTAGAAAATTCAAAAGGCACATCCTTTATCAATAAATTAGTTAAAGGTTTAGTAATTAAAAAAAATCCTTAATGAATCTCCAATAGAAACCAGCATGCCCAAGAAAAGATCTTACACCCTTACGTGTAGTAGGTGGAGGTAATTTTTCTATCAATTCCGTTTTTGCTCTATCCACCTCTATCCCCTTTCCTGAAATCTTATGCCCAAGAACTATCCCTTCTTCTACCATAAAATGGCATTTTTCCCAATTTAGAATTAAATTAGTCTCCTCACATCTAGCCAAAACTCTATCTAAGTTTTTCAAACATAGTTCAAATGAGTCACCATAGACAGCAAAATCATCCATGAAAACCTCCATGATATCTTCTATCATGTCCCCAAAAATAGAAGTCATGCATCTTTGAAAAGTAGCTGGTGCATTGCAAAGTCCAAAAGGCATTCTCCTATAGGCAAAAGTCCCATAAGGACAAGTGAAAGTAGTCATTTCTTGGTCACTAGGGTAAATGAAAATTTGAAAGTAACCCGAATAACCATCAAGAAAACAATAATGAGAATGGCCTGCTATCCTCTCTAACATTTGGTTAATAAATGGTAAAGGGAAGTGGTCATTTCTAGTGGCCGAATTTAACTTCCTATAATCAATACACACCCTCCAACCGGTTGTGGTTCTAGTAGGAATTAATTCCCCATTCTCATTTTTTACTACAGTCATCCCTCCTTTCTTTGGCACACAATGAATGGGACTCACCCAAGCACTATCCGAAATTGGATAGATAATCCCAGCATCAAGCAATTTAATGATTTCTTATTTTACTACCTCTTTTGTAACACCCCATACCCGCAATAGGTACGGACATCGGGTGTCACGCACTACGATCAAATCGATGCTTATGACAAATGCAGTAAATTTTTTTCTTTATACCGGTCGCAGTCTAATAATTATCTATAGCATTCACATCATACTAATAATCTACAACATTCTTTACTGTCATAATATATTTTAGATAATTAATCCTAAACAGTGACATATACATGCCATCTGAAAAATACAAATAATACTCATCTTAAATTCTGAGGTCCGATCTGATCTCGAAGCTGATAGCACGCCTGCTCCTCACATGTCTTTCTCGATACCTGCACGCAGTCAGATAACTACGTGCTGAGCATTAAGAATGCCCGGTGGTGATTACGAATCTAAGGATTTTCAGTCCTAATATACATGCACATACATACATGCATACACTTTGGTCCTCATATTCAGGCTTTACAGTATCATAATATTATCTAGTCCTTTCTCATCTTCTTAATTACGATTTCGCCTTATTTTCTATATTTTGTTCTTACTTATCAAGATCCACTTTGATCTTTTAACCTACATTGTTTTTTATCACTTATTTAACACTCACTTAACTAATTCCTCCAACTCATTAAGGTCACATACTAAACTTTAGTCAGTGCCACAATAATAGGCAATTTACTGCTAACCCTTACTTTTGTTTTTGACTCGTTTATATCAACATCAAAATCATTTCTTTGATTATTTTCACTCACTAATCCTATCATTTACTTAATTAAACATTATTTCACTTCACTCTTTAAGTTATTCTATTAGGTACCATCATTATGGTAACAGTTCACTTTGGTCCCTAATCTTTCAATAAAATACAAATTCTCTTCTTTCACACTATAATTACAATTTTTTTTGCCACCAGTTTCTTTCTTTTTCTCCCTTTTTTTTGAACGATTATTTACTTTACAAATTACCCATTAGCCCTCATATTAGAAATTTCATATCAAATTACAGTTTAGTTCTCAAACCCTACATTCTTTATGTAGAGGTCACTTAAAATTCACTTTATACTTTGTCATTTAACTTGCTTTTACTCTCAAATTTTGTTTTGCTCTCAAACCTTTATTAGATTACAATAAGGTCCTTCTTTTAGAGATTTATTTCACTTCTATCATATCTTATGTAGGTTTACACTTTTACTAACTCTTTAACTTACAGTGTACTAATTAGTCTCATGACTAATCATTTTTACAGTAAACTACCCTTCGGTTCTTTTATTCTTATTTTCTTTCATATAGATCATTTTCCATTCAATTTATCATTTACAATTCGATTATTACATTTTTTTTTGTTCAGTTTACTAATATTGTCCACTTAACTTATTATTTAGGTAAGTTCCTTCCTTTACCCTAAACTTTATTTCTTTCCAAATAAGATCTTCTTTTTCATTCAAGCTTTAATTTTCATTTCACTATTACTCTTCCATATCACTTTTACTTTTTCATTTCAATTACGATTATGCCCCTAGTATACTCCGGTAGAAATCTGTGAGTCGGATAAACAGGGTGCGGATCCCCTGGTCCACAACAGAGCAGAATAGAGTGACCCCGAAGGAATCACTTAACAGTAACAGTAAACAGTACATCAATAAACAGTATATCAGTCATCAGTATGGTAGTCCGTAATTGGCCTACGTAGTGGAGTCATCACGCTCCACAACAGTACAGTACAGAATCCCTATGGCTAGCCACTATATCCTGAACTAGATCACTACCAGACACTACTAAGGGCCATAACTTTCAAAACAGACTTTCAGATCCACTTTTCAGATTTTATCAGATTCACTTACATTCACAGTTCGTTTTCATTTCATCTTATCATTTATACAACATACTCATCAATGTTGTACAATAAATGAATTATCTCATCAATTTAATGAAATTCATCTTATACTTATTTTACATAATAAGTATACTTTGGGCATTAAATGGCCATGAAAGTACTCCAAAGCCACACATTCTTTCTTTTTGATTATGCTTCAATTATTCATTTAATCAAAAATAATTCTTAATATACTTATAGATTCAATTACTTCAATCTTTTAGCAGTATTTCCCACCGTGGACATAATGGGAAAATAACTTCAAATTATTCAATTTCATTCATTTAATTACAATTAAGTACTTATACTTTCAATTTATACTCATATTCATCTTATGATTTAAATATCATTAAGTACACTAATTTCATCTTTGGTTCATTATGTCAATTATTCAAGTTTTCATATCATTCTTTCATTTAAATCTTCCTTTCCATATCTAATTACTCATCTATTCATTTTATCACTCCATTATCAAATGTACAAGTATAAGGATTTTACATTGGAAAACGGGTAATATTATAAATGTACAAGTAAGAAATTCCATCTAAGTGAGGATTAAACTGAAAGATGAATTAAAGTTGTTAATGCAAAGATTTTAGTAGTTACTAAAAGGTAATTGAAAAAGGACTAATTGGGATATTAAACAAGGATTTTAAAAGATTGACCAATTGGAGCTTGACACTTGGTTTGGTAGGTATAGGGCATTAATTGAGAAGTGAAATAGAGGAAGAGAGAAGGAAACCAATTCAGATTATTTTTGTTCCCGTTTTCCCTCCTCTTCCTGCATTTCTTCTCCTTCTCCTTCCCTTATTTTGGGTTTTAAAGTTTTGGGAAATGGGTTTTTGATTCTAGTGATTTGTTTTGTGATTATGTGCAAGAATCGAAAGACAAAAGGAAGAACAAGGGAAAAAAGAAGGTTGGATCTCAAAGAGAGAGTGTTTTAGAGTTTCAGTTTTGAAGGTTTGGGAGTTTATATAGTTTTGTGGTATTTTATGATTTTGTCTAATTTGGAAATATTGAGTTGATAAGTGTGTTTTTATGCATGTTATGAGTTGAGTTTTGAAGTATGAATGATATGTTATGAGTAATTTGGCAAATGAGAGTTCAAGTATGAAATCGTATGATGTGCTGTGCATTTTTGAGTTGTGTTTTAGTTTGTGCATTTTTCCAAATTCAATTGTTGCCATCAAATGTTATTTGTTGTTATTATGATAATTAACATGTTTAGAATGCATATGATAAATGGATTGAAGTTTCATGCATGATAGTAGAGGGTTGTGTTGAGATAGAAGTGGAGTTTGATAAGTTAGAATGTTGGATTGCTGCAAAAATCTGGGTTTGGTCGATTTACACGGCAGTGAAGGTCTTCTATACCGCCATGTGATCGCATTCTAGAAATGAGACTTTGCTTGTCCGTCCAGCCACACGGCGGTTAGGATATTCCTTACCGTCGTGTAATTGCTCTCTGGATTTGTTCAATTTGTTGGCTCGGCATGTTACACGGCGGTCGGGCTTTCTTGACCACTGTGTATGACGTTTTACACGGCGGTAAGGATTTGCCATACCTCCGTGTAAACCTTATTTTTCCCCAAATGTTATTTTTTTTTAATTGAATCCTTTGCAAGGTTTTTCACTTATAAGTTATATGTTCATGAATAATAAGGTCTAATCTTGGTAAATTGATATGTATATGATTCGTACGTTTACTCAATTGATTAGTTAATGTATGAAATATATGGTTATGCTTGAATTATGCTCTAGTAGATAACAATGATTTAGAACATTGTTATTTGGTTGTTAGCCTGAATGGTCATAGTAATGGATAGTAAGCATTCTTATTAAGGGTTAGAGTGTGAGTGAAACTGCTACATGTTGGCCCCATTTGGGTCTTATAAGTCAGGCCCATTTGGGTCTATATGATTCGAGACTTCGGTCTTCCCTCCTACCTTCGGGTATACATGACTCGAGACTCATGTCTCTCTATGCTTTCGATACTGTGTCCTATCAGTATCAATAGTACCCGTATCCACTATTTATTATGTAATCAGGCTAATATATGTTTCTAATGATATGAGAATGGGTATATGCTACATGTTTATGTACATGAGATGATAAGATATGATGTTTTAATGTGTTTATAGTATATTGATGTTTTAGTTGCTTTATAGTTAGGTGTATGCACATGATGAATAAGTAACGTTATATATATGTGTAATGTAGATGACATGATGTACAAGTAAAATATTGCTTGCATGTTATGATGTTGTGCTAAGCAAAATAGTTTGTTCTTGTGGTTATTTATATATGCATATGTATGTCTTATTTTGTGTTCCTCCCCACTAAGCATTATCGCTTAGCACGGGTGTTTTCCCGTGTAGGTGGCAGGTTCAATGTCGGTGTGGAGCATCTACGGGTCGGCCACTAGGAGTTTCTTGGAGTCCTTTTTGTCTTTTACTGCTATTTTTAATAGTTATGTATATGTTTTTGTAAAGAAATATTGATTATAAACAATGTAATTTTTGTAAAGGAATATTTAAGTATATGTATATAAAAAGGGTTTCAAAAATACATTTTTGTAATATTTATATCATTATATTTAAATTATGGTTATGATCTCTTTTGGTTATTTAACTTATATGATCCTTTCGATTTTATGTTGCCGTTTTCATTTTGCACGTTTATATGTAGCTGTGTGCGTAGCACTCTGGTATCCTTCCAAAGGGGGTATCGGGGTATTATAATTTTTGGTATTAGAGCATAGGTTTTGAGGTTCTGGTTTATAAGATGATAGAATATAGAGTATCTACATGGGAGTCTGTCTAGTGTCATGGGCTAATGCAGATATCATCTTGTGTAGTGTATAAATGGAGTCTGATCCGAGTGAGAATGTGGGTGAGATGATGGGTAGTGTGAACCCGGTAGGAGTTAATCGACCTGCACCTGAGCATGCTCTAGCAAAGGGTCCCGGTCCTGCATATGAGAATCCAGCATTGGTACACAGGTTATTACAGTTAGTTGATAGATTAATAGCTCCCAAGGCTCCTTTCGAGCTTTTAAGAAAGAGGGGAGCGGAGGAATTTAGTGGAACTTCCTTGGACCAATCAGATATGGTGGAGTTCTGGTTAGAGAAGACGGATAGGATACTACAAAAGATCAGTTGTCCTCCGAAACAGAGAGTAGCCTGCACGGTGACACTTTTGCAAGGGTCGACATATGATTGGTGGAAGCTTGTGCTTCGCAATCACCTAAGACCGGTTGAGATGACTTGGAAATTCTTCGTGCAAGAATTCGAGAAGAAATATGTTACCAAGGCTTACAGAGAGGCAAAGTGGAAGGAATTTATAAGTTTAAGATAAAGGAATATGTCGATCAGCGACTATGAGAAGGAGTTTAGTCGCTTGAGTAAGTATGGATGAATGCATTATTGATAGAGGACTTTAAGTGTCGGCATTTCGAGGATGGCTTAAGAGAAGTGATTAGAGGTTCGTTGTTGGCTATGGCGGTGATGCACCAAGTTGGATATTACCAGTTAGTGGCAGCGACTAAGAAATTAGAAGAGTCAGAACTAGTTAAGCAAAGAAGAGAACAGAAGAAGAGAGTACCAGAGAATGTGACCATAGGCAACAAGAGAGCTAGAGATGTCGCAAGTGGGCACGTAGCTAGAGGGGCGGCTCAAGTACCTTCGGAGGTAGAAAGTGTGGCCCCACCTTTAGTAGAGGAAGCAGAGCACTGGAGTGTGAGCATTATCAGAGGCAGCACTGGGGTACATGCCGGAATGTTTCGGGAGCGTGCTTCAAGTGTGGTAACATGGAGCACCAGTTTGTTAATTGCCCAGAATGGATTGAGAGCAAGGATCAACAAGAAAGTAGAGCTAAAAGCGTTAGAGCTGGGGTAACAAAAGGTAGTAGAGGTAGAGGTAGAGCCTCTCAGGCACCATCTGTAATCGTGGAGCAACCGGCTGCTGCTGGTGGTTTTGCAAGGGTTTATGAGATGATAAGAGAGGATGTAGAAGAACCAGCAGGCCGTTTCGGTAAGTCTTGATTTCTTAAGTTTTAAGATAAGTTTTGTTTTGGGTTGTTGGGTTGTAAGTTACTACCATGGCAATTTTGAGGACAAAATTTCTTAAGAGGGAGAGATTTGTAACAACCCAAAGTAGACCCTAGTAGAATTACAAAGATTTTGCATTGGAAAAAGGGTAATATTGTAAATGTGCAAGTAAGAAATTTGATCTAAGTGAGGACTAAATTGAAAGAAGAATTAAAGTTGTTAATGCAAAGATTTTAGTAGTGACTAAAAGGTAATTGAACAAGGACTAATTGGGATATTAAACAAGGATTTTAAAAGATTGACCAATTGGAGCTTGACACTTGGCTTGGTAGGTATAAGGCATTAATTGAGAAGTGAAAGAGAGGAAGAGACAGGGAAACCAATTCAATTTTTTTTTGTTCCCGTTTCCCCTCCTCTTCCTGCGTTTCTTCTCCTTGTCCTTCCTTTATTTCTGGTTTTGAAGTTTTGGGAAATGGGTTTTTGATTCTAGTGATTTGTGTTGTGATTATGTACAAGAATCAGAAGATAAAAGGAAGAACAAGGGAAAAGAGAAGGTTGGATCTCGAAGAGAGAGTGTTTTAGAGCTTCAGTTTTGAAGGTTTGGGAGTTTATATAGTTTTGTGGTATTTTATGATTTTGTCTAATTTGGAAATATTGAGTTGATAAGTGTGTTTTTATGCATGTTATGAGTTGAGTTTTGAAGTATGAAAGATATGTTATGAGTAATTTGGCAAATGAGAGTTCAAGTATGAAATCGTATGATGTGCTGTGCATTTTTGAGTTGTGTTTTAGTTTGTGCATTTTTCCAAATTCAATTGTTGCCATCAAATGTTATTTGTTGTTATTATGATAATTAACATGTTTTGAATGCATATGATAAATGGATTGAAGTTTCATGTATGATAGTAGAGGGTTGTGTTGAGCTAGAAGTGGAGTTTGATAAGTTAGCATGTTGGATTGCTGCAAAAATCTGGGTTTGGTCGATTTACACGGCGGTGAGGGTCTTCCATACCGCCGTGTGATCGCATTCTGGAAATGAGACTTTTCAGGTCCTTTCAGCCACATGGCGGTTAGGATATTCCTTACCGCTGTGTAATTGCTCTCTAGATTTGTTCAATTTGTTGGCTCGGTATGTTAGACTGTCACACCCTGATTTCCCACTAGTAGTTTGAGCCATATGTATGTGTGCATGTGTGGGTGTGTTGGCATGTGTTAAGGGTATTCATGGATAATATGCATGTTTTGTGGGCTTTATTAGAGTGTGGGTGCATGTATGTTAGTAGTGTGTGCATTAGTGGGGTTAGTCTTATGTGTGTGGTGTCATGTATGTTAGTTGGGTGTGAGTGGTCAAGTTCCACCAATCTTAGGGTGACATGTGGCTATGGTTTTAGGAAGTGGGAATAAAGTGAAGGAGAGAAAAGAGAGCAACCATTTTTGCTGCCCTTGCCGTTCTTCCTCCTCTCTTTATCTCCTCTTCCTCTTCTCTCTTCTAATGTGCCCTAGCTTTGATCCAAGTGATTTTTGGTAGATATTGATCATCTCTCAAGTTTATTTGGTAAGTTGTGGTTGGGTTTTCTCTTCTTCTTCCTCTCCTTCTCTTAGTCTATTAGAACGTATTTTAACTTAGGGTTTTTGTGTGTTTGTGTGATTTCGTGGGTTTTTGGTTTAGAAGTGCCTACTCGTGATCCCAAGGGGAAAGAGAAGGCAAGTGGGAGTGGAGCTTGCATCTAGGAGCATAAGATTTACAGGTTTGGGAATTATCTGTTCTTGATGCATTTTCCTTATATTTCGTTGTGGTTGAATGATTTTCTGGAAATCTGATGATTAAGAGATGCATGTTAGTTTAAATGTTATAAGTTTTGGTTTGATTTAAGTTATGGTGCATGATTGTTGAACTATGAGAGCAGATTTGAGTTGGATGGATGTCACTGTGATTTCCTGGGTTTGCTACTATCGGGATTCTGATTTTTGGTTAATTAATGAATTGATTGTATTGATTGTGTAAAAGTTGTGTTTTTGCTGTTGTTTTGATGCTGGGAATGCTTTATCTGAGGTAAGGTGGTATTTAGTTGGATTTTTGAAGTTTTGGGCAAGTTTGGAACCAAAGGAGTTCTGCAGATTTTTTACAGATTGGAACACGACTCTCTATCGCGAGATAGAGATTCGTGAATCCAGTGTTCCGACCGAACTACCATCTTCTGATCAGAAGTGCCATGGTGCTCGGTCGCTCGCGCGATGGAGTGCTCGGCTACCGAACGAAAGATGGGGAGATCCGATCGGAATGCCCTGGGAAAAGCACGATTCGTGTGGGCTGGGAAGCCAAGTCACGAGTCGTGCACACTAGCACAACTCGTGACCGGCTATGCAGCATCAGTATGAGTCATGCCGAATGGAACGACTTTTGCCCCCTCTGTTTTTCCCTTCCCAATCGGCCTTTCGGCCAAGAAGAGCATCGACACGAGTTGTGTCGATCCTGCACGACTCGTGTCCTCGCTTCTTCCCTCGCGATCGGCCTCCCGGCCAGGAGAAACATCGACACGAGTCATGTCGACCTGCACGACTCGTGTCCTTTATTTTTTCCACCGGCGATCGGTCTTTCGGCCAAGTGAGGCATTGATATGAGTCGTGTTGACCTGCACGACTCGTGTCCTTCCTGTTTCTCCCAACTTGTCCTGTTTTGCTAAAATGTATTTCATATCTTTTCTACATGGCTTTTTACTACTGTATGGGAATGAATATGCTTATATATGTATTATATCATAGTTTCTTCATGATAAATTTTATGTTATGCTTTGAGCATGATTTGTATTATGCACGACCTGTAAGAGTCAGTTTAGTGGATAGTTAGGCATACTTAATAGAGTTCAGTAGCTGCAGCCCTCTGTTCCATTTGGACCATGATTAGGTCCCCCGTTTGGTTCCTCGTAAATCTCAATGTGTTTGTTTCTTGTTTAAGATCCCCTCTGTAAAATGTTTTGAAAGAGAAAATATGATGTTGCTTTTCGATTCGTGCCCGTAAGGTACCGCCATATGATCAATTCGATTCGTACCCATAAGGTACCACCATGCGTTCACTCATTATCTACTATTGTCAGTCAGCAGGTGTATTGTTTGTTTGTGTTATGCTTATGAGAATGAGAAATCCGATCGGTTATGATTATAAGTATGTGAATTTATATGTCTACGAATGTAAGCATGGACTTTTGAACGTTATGTATGTGATTCAACTATGATTATATGTAATATGATTATCAGCATATATCATTATGTATGCGTTTTGCTTTGACGACCATTGTGAATGGCCGTCCACTTTGTTGTTTGTTTTCCCCACTAAGCATTATCGCTTAGCACGGGTGTTCATCCGTTCAGGTGCAGATGGTGGTTATCTTTTGGGGGAGTCACCGCAAGTCAAGCCAACACAAAGGATATTGATGTTAGGACTTAGCATTTATTTTGAGATTCTTTTTATAATAGTGAACTCTCATTGTATTAGTCTTTTGTTCCGCTTTCGCGTTGTAATTTTTGAAAGATGTAATTATTTTGGTAATATCAGAATAGTTATGTAATGAATATTATTATTGCATCTATGAATGAATGATCAGTTTGGATTTAAAGTTTTAAATTCCGTTGTATATATGTATGTTTATATTATGTGGATGAATGTTATTGTATCATTTTGCTTGGTGACACCCTTGCTTATACGGGTTCTCACTCCATTGCGGATGGGTTCTCCTACGTATGGGTAGGGGGTGTTACAATTTTTGGTATCAGAGCTTAGGTTTAGGCATTTTCTGGGTGTTGTTGTGCATAGATATATGTCTAGGATTGTGTTGGCTGATGCGGTTGTTTTTGTGTTTGTTTTAGATGGATTCCGATTCGGTGCGTGGGTCACTTAACGGGTCCGCTGAGAGTGTGAATCCTCAAGCAGTAGATCCTTCAGTGTTTGTTTTGGCTCAAACACCTAGGGTTCAGTCTGAGGCCGCAGCCATGCCCTTTCAGGCCATGTTAAGGATTTCTAAGGACATGGCTCGAGTCTTAGAGAGAGTGACAGCTCTGAGAGCCCCTATTGAGAGAATGAGGAAAGCTAGTGCAGAGGATTTTTATGGGACTAGTTTGGATGAGTCTGAGTATGTTGAGAAATGGATAAAGAAGGTAGAGCGTGTTCTTTATTATTTACATTATTTTCTTTATTTGGCTTTTTTATTTATTTTTCCATGTAATTTTTAATAAAATTGTTTATTTTATGCACATTTAAAACAAAATCACAAAAATATTTATATTAATTATTTTGAAATTTTTCTAATAAAAATGGGACCAATGTCCTAGTTTTTCATCCAAATAAATCGTCACATTTAACACTTTTTTTCTTAAAGTATGCATACGAGAACCAATGTCCTCATTCTTAATATATACCCCCTTTTATGTATGATTTCCATTTCATTACAATGGGGGTTGTATTCCGCCCCTAGTTTTCTTATATTTTATTGTGCCTTTATTTACTTTATGTTTAATTTACTTTTATTTACCGTTTTCACAAGCTGATTAATTTGGGATTTAATTAATGCATTAAATTGTATGAGAAAATGAATGAAATCTTAAATTCAAAACTCAATCATAAATTTAATCAAGGTATGAATAAATGGAAAGTCCCGAACCATCTCTGGTCTTAGGCTCAACGAGGTTAGATGAACCTTTCCAATATTATATTGGAAAGGGAATTCCAAAATATCTCTTTCCCAAGTTGCATTATCTTAGGCTCCATGAGGTTAGATGAACCTTTCTAATATTCTATTGGAAAGGAAACTCCAAAATATCTCTGGTTTGCCCAAAATAGACATATATGCATCGTTTTAGGCTTCACAAGATTACATGAATCTTTTCGTTGTTCTATTGGAAGGAGGATTCCAAAATGTCTCTGATTGCCCAAATAGACACACATCCGCTGTCTTAGGCTCAGTGAGGCTAGACGACCTTTCCTAATGTTTTATTGGGTGATGACTCCCAAACACCTCCTTGTTACCCAAAATAGATGCCCTTGTCATCTCTTACAAGTTTTATCAACCTCTCTCGAACACCCTAAAAGCGAGTCTAGACACCAGGTCTTGAGACAGCCAAGACCGAAGTTACCTAATGATGAAAATGATGCCTGTTCACGAGCAAGAATCAAATCGAAGTGATGGCTTTTTTGGAAAAAATATTTGTCATTTCTTTATTTTAAAAAAAAAATGTTTTTTTCGGCCTGGGCAGTGAGACCCATCTCAATAACGTGAGGCCCAGCCTCACGTTAAGTGGAGAGACTCAGCTGCCCCTCCCTCACGCGCCCAACGGCTCCTTTTCTTCTTTCTTCAGAGTTTTGGTGAGAAAGTATGGGTTTACAGTGGATTTGGTGGGAAACCATCAAGTCTGTCTAAAAACATAAAAAAGAAAGAATTGAAAGAAAAAAGGGAGGATGATTGGAGCAAGTTGA
This sequence comes from Excoecaria cochinchinensis, assembly GCA_947683425.1. Lineage (NCBI taxonomy): Eukaryota > Viridiplantae > Streptophyta > Magnoliopsida > Malpighiales > Euphorbiaceae > Excoecaria > Excoecaria cochinchinensis. The sequence goes on from CANTUQ010000105.1 coordinate 11,830,766, forward strand.
ACTGAAAAAAATGAGAGAGAAGAGGGAGCATTATTGAAAGAGAGAGAAGGAAAAATGTAAAAAAAAAAAGGAAAGCAAAAAAAAAAGAGAAAAGAGAGAGAAGGTTAGAGAGCAAAACAAGGATTTTGGATTTTCTAAAAACACTGAAAGTTTATTTTTGAAATCCAAGAAGCCAGAACTTCACATTTGCACATCGAACGTCAATATCTGAGGGTAAATACTGGGATCTTTACTTCATCTTTCTTTCTTTTCTTTTCCTTCTTCCTCCTTGATAAAGCACAGAATGGTCTTTATCTAAAAGAGAAGGAGAGTTGGCTTGTCTGTAGTGGAAGATCCGATCAGATAGGTAGATCCTACAAGAGAAAGTACCCGATCAGACTAGGCGTAAGCACTCCGAAGCTTAAGTTAGTAGCTTAGAGAGAGAATGCGAGAGATTCAATACCTGGTGCCATCGTTGGCTGGGCTATTTATAAGAGACAGTTAAGGTGCACTTGAGTGCCTGGGATGTGATAATTGGCAGTCAGAGTAGGTGTGTGGCGAAGTGACAGGGAGCAGTTGATGGGCATGGGCGCTGCCTTATGTTAGACGACTGATGGGACTGGCAGTCACATCAGCCGATCGGGCGTGTGCGCTGCCTAGGAGCTCCCGCTTGTTACTCTCTGCTTTTGGGCCTTGGGCCTTGCTAATGGACTGGGCCGACTGGATGGGCCTTTATGCAAATGTTATTTGCAGTGTTATCACTTGTTCCCACTCACACTGGTCCGAGCGGCCATAAATTTTCCTTGGGTGAATCCGTTTGGGTGGTGCCCGCTTCTAGTTATTTCGCTCGAGAGACATATATTGGCGGGACTTTTGAATTTTGCACGGCACTTTTTCTGAAGAGGCGAGCCTGTTTGTATAGCTGTCTTTATTTAATGGTGCGCGTGCTCCGAGGGTGGTGCTTCATTCTCCGTATAGCAATAATGCCTTAGGGACACGTGGCGTGCTTCCTATGGTGGAATAGTTGGCATGCCCTAGAAGTTTTGCTTATAAATAGGGCAATTCCTGTGCAGTTTTCTCTTCAATTTTGCAATCCCTAGCGAAGCTCTGCCAAAATTTTTCCTTACTTTCTTTGAGTTCCAGCAATCCTTTTTGTTTCTTCCCAAAAATTTTTCAAGTTACCCATTATCAAGTAAGTACCTCCTTCATGCTTTTCTCTCCTTGTTTTTGATTTCTCATCTACATTCATTCCCTTTAGGTGTTAGGGATTTGCATTTCTTCCTTCTTTTTTTTTCTGTCAATAATGGCTTCCAGTAGCAGCCAGTCCATAGATAGAAGCTTTATGGAGGCATACATAGGGAAGTCGTCAGTTGAGCGCTGCTCCCGATTGAGCCCTAGGGAGGTGGCTGAGGTTCCAGCCAAGTATGGTTTCCCCGATGATGTTTTTGTGATGCCGTGCCCTGATTCCATGGCGGTGACAGCGGGGCCATTTGCGAAAGAGCAGAATGAGTGGTTCATCTGCCACTTGTGGAGTTTAGATGCAGGGATGCATTTTCCTTTCGGCCCATTTGAGATTGCTGTGTTGAAGAGCTATGGCCTTGCTCCCAACCAACTATATTCAAATGGGTGGAGAACGGTGGCCTGCTTCAAAATCTTATGCATCTTGGAGGGAGTGGCCCCGACCCTTGATCTCTTCACCCATTTTTTCTACATCTCGTATCGGAGCGATGGAACGGAATGGTTTTTCACCAGCCGCCCGAAGAAGAAGCTCATCAACATCCCCACCTCCATGAAAGGGTTTAAAGAAAGATATTTTTTGGTAGGAAGGGCCGGTGGATTTGGTGTGAGCCTAGGCCGATCGGGAGAGGCCAACATTTTAAAGGACCTGGCCGTAGGGCAGTCCATATATGAGGCCGACATCAGTAAGTTGATGGGTTATGTGGCTTGAAATGGGGGCCTTTTCGAGTCCAAGCAACTACTGTTGTCATTACATGGGTCCTCAAACCCTGAAGCCGCTGAAAATGTCCAACGTGAGAACTAGGATCGGAGTAGAGGGGATAACATACACTGTTATTCATGCATTGCATTTGCATTAAGCATTTCTTTTATGAGAGAAGAACTTATCTTGTTTGTGTTTGTTGCAGCTTTGATAGCTAGTGGGAATGACATATCACGGTGGCTGGGAGCTCGGGCCGTTGCTAAGAGAGAGGTCGATCGGAAGGCCAAGGAGGAGAGGAAGAGGCGAAAGATCTTTCCCACTTCTGAAGTGCATCAATTGCAATAGGGGTCGATGGTCGCTGCATCGATCACTACCGTTCCCATTTTTGCTGCCCCTCCCGTGACTGCTGCTACTACAACTGCCTCAAATCCTTTGGTGCCTCATCTGAAAGCAGGGGATTAGCCCCTTCATCGCCGATATATGGTGCTCTGTGACAAGTCGGAGGAAGAAGAAATGCCTGGGGCGGTTTATCCTCCCAACATCGAGGCTTTGAGGGAGACAGCCTAGGGGAGATCGACACAGCCAGATGAGGTCACAGGGAAACAGGCCGAGGAGGCCACCAAGAAGAGGGCCGCTAAAGTGGCAGCGAAGGGGACAGCTGTTATGTCGAGCGAGCCGACTCGGCGATCGGACAAGCGACCTACAGCTTTGAAGGAGTTCTTGAAGGAGAACTTTGGTGGCAATTGGTCGACAAGCGACAAAGCAGTTACCAGTTGTCTATGCCGAGGCATTCTTTAGGAAGATGACTTCAAAGTCATGGAGGATCCTAGCTCGCTCGGCCGGGAGCTCAATGTGTTCAACCAGCAGGCCTTGGAGGTAAGATTTTGGCCGCCGTGATTTGCGTTGCCTGAAAACTAGCAAAATCATCATTTGCTGACTTTATTGCTTTTCTGTTATTCTAGCTGATCAGGAAGGGTCAGCGCTTGCATGGCCTGGGCAGCTTTTTGGAGGCAAGGTTGAAAGAGACTGCCAAGGCGAGGGGGGAGGCGGTCACTCAACGGGATGCTATTCAGCAAGAAAACTCCGCCCTTCGCCTGGAGGTGTCAGATCTTTAGAAGGAGATCTCCGGCCTTCATGAGGAGGTGGTGGGCGCGAGGAGGCATGCCACCCATCATGCCCAGGGGCTTAAGTCGCGGCTCATCGAGTTCGATCGACTGAAGGGTGAGGTGGCCCGCCTAACAGCCGACAATGCTCAGTGCCGACAATTCGAGGAAGAGGCGACCAGACTGGGCGGCGAGTGCAAGCTTCTAGGTGCTGAGAAGGCCAAGGCGCTGGAGGAGAGAGGCCAAGCTATTACGGAGTGCGACCGGCTGCGCTCCATGTTGGAAAACAAAGAGATGGCCTGGGAGAAGAGACTTGAAGAGGAGCTCGCCTCTCGAGAGGAGCAGCTGCTTGACCAACTGGGCGAGGCTCAGGCGAAGCTGCTATCTCAGCTGGTCTATGAGGCTGGGAGGCACTTCCCTGATGCTGATCTCAACTGGATAGAGGATCCAACGGCTTTGCCCGATCCGCCATCAAGTGACGATGAAGGCGATGCTCCTAGAGGGGGAGCTACCGAGCAAGTTACTAGGGAAGATCCTTCTTCAACCGAGGTTCATCAAGACACATCTCTTGGGGCCGAAGCTAGGGTGCCTTCGTTGGCTGTGCCTGTCTCAAACGGGGTAACCAAGCCTTCTCAGCTTGCCTCCAACCCTTCTTAGGCTTCATCTGAGCCGAACGCGGTGCCACCTACCGATCCTCCTGGCAACGTAGAAATTGTAGATATAGAAACGTAGGTTAAAAATTGTAGATATGTAGATATTTTCCTTTGTATACTTTGTTTGTTATATTCATTTCCATAAATTGTACTGTATACAATTCTTTGAATAAATGGTAAATTTTACATAGTTTGCAAACTCCCATAGTTTACTTACTTAAAGAATTGAATAAAATTTCTAAGTTTGAATATAGTTCATTAAAACGCATATAACTTGCTAAAGTGAAACATATTAATGAATCTCATATACTTCCTGAATTGGAATAAATTCTCAAGTCCAGTGACTGCTTTGCCCAATCTGATTTAGGACGTACGATCAGTCGGCCATCTGGAATGATTTTTGAGTTAGACTTAGTATCAGGCGAATAGTTCGTTCGTCAAGCTAGTGTTTGATTTGCGTTCCGGTTCATGACCGTTGCACAACACTTGTCTTGGGAGAAACGTTTGCCTTAGTCTAACCTCAGCGTTCGTATCTTGGATTCGGGATATGCGTCAAATCTACCGAATAAGTCAGTGCGAGTGGAGCGCATTCCGTATTTTCGGATCGGTTCGTAGTTCCCGTATCTTCGGATCAGAATGTTTGTCGATCCTAATGGTCAAACTGTCGAGTGCTTGCCTTTTTTCATATCTCAAGATCGGGAGTTGTATCGACCCTAACAGTTGTTTTGAGTTGTTCCGTATTTTCGGATCGGGAATATCATCGATCCTAACAGTTGTTTTGTACCTGCAAAGAAGTGGGTTCTAACTTTCGCATCTTTGGCTCGGGAAGAACGTCGAGCCTAGCGTATAAGCTATGATATGCATGCTTTGCAGATAATTAATGAAAAAGAAAACTCTTTACACAAGGATGAAAAGGAACCTCCTTATTGATTGAACATTTGTTGGATCTGCACATATCATTACAAGTGGTACTTTTTAAGTACTTCAACATTCCAGCTCCTGGGGATGTCTTGCCCTTCGATTGTTTTGAGCCTATACGTGCTCGGGCTCAAGACTTTGGAGACCTCATAAGGCCCTTCCCAATTTGGCATTAGCTTCCCAACTCCTATATTTCCCGCAGCTATGTTCGCCTTTCTGAGCACCAAGTCGCCGATGTTGAAAGCTCTAGGCTTTACTTTAGCGTTGTGATATCTGGCGATCCTTTGTTTGTAGGTGACAATCTTGACATAGGCGTCCTCCCTCTTTTCTTCTATGAGATCTAGATCTTGGCATCTTTCTTGGGTGTTCGAGTGTTCAGAATAGAATGCCGATCGATATGATAGGAGGCCGACCTCTATGGGTATCACTGCTTTGGAGCCGTAGACAAGAGAGAATGGCATTTGATGAGTCCCTGTCCTTGGTGAAGTTCTATAAGACCACAGGACACTCTACAATTCTTCAGTCCAGTTGCCTTTTGCCTCACCCAACCGCTTCTTTAACCCTTCCAGAATGGTCCAGTTGGAGACCTCCGTCATTCCGTTGCTTTGAGGGTGAGTGACTGAGGTGAATCTCAAATTGATGTTTAGGCATTGGCAAAAATCTCTAAAGATGGAGCTGTCGAACTGCTTGCCATTATCTGTAATGAAAACATTAGGTAAGCCATACCTGCAGATGATATTTTTCCATGCGAAGCTCTTGACCCTCTCTGCCGTGATCGTTGCTAGGGGCTCTGCTTCGATCCATTTGGAGAAGTGGTCGACTGCCACAACGAGAAACTTTATCTGCCTTTTGCCTTGGGGAAAAGGTCCCAGGATATCCAAACCCCACTGATCAAATGACCACACAACTCCGATCGGGTGCTGGATTGCTCCATGCTGTCTTATAACTCTTCCATGGACTTGGTATTGCGGGCATCTCCTTACTTTCTTCTGAGCATCTTTGAATATACTTGGCCAAAAGTATCCTGTTTGGAGTACCTTCCTTGCCAAGGCTCTGCTAGCCTCATGTGCCCCGTAGATGCCTTCATGAACCTCCCTCAGGATGTAGTCTCCATCTTCCTCCGTTACACATTTGAGCCAGGGATGACTGAAAGCTTTTTTGTACAAGTCACCGTTAATAATGGAGTAATTGAGGGATTTGCGTGATACCTTTCGAGTTTCGATTTTATCCTCCGGCAGCTGTCCTGTCTGGAGGTACTGCTTGATCGGGCTCATCCAGGTTTCTTCCCCTTGATCGATTTCCATCATTTCTGGCTCGTCTAAGGAGGAGGAGGTTTGGTCGGTAACAGTAATATATTCTTCTATTATTCCTTGCTCGGAAGAAGACATTTTTGCCAGCCGATTGACTTCAGATGTTTAGTCTCTCGGTACCTTTTGGAGGTTCATTCTGATCCAGATTCTTCAAGTATTTTGATGGCGGCCTTGACTTTTGCCAAATACTGGATCATGCTAGCTTCTCTAGCTTCGAAGATGCCCAAGACTTGGCTTATCACGAGCTGAGAGTCACTTTTAATGGCCACTGACTCCGGCCAGATGGCATGGAGCAGTCTCAATCCTTGAAGAAGCTCCTTATACTCTGCCATGTTATTAGAAGCTTTAAAATTAAGCTTTATTGCATACCTTATTTCAATGCCCAAGGGGCCGCCTGTTATTACTATGCCCATGCCTCCTCGACTGTCGTTTGCTGGGCCGTCCACTATCATTTCCCAACTTGGGTGTTTGGGCTGACCTTGTAGTTCCTCACCGATGAATTCAGCAATAAAATCTGCCAAAGCTTGAGCCTTTATTGCCATTCTGGGCTCGTACCTCACATACCATGACTGTAACTTGATCGCCCATCCCACCATTTTTCCCTCCAGGTCCGGTGTCTGAAGAATTTTCCTGATTAGATGACCCGACTGGACCACTATTGTGTGGCCTTCGAAGTATTATCTTAGCTTTCTTGCGCACATCATGAGGGCAATGATGAGTTGCTAGACCGGTCATTTCTTTAAGTCCGCACCCCTGAGCACTTGGCTAACATAGTACACCGACAGTTGTTGGGTCCCTTCTTCTCTTACCAAGACACCTGCAACGGCTTCACCAGAGGTGGACAAATAAAGGTACAGGTTTTTACCTAGTATCGGTCAGCTGAGCAGTGGCGGGTTAGTGAGGAATTTCTTTAACTCTTCGAAAGCTTGTTGGCAGTCTTCCCCCCAATTGAAGGTCTCACTCCTCCTTAACTTTTTGAAGAAGGGAGTGCATCGTTTGGCGGAGGAGGAGATGAATCGTCCTAGGGCAGTGATTCTCCCGTTCAACCTCTGAACGTCTTTTAAGCTCCTGGGGGGTTGCATCTCGAGGATGGCTTTTATTTTCTCCGGATTGGCTTTAATCCCCTTCTGGGAAACCATGAAGCCCAAAAACTTTCCTGAGGGAACTCCGAAGACACACTTTTCGGGGTTGAGCTTCATCTGGAACTTATTTAGTGTGCACAAAACTTTGGCCAGATCGACAGGATGCTTTTCAGGGCTCCTGCTTTTAACGATCATTGTGACGCGCACCGAACCCCGAGACGCCCGAAGACCCGCTTTTAGGGCTTTTAAGAGAGGTTCATTAAAACTTATAACGAATTACAAGTGCGTCTATATTGGGCAACAAGGAGGTTTCTTGGAGTCGCCACCCAATAGAATATTAGGACAGGTCGTCTAGCCTCAGTGAGCCTAAGATGGCGCATATATATCCATTTTGGGCAAGCCAAAGGGATCTTGGAGACCTCATCCCAATAGAACATTGGAATGATCCTCTAATCCCGTGGAGCCTAGGATTATTCAAGTTGGGCCTTTTTGTAGGCCACAAGAGATATTTTGGAGGCCTTATCCCAATGAAACATTGAGATGGTCCTCTAACCTCGTTGAGCCTAAGACTAGAGTGGGTTCGGGACTTCCCATTTATTCATACCTTGGTTAAGTTTATAATTGAGCTTTGAATTTAGAGTTTCATCCCATTTCTCATTCATTTTAATGCAGTTAATTAAAGCGCAAGTTGTCCACTCAAGAAAAAGCGATAAATAAAACATAATCAAAGTAAAGCACATGAAAGTAAATACAACAAAACTAGGGGCGGAATACAACCCCCATTGTAAATAAAATACAAATCATGCATAAATTGGGATATTCATTAATGATAAGGACATTGGTCCTCGCATGTATATTTATTACGAAACAGTTTTGATGTGATGGTTTTATTTTGGAGAAAATTGAGACATTGGTCCCATTTTTATTAGGAAAGATTTCAAGTTAATTAAAAAAAAACGGGTTAGTGATTTTCTTTCTAGCGGACCTAAATAAACAATTTTACAAGAAAATTACATGGCAAAATAAATGAAAAAACCAAATAAATAAAATATTACAAATGAAAACAAATAAATACTTAATCCCAAATGAGCCTTCTGGATCTCCCCGTGTGCTCGCAAAAATTGCCCAAGAGGGAAAATGAGATGTGAAATAATCATAAAACACAAATAAAATTAGTAATTGAATCAATTAAGATCAATTAAATATAAAATAAATGATAAAATGAAATGATATCAACATAACAAATGAATTAACATGTTAATTAATTAATATGTAAAAATATGAACATGATAATAATGAAAATAAATAAGTGAACAAAATATTAAATATATGATAATGACAATGGAAAAGAATAATAAAAAATGATTAAATAAATGACATGGTTAATTAATATAATTACAATTAATATAAAACATTTACATGGTAAAAATATCAATTAAAATGAATTTATTTAATTATATGTTAAAAATAGCGGGAAATAAAAGCAAAATATATTATTTACATGCTAGAAATAAAAGAAATCAATATTTACATGAACAAAAATAATATATTAACATATTAAATGAGACAAATATAAAAGCAATAAAACAAATAAATAAATAAATGAAAATAATAAAAATAATAATAATATACATGTTAATAAATTAAATATGAACAAAATAATAATAAAAATAGAAATAAAAGATTAGGCCCAGAATGTTTACCCTCAGAGTTTCGGATTCGATGAAGGTAAAAATGATGTTGATTTCCTTGTTTGTGGTGTGCAATATTAGAGTGAAATATGATAATGTTGGAATTTTATTCCGAAAAAATAGGCTCAAAAAAATGATTTTTATTGATTAAAAGATAAAAAAATATTCTCAAGCACAAACAATTGTTTTGCTTGTCTCAAGAAAAAAAAAAGAAAAAATCGTTTATTAAAACAAATTTATTTTTAGAAAAATCAAATGAAAAACTAGAATTCAACAGCAAACAATTATTTTATTTGTCTCAAAATCTAATTTTCATCAAAATATGGATTCCAAGAAGAAATCATTGAAGAAGATTTAATTGAAACAAATAACAAATTAAAAATCTAAATTTTGAGAGCAAATAATTAGTTTATTTGTCTTAAGATTGAATTCATCAACAAAATTCCACCCAAAAATAATTTTAGGAGAAATTGTGTTGGAAAAAGAATGAAAAATGAACCTTTTTTCTTTTGATTTTTGCTTGGGGAAAATCTAGAAATTGTTTGAGAGAGTTTGAGAGGAAGAAGAAGAGAGAAAAGATGAAAAAAACCCTAGAAAAAATCCTCTCTCTTTGATTTTTTTATCTTTTTCTTTTTATATGAAAATAGAAAATAAAATTAATTAAAGGGATAAATTTAATAAAATCAGATATTATCTATTTGAATTTTTAAAAATGAAAAAAATCCCTTGAAACCTTAAAAAATGGGATAAAAAACTGATTTTTAGGTCCAAAAATCGGAAAAAAATGATTTTGAAGCCACAAAGACCATTTGTGGCAAAACAGGTGCTACGGACGCCCGTTGGAGCGCCCGACGGGCGTCCGTAGCGCACGCTGGGCAAGAGCGCTTGCCCAGCGTATGTGTGACGCTGCGCGCGATGGCGCTCCGCGGGCCGCAACGCCTTGCAGCGCACGCGGGCCTGCACGCTGCAGCAAGGCGCCGACGCTCGGAATTGTTTTTTTTAAAATTTAAAATTAACAAAAAATACTATAAATCTAAGCCACATTTTTCAAATCTAATTTTTAAAATAATTTTTATTATTTTTTTATTTTTCACTCTAAAATGCAAATTTTACAAGGAAATCACCACTTTTAGCCTTTTTGCCTGTGACAAGTCATCTTATCATCATTGGGTAACTCTGATCTAGGCTGCCTCAGGACCTGGTATCTACAATCATGTCGTCCACGTATACCTCTACATTATGCCCGATCTGGTCTTTGAAAATTTTATTCATGAGACGCTGATACGTGGCACCAGCATTCTTTAAACCGAACGGCATCACCATGTAGTAAAAGGTTTCATCGTCTATAATGAAACTGCACTTTTCCTGATCTAGAGGCCACATCAGGATCTGATAGTAACCAGCGTATGCGTCGAGGAGGGAGTAAATGGCATGGCCTGCAGTGGCGTCCACCAATTGGTCTATACTTGACAGGGGGTAGCTGTCTTTGGGACATGCCTTAGTGAGATCCGTGAAGTCCATGCACATCCGCAGCTTCCCTGACTTCTTCTTTACTAGGACCATATTGGCGAGCCACTTGGAATAGTCTACCTTTCGGATTGTTCCGGTCTTAAGTAGCCTATCCACCTCCTCAGATATAAATTTCCTCCGATCGGGCGCATGCCTCCGAAGCTTTTGCCTGACTGGGGGATGAGTTGTGTCCACATTTAACTTATGGGTGATCACTTTTGGGTCTATGCCAGGGATATCCTCTGGCTTCCAGGCGAAGGACGCTTGGTTTATCATCAAAACCCGCATAATAGCATCTTCTATTTTCGCATCCATGATGGTCCCAACTTGAACGCTTTTTCCTTTTGACAGCATCCTTGCCTTCACCTCTTCAGTAGGGTCCATTCTTGGCCTTTCGGCCTGCTCAGACCGCTCAAGACCCGACTCTACAATCATGGCCTCCCGTTGCTGCTTTATCATAGTGACGTACGCTTCGCGCGATGCCTTTTGATCTCCTCTCAAGATGGCAATGCCCCCTTTCATTGGGATTTTCATCACCATGTACCATTTACTGGTAACAGCTTTGGTTTGAAAAAGCAGCGGCTTGCTGAAAATGGCATTATAGGCAAAAGTCATGTCAATCACCATAAAAGTTACCTTACAAGCATGAGCGATTGCCTCTTGGCCTAGTTCGACGAAGAGTTCGACGGATCCCATCACTGGGACAGTAGCATTACCGAGACCGATCAGTGGTGTGGCATTTGGTTTCAACTCTCCGATCAAGAGTCCCATGCCTCGGTAGGCCTGAAGGGTGAGTACATTGACAACACTGCCGTTGTCCACCAGAATTCTTTTAACATTGAAGTTGTTAATCCGAGCTCTTACAACGAGAGCGTCCTCATGTGGAAACATGATGTCTCGTGCGTCTTCGCTGGATATGGTGACTGAGGCAGGCTGTTCGGCCTAGTGAGAGAGGTAAACACCTTTCCCCTTTCTTTTCCTAGTGAGGTCCTCTCCATAGGATGATCCTCCAGTGATCACGTTTATTACCCCGGCATATGGTCTGCGCGAGTCAGTATTCCTTGGATTTATGTGCTCATCATCATCATCTGAGCCAGAGTCATCCTTCCGAGGCTTCGGCTGTCTACAGGGACACTCCCCTCTAGCCGGGCCTATGAATTTTCTGAGGGACCCTCTTCGTATCAGCCTTTCGATCTCCTTTTTCAGCGAGGTGCACTCATCGGTCAAGTGACCGACGTCTCTGTGGAACTCGCAATATTTCTTGGGGTCCCTCCCAATTCTGCTCCTTTCAAATAGCGCCCTGGGCCAGTTGACCTTGCTTTGCTTTTCTTTGATCCACATCAGCACTGTGGTCGGGTTGGTGTTGAGCGGAGTGAAGGTTCTGGGCGGGCGGTCATCAGAGCGGTCATATCTGCCCCATCCAGATTCCTTCCTCTTGCCTAGATTCCTTGACGTTGCAGCTCGATCCGAGCTTCTTATTGTCCATTCGGATCCAGAAGCTCTATTGAATGAGCGACCGTCCGGGTGCTGTAGCCGATCCATTACATTGGTCCTTCTTTCTCTGCTAGACCTCAGGGCGTCATCCAGTTGGATGTGCTGCCTAGCCCTCTCCATTAGATCGGTAAAACTGGTTGGGGGTCTCGTTGTTATGGATTTAAATAGCGGGCGATCCGTGATGGCCCCAGCCAAGGCATTATTTGCCATTTCCACACTTACGTTCCTCACTTCAGACATGGTAGCTTGGAACCTGTTGATGTAGTCTCAAAGACTTTCATCGGATCTCTGATAGAGATTGCACAAGTCGCTCACCGATTTTGGTGCTCGTGTTTGCATGATGAATCTCGTGGTGAATTGCTCCTTGAGTTATTTGTAGGAGGTAATTGATTCCTGCGGCAGCTCATAGAATCAATTGAGAGCGTCTCCTCCAAAGGTGGTGGGAAAAATTCTGCAGGCTATCCTCTCGTCATAGGTGTATACCTGCACTTTAGTCAGGTATTCTGCTAAATGAGTGGTGGGATCAATTTTACCTGTGTATTTGTCCATCACCACATCTCTCCACCTGGGAGGTAGCTCGGAGTCTGTGATCTCCCTGCAAAACGGGAAGGCGATATTCCCGCACATATTCCCCTCAAACACGCCTTTTCTAGGGGCGGTGAAGCCGAACTGCCTGAGCTTCTTTTTAAACCATTGGTCTTCTTTGCTCATGGCGGTGGCAGTAGATTCACCTTTTCTTTTTCTTGATTGGCTGCGATTCGGGGTGCACATAAAAGACAGATCATCACCTATTGAGGGGGTAGAGGACCTGCTGAGGTAATAGGGGGAGTCCCTACTTGTGGACATTGTTTTTTTCCCTTTATCATACCTTCCCGAGGTCCTGGAGACGCCCCTTGGACTGTCCTGAGCTCGTGGCTCATTGATGGAGATCCCCTTGCTTCTTCTCCGTCTAAAGTCTTCGTCCATGAGGTAGTCCTCATGGGTTCTTTCAGAGGTTCTCGGCATCTTGCCTTTTTTAAGTGTTTGGACAATGCTCTTGGTGAAGTCACTAAGAAGAGCATGCATGTCCTTAACGGTGACAGGGGTATCTTCCGGGTGCCTCAAAATGGCATCGTCAAATTCAGGAAGAAGGTTGGCCCTGGCTGTGGACCTGGGAGATATCTCCCTCCTCCGTGAGGTCCCTAATCTGGCGCGGCTGCCGCCGTAGTGATCATGTTCCATGGGGGATGCACTATCATTAGATCTTGAGTTCTCCATGTCTCTCAACGAAAGCACCAAATGATAAAGCACAGAATGGTCTTTATTTGAAAGAGAAGGAGAGTTGGCTTGTCTATAGTGAAAGATCCGATTGGATAGGTAGATCTTGCAAGAGAAAGTGCCCGGTTGGACCAGGCGTAAGCACTCCGAAACTAGCTTAGAGAGAGAATGCTTAGAGATAGAATGCGAGAGATTCAATATCTGGTGCCATTGTTGGCTGGGCTATTTATAAGAGACAGTTGAGGTGCACTTGAGTGCCGGGATGTGATAATTGACAGTCAGAGTAGGTGTGCGGCGAAGTGATAGGGAGCAATTGATGGACATGGGCACTGCCTTGTGTCAGACGACTGATGGGACTGGCGGTCACATCAGCCGATCGGGCGCGTGCGCTGCCTAGGAGCTCCCGCCTGCTACTCTCTGCTATTGGGCCTTAGGCCTTGCCAATGGGCCGACTGGATGGGCCTTTATACAAATGTTATTTGCAGTGTTATATTAATAATTTGGGATTTTTATTAATAAATTGGACCAATGTCCTATTTTAGCCAATAAAAATCACACTTTCAAATGGAGAACTAAGTTTTTTTAAAATGGGATCACTCATCCCGGTTTTCCTCAATCAATACCCCAAAAATGGTTCTCCAATTTTTTAAGTTAATAAAAAGGAACCAATGTTCCTAAAATTTAATGAATAACCCGATTTATGTATGTTGTATTTTAATTCTCTTTATGTGTTTATTTATTTATTTCTTTATTCATTTGGGGGATTGTTCTGTCCCATTTTTATTTCCATTATTTATTTTGGGGGATTGTTCTGTCCAATTTTTATTTTGTAATTTACTTATTTACCGCTTTATTTATCATTTTTCTATGTGAATGGATGCGCTTTAAATTTAATGCATAATCACGTGAGATGAGAGATGAAATTTTGATTTCTTAAAAACTCACTTATTAACCTAAGTCATTAATAAGAGTGAAGCTCCGGACATCGTCTCTGGTTTAGACCAATAGAGGTTAGAGATCTTTCCCAGTTTCTTATAAACTGGGTGGCGACTCCAAAATAGCTCAAAGGTGCTTAAAGGCGTTGTTGGTCTAGATCCTCTCTTCCAATATTCTATTGGAAAAGAGGCATTCAAGATGACTCATGATGCCCAAGATCAAAAAAATGTGAAACAATCCCTCAAACCCCAAAAGGAGCGCTCAGCGAGGGCCTTGCTGGTTCCGACGCACGTCACAGCGGGTCTTCGGGGCCACCCAGGGTTCAATGCGCATCACAGTGGAAACTCCACTAGGGACTACTTGAGACTTCACTTCAAAAATACCTTGGTTAAAACATATAATTGAGTTTTAATTTAAAAAGTTCATCCCTTTTTGAAATTGCATTGCATCTCATTGGAGCCTTTGATCTATGCTAGTTTGCACCCTCTATCAGCCCCGGTACGTTCCCGAAGCACGACCCTACGTTCACTCAATGTAGGGAAGTGTTAAAGATAATCACCAGCCTAAACCTCGTACCATCATGGTATATTAAATGGAAACTCAATTGGTCTTTATGGTCGTGACGAGCTAGGCCATTGACAGTGACCATGCTTGGGTAGACCTAAAGTAACATTACCCTAGCCAAAGCTCATATAATGAAAGTAGATACTTCCCTTAGGTGCTATGTAACATAATACTATGCTTGCTGTATGGATCATTTTATATTTGTAAAACCTAAATAAGTTGATTGGTCACCTAATCAAAGGCTTTCATGCCCTGATAGGCCCATGTTGATTTATTCGGACTGCCTAAATACACAATTATCAAAAGCCATACGTATGTACATTAGTTAAGAGAGGTTATGCTGCCGGTTTTTCACTGTGCACCATACGTATCCATTGGGTTCCCCGTTAACCCATAGATCAAGCCCACCTAGGAAAGAGACCGCACGACCTCATGTGTAGGAGTGCTAAGGTTGGAAGGATCTATCTGCTTACATGTGGTTGTGGATGTTGCATTGCATATTCATGTCATTCATGGACAAAAAAAAATTATTTCCTTCGTATGTGTATATTTTATTCTATGCTTATAGTTTTTGCATGTACATATCATCATGTGCATACTTTATTCCATGCATCACATGCATCATTCTAACCTCTCGATTTTTCATCCACTGAGGACCATTTGCTTGGGTGGTTTAGTGATTCCGATAGTTGTCTAAAGAGCAATTCAGAGGTTGGGTTGGTG
Source organism: Excoecaria cochinchinensis (assembly GCA_947683425.1). Classification (NCBI taxonomy): domain Eukaryota; kingdom Viridiplantae; phylum Streptophyta; class Magnoliopsida; order Malpighiales; family Euphorbiaceae; genus Excoecaria; species Excoecaria cochinchinensis. Next base: position 11,845,924 of record CANTUQ010000105.1, read on the forward strand.
GGCAGAGATGTAACATCATTACCCAGGACATTCGTAGGCATTAGAAATGGCTGAACCTTCGTAATAGACTAAAGAGACTCATTCCCTAATTGCCTAAGAGATAGATAGAAGGCTCGAAGAGCTTGAAAAAAGGATGTTGGCCATGGTTAAGGAAAGAATAGATGCCATGGCACTCGTTCTTCAAGCTTAACTTATGGCAACTACTACCCTTAATAAAGTTGAACCGGCCACTATCAAGAAGGCCTATACAACGATGATCGCAGTATTTCCTTTTGCTTTCGAGCCAAGAGTCAAAGTACCCTTTATTTCGCCAGTTGTACAAGAAAGAGGCAAGAAGCTTGCTCTAAAGTATGACTTTATTCCTAAAAAGGAAGACATTTCAGCAGTGATGCAAGCTCCGAATAGTAAAGCGTCAAGGGCAGAATATGATTTAAGGTCAGGCTTAGGTCCACACTTAGGTGAAACATCAGATCTTTGATGCGGTTATAAGAACAAGGAATAGTGCCTTCACAATCAATAGGCATTCCTAGTTCTTCAAGCATGAAAAAGGGGCTAGCCGATCTTGAAGAAAAAAATTATGAAGTCCAAGCTTGCAACTACCCGAGTGCCTTTTAACAAGACTATTACTAGCCCTGCAAGTCTAAGAGTGGGTTGTTATGATAATAGCAGTGGTACCCAAAGGATAGGAAAAGCGCCAACCGCGAAAATGAATCAGAGGCACTATTCTAATTTGGGCATATCCTTGTCTTGGGTCCTTAAGAGGCTAATGAAGGAGGGGATGTTATAGCCATTGTCGGCTAGGCCCGCCAGAAACCAAGGACAGCCCAGTCACAAAGCATATCAGTATTGTGCCTTCCACTAGCACGCCGGACATTTGATAGGTCCTTGTCAGACTTTAAGGGATCGAGTTCAAGTCCTCATTGACAGTAAGCAGGTCTCTGACCCAGAAAAGCAAAAGATAAAGAGTAAGACGGACTAAATGCCTAAATGGGAAAAGAAGACAGTGCCTAAAGATGACAATGATCCATCAACCACAACGTTTGTGTTAGCAACAGAGGAAGATGTTAGCTACTTAAATGTTCTTTTTATTTTTGAACTATTTAATAATGACATTTTTAATTCTGGTTACATTAATAAGATGAACATTTTTGCTTACTTGAGTGATATTTCTTATGATTTTACTATCCATAATCATGATGCATTCATATTTGACATCGATTCAATTGATGCCATTCGATTTAATCACCGAACTTTGGAAAAACCAAAGAAAATCTTGATAGCACCTAATGTCACTCTTGAAGAGAGATTAAAATTTGAGAGAAATGAAAAAAAATAGTATGAAAAGTCTTTGCCTGGACCTACAAATACATGTCAGGAAATGATCGTGAAGTCACCGAGCACTCTATCCCGACATACCCCGATCATGGACCAGTCAAGTAGAAGCTCAGAAGAATCAGGCCAGAATGGACAAAAAAAAAGGGAGAGATCTATAGGCAAAAACGGGCCAAAATTTCTTATCGAAGTTCAACACCCGACTTGGTTAGTCAGCGTTGTCCCAATATCAAGAAGAGAAAAAGTGCGTGTATGTGTAAACTATTAGAATTAGACCAAGCTTATCCACAAAAAAAACCAAAAAAAACATACATACAAAAAAAATATGTATAAAAAAAGAAAAGAGGGAGAAGGAAAAGAATTGATATGTAAAGATGGCCGAAAACTGTTAATATGGGGCAAAGAAAAGTCATCCTTGGGGCAAGCTTTGTTCAAATTCCATTAATCTGCACATACCCGTACTTTTTCATTCTTCTTAACTACCGAAAAGGACCAAAAGACTGATCTGTAAACTGTCTACTCAATCTATCTGCATAAGTGGTGCACTATACAAACAGCGAGTCAATGGAATTCAGTTGAGATGTGTGGGCGAGAAAGGAGATAAGAAGGTCATGGAAGGAATTCATACCAGAATCTGTGGAACCCATATGAACGGTTTAATACTGGCAGAAAAGATCATCAGACAAGGGTTCTATTGGCTTATAATGGATACGGATTGTTTGACCTTGCGGAATATACATCTTGGGGGAAGTACGTCCTACGGCCTCTAACGGACATAGGTTCATGTTGAGCATTTTCTATTGATGCTACATACCGCAAGTATACGGTGTACCGCAATAGTACTTAAGATATCGATCCCACGAGGAACGTCTTTACACACTATTACTAATTGATTTTAATCTTGTTTACAATGACTAATTAATGGTAGAGTTGGTTTTAATCTAATCTAACATGTAAACTAATTAAACCTAGTTAATGATAGTCAAAAGAAGATAAAATGAATCATGAAGAATTAAAGACAATGAACTTGATTCCATCATTTAGATTAACATCTTTCATCTTTTTATGCAAGCCAAGTTAGAATAAACTTTTAACTCACTCTCTCGACATGAATTAAAATGCCTAAAACATATAATTAAAATTCTAACTCACAATTTTCATTAATGAATTAGAGGTTTCTAATTACATATTTTAAGAATAAACACTAACCTATAGCAATTATCTCAATATACCAATCTCTCAAATATACCTTGATAATGAATCTCTATTAAATGTCAGATAAAGCAAACTCTCGAATTACTTTAACTTGTAAAGATCATACAACAGATATTAATAGAGAATCTACAATGAAAGACTATGAAAGTAGATAGAAATAGAAAGAATAATAATATGCAAGTTCATTAAAATGATATTCATTAAATATTAAGAGAAGAAATAAAAGATAAGAGATTAAGATGGGAGCCTTTCAACCCTTTTCCCAACTCTTCAAATAGATTTTCTTCTCCTTGATCTTCTTCTTCAAAACATGAAAACTAACTAAGAAAAATTAACTAAAGAAAAGAAAACTGTTTAACTAAAAATACAGAAAATTACTCAATAATAATTCCCCCCTCTAAAAATTACAGTTAACCTAATATTTATAGATGATAATTGAAAGATTGTGTCACTTGAAGATGTCTCTTGAGAATGGTTGCAAAATTTAGTGAAAGAGGATGACTTTTCATGTGACTTTTGGCCCAAAACCGTCCAACGGTCGTTTCTGTCGCGATCGCGACAGAACGCGCTTGCCCGTTTTCTTCCTTCTCTCTTTCTCTCGGTTTTTCTCTTCCCTCTCTGATCAGTCACGTCGCGTTACTCCCCATCACGGCGTGTCTTCTGGCGTGTGTGGCGTGACTGGCGCTCACACCTCGCTTCCTCCTCTCCTTTCTCTTCTCTTCTCTTTTCCCTTCCTTTCCTGGCCTCTCTGTGGCGTCACGTCGCGTGACCTTTGCTCACGGCGTGACTCTCCGCTCCTATCAGTCCTTCCCTTCTTTTCTTTCTCTTTTTCTTCTTTCTTCTTCTCAGTCACGTCACGTGACCTTTTATCACGTCGTGATCTGCTCCTCTATCGTGATTCTCTCATTCTATTTACTTCTTCTCTTCATTTCTTCACCTAAAAACACAAATAACAACATAAACATGCACTCTAATACAAATAATCATAAATTAACACATCACATTAAATTTTACAAACAATTACATGATTAATTACATAAACTCACACAAAATAAATACTAAATTATACTTCAATTTAGCTCCTATCAAATTCCCCCACACTTAACCCTTGCTTGTCCTCAAGTAAGAGAAAAGAAATAAATAAATTCAACAGCCAGTAAACATAATTACAAAACACTATTCATTTAGCATATCTAATAGAATTGAAAAGAACCAAATATCTCATACACTCATAAAAAGAACAGTAAATCAAAATTCAAAATATGCATTGAAAATTCAACAAGTTTTTTAACTTTACTACTTTCAACATAAAGAATATAAAGTCTCAAAAACTAAACATGAATCAAAGACAGAAAATTGATCATAAAAGTTGAAAATCTAAGATTGCTAGTCACCTTTTAGGACAATTTAAGCTCACTCACCCTTAATCAAATCTCATGGCATTTTTAGACTCTTTTTCTTTTTTTTTTTATATTTTTTTTATTTTCACATGGGTATAATTTTTATTGATTCCCATGTATAGCAAGAGAAATTAATATGGGTGCGTTTTACGCTCCATCCCATATTTTTGAAATTTTGAATGTACATCTTGCTATTTTTTTTCTTTTTATAACTTAAGTGGGTGCATTTTATGCTCCATCCCACTTTTTACTTTTCTTTTTATTTTTTTCAAGTCCTCATCCATTATTGAAAAGAAATAAAGGTAAGTATTATGGCTATAGTTTCCATAGGCAACTAGAAACTTAAAATTTTAAACAAAATGAGCAAATTCAAACTTTAAAAACATAGTAGATAAAGAGACTAAATAATCTATAATGTTGAAATAAGTAAAACCAAATAACTTGAAAAACTTAAAACACATCCCAAAAATTTTGAAAAACTGAGAAAAATGAGTATAAAAGATAATAGACTTAACAACCTATACAATATACCAAATAAACAATGCTTTATAATAAAACTTACTTAAAAACTTAATTGAAATATAAAAACACACATAAAAACATTCATGCAATTTCCCTACATAATACATACACAAACTCACAAACACGGTTACAAATATCACAACACACAACATAGTTACTCCCCCACACTTAAAACCAACATTGTCCTCAATGTGTAGGAATGACACACAAAAAACAAGTAAAAGAAACAAATAAAATGAAAAAGAAAACTCCCCTATCATGGTGAAGGTGGAGGCGATGGAACCACAAAACCCGATTGTATCAAGAAATTATCAAACTTGTACTCCAGCCTCCTTTGTCGTCGCTCAATGGAAGATAATTGCTCTTGCATATTAGATAGCATTGAGGGAATGTTATGGCTGGATGAGCCAACTTCAGGAGCAGCAGTTGGAATATCAGCCATTACTTCATCTTCACTTGCCTCCTCCTCTCCTTCTTCTTCTTGTTCCTCAACTTGTGGTGCAGCATTTCCAGCAATATCCCTCCAACATGATCGAGCACGTGCCGGAATTTCCTGAAAATTATTGCCAACAACTTCTCCACGAACTAACATAGTCTTATTAAAATAATGGCAAGGAAAAACTCTATAATAAGCATCAAGATCCACATTTAGATTGTTTGCAATACTAGAAATAACATGTCCATGTATTAAAGGTGAATCATGCTTATGTACACATTGCAACAATTGACTTACTATCCAAAAAGGCCAACATATGTCCTTGCGTTTATGTACACACCACATCAAAAACAACTCATTATATGAAACTCTATTGAATTCAGACCTATTAAAAACTAAAGAAGCTAAAATCCTACGCAAAATCCAATATCTTAAATCTTTAATAAACATGGATTTAGCATCCCTAGCCCTATAATGAGTTTGCAAGTCAGTCAAAAATGTCCAAAATTCATGTGGCTTAAAAGATTTAGGTGGCTCAGTTAAACCAGCTTGAGAAAATCTAAATATCCTATTCATCATAAAATAAGTTAAAGTATAAGGTTTTCCAGCCATCCTAAAATCTAACCAATTCTCATTATCATCATTCTTTTTCAATGTGGTATAGAATTCTAAAACTAAATCAGGATGCACATTTTCATGCATAGAGGCAAATTTAGACAACCCACATACCCTTAACATATCATTAACTACTTCTAGCATGCCAAGTTGATTAAGTAAAGAGTCAGGAAAATACTTACATTGCATCAAATGCCTATCACGAAGAGTTAAATACCTGCTGCCTTCATCTACAGAGAAGATAGGAAACAAGGCACCATAATGAGCAGCAATATTCACTTCTTCAACTTCCTGCTCTTCTTGTTCAATTCGAGAAACAGAGGGATTCTTTGTTCTCACCATATTTGATTGTTTTGGGTAAACAGAGAATGAAAACTAAAGGGAAGTAAATCTGAATGTAGAAAGCAAAACCCGAAATCCCTAAGAAAACTGAAGAAAAGAGAAAAGAAATGGAATGCTAAAATGAAGAACAATAAAAACGAGAAGAAAACAGAGGATTGAAGGTTGAAGAAGAAACGAAAAAGGAAAAGAAGAAATGAAGTTCTCGGTGGAAGAAGAAGAAAAAGAAGAAAGGAATGTCTTTTACTCGTGACCTGTGTTGGGCAGAATAAAACTAACAGTGAAATGAAATAGAAAGGGAAGAAAATGAAGGGTCACGACTTTTAGGGTTTTAAAATTTTAAGTTCCCGCTTTTAATTCTTCTTTTTCTGTGTTTTAATTCCTAAATGGTTAAATTAAGTTAATGTAATTGAAATTAAATCATCTAAAGCAGAAAAGAAAGCAAAACAAAACCAAATAATAGAAAAACAATAAGTGAAATAAGAAAATAAAAGAAAAAATTTAAAACATACCTGATCATGCATCACGTCGTGAGGCAACGTCACGACTCGTGACGCTTCGGCCTTACCTGGGCGAAGAGCTTCAAGCGAAAACCAAAGAGCGTCACGTCGCGTGAAGCAACGTCACGAGACGCACGCCCCAGCCAAAATCGCGTTCTGTCGCGATCGCAATACTTGCCGCGATCGCGACAGAAGCAACGTCTGTAAAACATTTCTTTTTTTTATATTTTTTTTATTATTTATTTTTCTATTTAATTTTTTATATATTTATTAAACAAATCTAATATTAGCTATTATTTAAAAACAAATATGTTATTAGCATTAAAATCTAAATTACAAAAAAAATAAAACAACCTAAACTAATCTAAAACAAAACACAATAAATTTAAAAAGAAAATATAACAAAGTAACCTAAATAAAAGAACTAGATATATCATGGCTTAATATGCTCCCTAGGATTCTCCTCAGTGTTGCTTGGAAGGCATCCTAGATTTCTTGAAGGTAAAGAATTAGCAAGTTGGCCTATTTGAACCTCAAGATTATGAATAGTAGCAGCATGATTCTTAGCAATTTGATCAAATTTTTCTTCAAGTTTCTTTTGACTTTCATCTTGAGAATGCATCTTATAATTAATTTCTTCAATGAATTTATCAATTTTAACCTCAAAGGCTCCAAACCTATCTTGTGGTTGTTGGTATCCTATACCTCTATTTTGGTTGTTAACATTATTATTCCCCCATGAAAGGTTAGGATGATTTCTCCAACCAGCATTATATGTGTTAGAATAAGGATTTCCACGACCTTGGCTTTGAAGAAAATTAACTTGCTCTTTATTAGCTATGCCTAAAGTGCAGTTGCCACTAACATGCCCATTTTGACCACACACATTGCAAGCATTTGATATATTACCTCCCATGCCTAAACTATTAACTCTATGAGTTAAAGCCTCAACTTGAGCTTGTAATGCAACCATAGAATCTACTGAATGTATCCCCCTAACATTAGAATTATTATACTCTCTTACTCTTTCAGGAGGCCACATACAGTTATTCATTGCCATTTCTTCCAAAAGCTCATATGCTGCATCAATTGTTTTTCTCATTAAAGATCCTCCAGCAGCAGCATCAATAGTACCTCTTGTATTAGGATTTACACCATTATAAAATGTTTGCATCAACAACTCTCTTGGTAAGTTATGGTGTGGACACATCCTTTGTAATTCTTTGAATCTTTCCCAAGCCTCATATAATGATTCATTATCATTTTGAACAAAAGTAGTGATATCCTTTATGATTTTTGCAGTTTTGGCCAATGGAAAATATTTTGATAAAAATGCTTGGGCCAATTGGTCCCAAGTAGTTATAGATCCTCTTGTTAGGGAATTCAACCAAGCTTTTGCTTTATCCTTCAAAGTGAATGGAAAAAGCCTAAGTTTGATTGCATCAGCCGAAACCCCATTTATCTTAAAGGTATCACATATTTCAAGGAAATTTGCCAAATGAGCATTTGGATCCTCATTTTCCAAACCATAAAATTGAATACTATTTTGAATCATTTGTAATAATGAAGGCTTAATTTCAAATTGATTGGCATTTACCGTTGGTCTTACCACTCCTTGTTGAGCACCACTCAAAGCAGGTGTGGCAAAGTCCATCAATCTTGGTGGATTTTCTTCAGCCATGATAATTGATCTCCTATTTTTGTTCTTCTTTTTATTGGATTTTTGGTTACTCAATAAAAACCTCTCAATTTCAGGATTTAAAGGCTCAAGCTCTTCTAAAGAACTCCTTGTACTAGGCATGAACTTTCAAAATCCTGTAAAACCAAAAATAAAACACACAATTAATTTAAACATACAAACAAATTAAAACAAAACAAAATATTGTAATCCAAAATCATAAATCAATTTTCACAATGGCAAACAACCGTTTCCCCGGCAACGGCGCCAAAAACTTGTTGAGCATTTTCTATTGATGCTACATACCGCAAGTATATGGTGTACCGCAATAGTACTTAAGATATCGATCCCACGAGGAACGTCTTTACACACTATTACTAATTGATTTTAATCTTGTTTACAATGACTAATTAATGGTAGAGTTGGTTTTAATCTAATCTAACATGTAAACTAATTAAACCTAGTTAATGATAGTCAAAAGAAGATAAAATGAATCATGAAGAATTAAAGACAATGAACTTGATTCCATCATTTAGATTAACATCTTTCATCTTTTTATGCAAGCCAAGTTAGAATAAACTTTTAACTCACTCTCTCGACATGAATTAAAATGCCTAAAACATATAATTAAAATTATAACTCACAATTTTCATTAATGAATTAGAGGTTTCTAATTACATATTTTAAGAATAAACACTAACCTATAGCAATTATCTCAATATACCAATCTCTCAAATATACCTTGATAATGAATCTCTATTAAATGTCAGATAAAGCAAACTCTCGAATTACTTTAACTTGTAAAGATCATACAACAGATATTAATAGAGAATCTACAATGAAAGACTATGAAAGTAGATAGAAATAGAAAGAATAATACTATGCAAGTTCATTAAAATGATATTCATTAAATATTAAGAGAAGAAATAAAAGATAAGAGATTAAGATGGGAGCCTTTCAACCCTTTTCCCAACTCTTCAAATAGATTTTCTTCTCCTTGATCTTCTTCTTCAAAACATGAAAACTAACTAAGAAAAATTAACTAAAGAAAAGAAAACTGTTTAACTAAAAATACAGAAAATTACTCAATAATAATTCCCCCCTCTAAAAATTACAGTTAACCTAATATTTATAGATGATAATTGAAAGATTGTGTCACTTGAAGATGTCTCTTGAGAATGGTTGCAAAATTTGGTGAAAGAGGATGACTTTTCATGTGACTTTTGGCCCAAAACCGTCCAACGGTCGTTTCTGTCGCGATCGCGACAGAACGCGCTTGCCCGTTTTCTTCCTTCTCTCTTTCTCTCGGTTTTTCTCTTCCCTCTCTGATCAGTCACGTCGCGTTACTCCCCATCACGGCGTGTCTTCTCGCGTGTGTGGCGTGACTGGCGCTCACACCTCGCTTCCTCCTCTCCTTTCTCTTCTCTTCTCTTTTCCCTTCCTTTCCTGGCCTCTCTGTGGCGTCACGTTGCGTGACCTTTGCTCACGACGTGACTCTCCGCTCCTTTCAGTCCTTCCCTTCTTTTCTTTCTCTTTTTCTTCTTTCTTCTTCTCAGTCACGTCACGTGACCTTTTATCACGTCGTGATCTGCTCCTCTATCGTGATTCTCTCATTCTATTTACTTCTTCTCTTCATTTCTTCACCTAAAAACACAAATAACAACATAAACATGCACTCTAATACAAATAATCATAAATTAACACATCACATTAAATTTTACAAACAATTACATGATTAATTACATAAACTCACACAAAATAAATACTAAATTATACTTCAATTTAGCTCCTATCAGTTCACCATAGTTGCTATCGCCTACTTCACCAAGTGGGTAGAAGTCGATTCCTTCAAGAAAGTCAACGCTCATAATATGGATAAGTTCATCAAAAGGAATCTGATATGTCGATATGGTCTCCCGCACCATATTGTGTCCAAGGACAGGGGGGAGGGGGGCGCAATTTTTGGCTAAAGCTAGGAAGGTGCTCCAGAAGTATGGTACTGAGCATCATAAATCCTCTCCACATCGCCCTAAGGCCAATGCGGTAGTTAAGGTGGCCAACGAGAACGTCAAAAAGATTTTTGCCAAAATAGTTCAGAACTACAATGGGTTAGGCAGAGAAATTACCTTTTGCACTCTGGGGCTATAGAGCCACTGTCAAAACCTCTACAGGAGCCAATGCCTTATTCCTTGGTGTATGGGATGGAAACAGCGTTACCTGTTGAAGTGGAGCTCAAGCCGTTAGGGATAGTTATGGAAGCCCAAATTTTAAAAACTGATAAGGTGCAACAATGATTACAGCAATTGAACATATTAGACAAGAATAGGTGTCAGGCTTATTATCACGAACAGATCTATTAAAAAAGGCTCGCTCAATCATTTGGAATGAATGTCAGGGAGCACCCACTGAAAGAGGGAGATTTAGTCTTCCAGCAGATGAGAGTAGGTATTCCGAACATACGGAGTAAATTCAAGCCAACATGGGAAGGTTTTTTTGTTCACAAGAGATTGTTATCCAAGGGAGTAGTAACAGACAGAGACGGAGATGACTTCAAAGAACCGGTCAACATCGACAGACCCAAGAGGTTCCATGGCTGAAGACTAAAAATCAAAAGAAGAGAATAAAAGTCCCCCGGGTCGAAAACCAAAGAAAGGCGGCCTTGCTAAAAATAGGTGCCTTATCAGGGTGAAAACTAAAAAAAGGCACCCTGTTCAAAAATTAAAGGCTCAAGAGAAAATGTCCAATCAAGAAAACCCGAGAGGGCTGATTGGAGACTGGAGTTTGATGCTTACAAGATCTACTCTGAGACTAGATACAGTTTTTCATTTTGAATCGATGTTAGATAATGATCATGTATAGAGAAATTATACTGAAATGTACACAATCTTTGTAAATACATGAAACGATGACAATTCAACTCGTATGATCATTATTCTCTAGTTCTTTTATAAAAGGGAAACATTATTCTTTATTGAATGTATGAAATCTAATAGCTATGCTTTGCTACTGCTCTTGCCAGCCAGATGCCTAAGTCGATGGGTCCTGTTATTAATGGCGAGATTTAGCACCCACCTCTTGTGGGCCCTCATAAGAAGCAAAGGTGCAATCTCCAATATGTGGTGTAACAGTCTTTATAGGTAGCTATGTCCAGAGGCTATATTACCTGGAGGTGAAGGCCGAAGATAAGGTGCCACCTTGGAAAGATAGGGGATGCCTCACTACATCTTGAATCCCTCCAAACTGTCAAGTACAGTAGGCAGTAATGTAGAAGGTAGCCTTATGGAGCCTACACAATGGGACACATCTTGAAGAACCATCTAGAGTTACAGCAGAAAGGGGGAGCCAGGGGCATTTGAAGCTGATATCCTCATCCTCCACCTCGCCCAATCTAGCAACACTTTCATTAGAAGAGGCAAAGGAGTACAACCGCTATCTGGGAAGGAAGCGCTTCAATGAACGACTGCTGAACACTCTAGAAGAGGGCTCTGATACTAGCTTCAACTTTTTTTGCAGCCATATCCTTAAAAAAAAAAGAAAAAAAAAAGAAGGTCGTTAGAGATGAAAACTGTAACTGGCTCTGTAAGCAAAAGTTAGGCCAAATGACATGGTGAAAACCTAGAAACAGGCAGTCTATTCTACAAAAAAAATAAATGAATAAAAGTCGCTAGAGTGGGTTGGGTTTATTCCAGGCAAAAATTAGGCACAGGGTCTTGTAAAAATCCCCAAAGGGACGCATTTCCCGTAAAGAAAAACTAGTGTGAAAATCCATAAGGGATGCACTACCTTCAATAAATGACTTTCGATGCCTGGAGCGATAAGGTGGTCTGAATAACTTCCCTTTAGGCAGATAGTGCATAATTTAGGACATGGGTCAGAATCCTGGGGGCAAAACGTTGTACAACTCATGGAAAAAGGTGTATGCTCATTGACCGAGGGGCAAAGATGCACACGGGACAATTTTCTCTAGAAAGATTATGGGGTCAGAATTCTTAAGCCAAGATGATACTTTTCTAGATCACTGGAGATATCAAACAGTATAAGCGGTACCCTCAACGAATCCCTTAACCACCTAGGATGTGGTCTATCCATTTTTGCATATCACGTGCATCCTGCGTGTACACTATTTTGCATATCTCTTTGCATAACTTTACACATGCATAGACTTTCATGATGCCCAACATGCATTCACACATGCATGAACTCTGTACATATTTTGCATATGCAATTCTTTGCGCACATCCCATGTACATAATGTTTTTATATATGTAACGCATAATTCTTTGCACATGTTTAGCGTGTATATCACAAGCACATATCACATGCATTTAATCCTTTAGACATATAGTTATGTACATATAATTTCTGTACATTAATCATTTGCATGTGTTCCTGTATATTAGTTTTGTGTATATATTTCACACATATTTCCATACGCACACACAATCTTTTGTGTACAATCTGTGAATATAACTTTTAGGGAAAGATCTGAATAGACCTCGTGCGCAAAGGTGATCCGAGAGATGGATTCAGCTCAATATTGTCGGTCACGGCATTTGGCATAAAATCATATGGGCCTGTACAGAGAGGGAGCATTAAGAAAAATAAGCCTACCCGGCTCACCATGCCGAGGGCAATCCAGAATCACACAAATTTACAGAAAAGAAGATCCTATAGGAAGCTAGACTACCCACATGTACTTTAGTTGGAGGCAATCAGATGCAAAAAGCAGGCCAAGGTACAATTACAACCCTATATCGGCGCTTATCCATGCAAGACAATCAGATCAAGATGAAGTCCTCACAGAAAAGGAATCCTTGGACCCGCGCCGAAAAGGACATTTAAAAGAGCAAGCCTATTCATGTGTACCATGCCAGGGGCAATTAAGTAAGTTTCTCTATCATAAGATGTATGCTTACACACACTACACAATAAGTGTACAAAAATCCGAATTCAAATGTACAAAGAACACAAATTCTTAACAAAGCAAAATAAAACAAAACAAATAAAAAGAAGAAGATATTTTCAAGGCCTTGAAAATCCAACATACTGTAAAAATTCAAATACATTCAAAATGTGAAAATCCCAAAAATTTACAAAGAACAAAAGAAATCATTTTAAGAGACATCAAAGACATTGAAACCCATTCGCCTATAGGCCAACATCAAATGTAATTTTCCTCTCAGGAGGCTTAAATCTCATTTCCTCTCAGAAGGCTTAAATCTCATTTCCTCTCAAGAGGCACAAAATCAAAGTCTCTCAATGAGCAATCAGAGCCTCTCAGTAAGATAAGTTTTCAAAGTCTCGGTGCGAGCATAGAGCCCTCTCGAGAGGCATTCAGTTTTTTTTTCAACAAGGAAGCTCTAATTGGAGATTGGTATCTAGTATATCATAGCCGGTGCAATTCAAGGAAATAATTCCAGTGTGTTGTAAGTCTAGAGTAGACTCGGCGGATCACCATCTAAGGATGGCCTCCGCACATTGTAAGTTTTGAGCAGACTCGGTGCAGCTCAAGAAAGCACCTCCTGCATTTTGTAAGTCTAGAGCAAACTCGGCGCATCATCATCTGAGGATGGCCCCTGCACTTTGGAAGTCTGGAGTAGACTCGGTGCAGTTCAAGAGAATAATTCCCGCATTTTGTAAGTCTAGAGCAGATTCGACACATCACCACCTGAGGATGGCCCTCGCACTTTATAGGCTAGATAACGACTCAGTGAGTTTCAAGAATCCCTGCACTTTTTAGCCTAGATAATGGCTCGGTGAGTTTCAAGGATCCCCGCACTTTGTATCCTAGATAATGGCTCGGTGAGCTTCAAGGATTCCCATACTTTATAGCCTAGATAATGGCTCGGTGTGTTTCAAAAATCCCCGCACTTTGTAGCCTAGATAACGGCTCAGTGAGTTTCAAGGATCCCCACACTTTGTAGCCTAGATAACGGCTCGGTGAGTTTCAAGGATGCCAGCACTTTGTAGCCTAGATAACAGCTCGGTGAGTTTTAAGGATGTTCACACTTTGTAGTATAGATAATGACTCGGTGAGTTTTAAGAGTGTCCGCACTTTGTAGTCTAGATAATAACTCAATGAGTTTCAAGAATGGCGCCCCGCACTTTGGAAGTCTAGAAAAGACTCGGCAAAATCCAAGAGGATGATATTCCATAAACTATTCTCCGGGGAACAACCAAGCACCCTTCAAGGGACACTCATCTGACATCGACCCCAATAGGTATGTACTACCACAGTACGCATTTCTCTCTTATACCCTGCATATTTGTTTTGCCTTTCTTTATAGGAAAGAGGCTCAGGATGAGCACCAGCAATTCATGCCCATCGATCAGATGCCTTGTAAACCGAATGGGGGTTAGCAGGGACATGCCGTGTAGGCAAAATGGTGGCCCGCAAAATGATTGCAAAGGAGTCATGGTAGAATACACTACTGCTTAACGGCAATAAGCCACAAGCTTTGACAACAGCAAAAAGGTAAGGACTGCCTCAGGTACGCATTTCCTTCCTTCTTCTCTGAATTTTGGCTCATCTAGACACTAGTGCACTAGTTTTCCCAAAATTGGGGGCAACTGTAGACATCGGGTCCTGAGGCAGCCTAGATCAGGGTTACCCAATGATAATTAGACGCGTGTTCATATGCAAAAAGGTTGGAAGTGATGATTTCCTTGTCAACATTGCTTTTTAGAACCAAAAATATTAAAAAATTTAAAATAAAAAAATAAATTTTAAAAAAATAATAAATAAAAAAGAATTTGAAATTATAGTGTTTTAGTCAAATTTAAAAAATTAAGAAAAAAATTCAGGAGTCAACCTTGTCGGCAGTGCGCAACCGTGCCTCGCATAAGTGTGTGTGCGGGCGCTATGTAGAGCGCTTGCACATAGGCAGTGCCAGCGTGTACCGCTCCTGCCTGCGCGCAGCGCGCGGGGGGTTCGCCTAGCTGGTGCTCCGCGCGCCCACTAATGCCCATCGGTCGCCGAATCAGCCCAAAATATGCTGAAACGTGATTTTTGGCTTTTTTTGGGATTTTCATATTTTTTTTCAGTTTTTAAAATTAAGATTGCAAATATTCTGATTTAAATTTATTTTTTTTAATTAATTAGGGTTTTTTTTTATTAAAACATATAAATAGAAAAAGATGAAAAAGAAAAAGGGTGGAGAATTCATTTTAGATTAATTTCTTCATTTTCTCTTCTTCTCTTCTTCAACAAAAATTCTCTCTACATGTTTTTTAGGTTTTCTCCTCAAAATAAAAATTTCTTAAAGTTAACAAGTTCAATTCTTTATTAATAATTTTTTTGGAGACAACAAAAAAATGACTCTTTGTTCTTGAGATTTTATTTATTTATTTATTTATTTTCTAATCAATTATTTTCCTTGAGACAAAGAAAATTATTCTTTGTTCTTGAGAATTTTCATTTTTCTTTCATTATTTTTTGTTTTTTCTTCAAATAAAAAATAATTTTTTAATCAATAATCATTTTTTAGACAAAGAAATTCATTTTTTGTTCTTGAGAATTTTTTTTTTATTTTCTTTCATCATTTTCTCAAGCAAATTTATTTCTTACAATAAAATTCTAATTTTTATTATCTTCAATTCTAATTTTGCAAAATAAAGTAAGAAAATCAATTGCATTTTTCCCTCCATCGAATCCGAATTCTGAAGGTAAACATTTTAACTTCGATTCTTCATTTTTATTTTCTTTTATTTATTTTTTTTGTTGATATTTAATTAATCATCATGTAGATCTTTTTATTTATTGTTTATTTATTTATTTTATGTTATCTTAGATATAAATTTAACATTTTTATATTTTTCTTTGTTCTTTTTTATTTATTTATTTAATTATTCATCATTCTTTTATTTTTACCATTCTTTTTCATTATTATTGTTATTTATTTATTGTTTATTCATTCATTTGTTTATTATTATTATTATTATTATTATTATTATTATTATTATTATTATTATTATTGTTGTTGTTGTTGTTGTTGTTGTTGTTGTTGTTGTTGTTGTTGTTATTTTTCATATTTTTATGTGTTAATCTATTAATATATTATTTTATTTGTTTCAATCATTTCATTTAATTTATTTGACTTTCATAAAGTATTATTTTTCATTTATTTTAATTTATTACTTATTATTTCATGTGTTTAATTGATTTTCTTGATTAAATCACTAACTTTAATTTTATTTGTCTTTGTTTTTTATTCCAACACTTATTTTCTTTGCTTAGACATTTTCGCGAGCAAACGGGGAGATCTAGGAGGTTCATTTGGTTTGACAATTTATTTTATTTTTTGTATTATTTTTTGTATTTGGCTTTTTTATTTATTTTGCCATGTAATTTTTAATAAAATTTGTTTATTTTATGCACATTTAAAAGAAAATCACAAAAATATTTATATTAACTAATTTAGAATTTTTCTAATAAAAATGAGACCATTGTCCTAGTTTTTCATCCAAATAAACCGTCGCATTAAACACCTTTTCTCTTAAAATATGCATGCAAGGACCAATGTCCTCATCCTTAATAAATACCCCCTTTTATGTATGATTTCCATTTTATTTAAAATAGGAGTTGTATTCCGCCCCTAGTTTTGTTGTATTTTATTGTACCTTTATTTACTTTATGTTTAATTTACTTTCATTTACCGTTTTTACAAGCTGATTGATTTGCGTTTTAATTAATGCATTGAATTGTATGAAAAAATGAATGAAATTTTAAATTAAAAACTCAATCATAACTTTAATCAAGGTATGAATAAATGGGAAGTCCCGAACCATCTCTGGTCTTAAGCTCAACAAGGTTAGATGAATCTTTCTAATATTCTATTGGAAAGAGAATTTCAAAATATTTTTTGTTGCCCAAAATAGGCCCAAGTTGCATTGTTTTAGGATCTACGAGGTTAGATGAACCTTTCCAATGTTCTATTAGAAAAGGAACTCCAAAATATCTATGACTTGTCAAAAATAGACATATATGCATCGTCTAAGGTTTCACGAGATTATATGAATCTTTCCAATGTTCTATTGGAAAGAGGATTCCAAAATATCTCTGATTGCCCAAAATAGACACACATGCGTTGTCTTAGACTCAGTGAGGCTATACGACCTTTCCCAATGTTTTATGGGATGGCGACTCCAAAACACCTCTTTGTTGCCCAAAATTGATGCCCTTGTAATCTCTTACAAGTTCTATTAACCTCTCTTGAACACCCTAAAAGCGGGTCTTTAGGGCCACCCGGGGTTCGGTGCGCGTCACAGCGTGTCAGTAAAAAAAAACAAAAATATTTTAATGACTAAATTGGAATTTTATTAATAAATTAGGACCAATTTCCTTGATCTTAGCCAATGAATATAAAAATACCACAAATTAAAATGAAGAGTTAAATTTTCTCAAAATGGGAGCAATACGTCCCAGTTTTTAAGCCGATAGCTGAAACAACTCTTTGATCCCTTTTTAAGTGAGCATGAAGGAACCAATGTTCCTAAACTGAATAAATATCCCAACTTATGCATGTAATCCCCCTTGATTTAGTTTGCTTGATTGTTTATATATATGTTGGGGGCCCTTGTAATTAATTATTTTTTGGGCAATTTTATTTAGCTTTCTTTCATTTGGGGATTGTATTCTGTCCCAATTTCCATTTTAATTTTGTCTAGCTTTTCTTTTCATTTGGGGGATCGCATTTGTCTTAATTTCTCCTTTGTAAATGGTGTGGCTTTGTGTGTTTACCGCTTTATATATCGCTTTATTTACCGCTTCATTTACCGCTTTCCCGATACCTGAAGTGTGCCTTTAATAAATTGCATTAATCGTGTGAGATGAGAGATGTAATTTAGTAATCTAAAAACTCATTTATAATTAATCAAGGCATAAATAAGAGTGGAGTTCTGAACCACTCTCTGGTTTAGACCATAGAGGTTAGACGACCTTTTTCGATTTCTCGTAAATTAGGCGGCGACTCCAAAATACTTTAAAGGTGCCTAAAGATTTCATGAAGCTAGATGAACTTCCCCAATGTTCTATTGGGTGGGGATTCCAAAATATCTCATGTTACCCAAGATTAAATGACGTGCACCAATCCCTCGAGCCCTAAAAGCGAGCCTTGGGGGGCCTTTCCGGTTTGGCGCGCGTCACAATACCCCTTCATGGAGTAAAAGTGTAGGAGTAAAACTTTAGGACTTGCTAATTGGGATAACCTTAGTGATTTAAGTGCAAGGATAGTTGCATAACTGACATGATAAGAATACTTAAATGATATAGATAAGTATCCATATGAAGTTTCTAATGGCAAGTCTACAATTTACTTGTTCTTTTAACAATCATCCACAGGTTAACTCTGATTAACTCATAATCATAGATAATGGGAAATATTGCTAGATCTAATCAAGTAGTATAACATGTGCTAGTCTATATTTATCAATAATGTCCAATCTTGTTAATCACATGACAAGGATAATTTAGGTATTAACAAATTTGCATACAATAGTCATCCCATATCATGAACTTTTCATGATTAACTTTGTTTTGCATTTATATACCATGTACTTCATAAATTATTTCAAGCATAAACAAGCAAATATATTTAAACATAAGCACTAATAAATGAAGAAATGTCTTTATTATATAAACAATATTGTTTATACATGGAAATCATCCCTATCATACATAGGCTTTAGGATATATATCTAATAATCTGCCACTCACATTAGAGCCACTCAGCCATATACCTAAAGCCCATTTGCTATATATGGTGATCAAACTTGTTTTGGGATAATATCTTTGGGAGAGGATTTACCACGTTCTTTTTTATGGGAACTTGCTCTATCTTCACATCATTTTAACTATTATCTCCATAATTAGATGGGTAGCTTTTGAGGACATGGTTATTGGATTAACAATACTATTATCTCCATAACTATGGTTCCTTTGCTTGCATGATGACTTCATTGTTATCACAATACAAGGGTATTGGATTAACAATACTAGGGACCATTCCTAGTTTAATTATAAACTTTTTGATCCATACTTCTTCCTTAGCCATTTCAAAAGTTGCAATGTACTTAGCCTTCATCGTTATGTCCATAGTCATCATATGTTTAGAACTCTTCCAACTAATTGCTCCATTTTCCATTAAAATAGAAAGCTTGACTATGATTTATAGTCATCCTTATTAAACTGGAAGCTAGCATATGTATACTCGCTTACTTGTAAATCACCCATTTCATATATGAAGAACATTTCCTTAGTCCTTTTTAAGTACTTAAAAAGGTCCTTGACTGCCATCCAGTGTCCTTTTTCATAATCGAATTGGAATATGCTCATGACACTTAGTGAATACTGAACATGTACATAACATAAAATACATGATGGATCTTATTGTAAATGCATATGGAATCCTCCTCATGTTATCTTTTTCTTCTTGTGTCTGAGGACATATAGACTTAGAAAACAATTTCCCATATACCATGGGAATAAATCCTTTCTTAGAGAGATCCATATTGAACATTTTCAATACTTTGACAATGTATGTTGATTGTGAAAGACCAACAACCCTATAGATCTGTCTCTATAAATCCTTCTTTCTATAATATAAGATGCTTCTCCAAGGTCTTTCATGGAGAACTTTTTGGATAACAAGATCTTTAAATATTGAAGGATTGATATGTCATTTCCTATGATTAATATGTCATTTACATATATAACAAGTAAAATAATTGCACTCCCACTAGCCTTCTTGTTCACACAAGGTTCATCCTTATTTGGTTAGAAACCAAACTTTTTGATTGGCTCATTAAATCAGATGTTCCAGCTCCTGGATGCTTACTTCAATATATTAATGGATCTTTGAAGCTTACATACCTTTTCACCATCATTTAATGTGAATCCCTCATGTTATGTCATGTACACATCCTTGGCTAGATCTCCATTAAGGAAAGCTATCTTCACATCTAGTTGTCATATCTCATAATTAAAATGAGTGACAATAGCTAAGAGTATTATGATGGACTTAAGCATCGCCACTCGAAAAAAGGTTTCATTAAAGTCAATTCATTCTCATTGACGATATCCTTCAGCCACAAGGTGGGTTTTATAGGTAATCATATTACCATCCATGTTGGTATTCTTCTTGATAATCTACTTGCACCCTATGGGTTTTATCCCTTTAAATGGTTAATTCAAAGTCTATACTTTGTTCTTACACATGAAATCCATTTCGAACTTCATGACCTTAAGCCATAATTCATATTGTGAACCTCTTCATAGCTTATAGGCTCATTATCCTCTACTATAGTTACATTCTTATCCTCATATATGAGAAATCCATATCTCCCAGGGATAGGGACGAACTCTTATAGATTTCTTAGGAGCTTGTGTACTAGCAGGTTTGACTATCATCTCATTTTCATAAGTTGCAGTCACAGGACCAATATGTTAATTTGCTTTTATTTATGGATTATGAACTTTTTAAAGTTCAATCTAACTTCCACTTTCCTTTCTTAGAAGAAACTCTTTCTCTAAAAAGACTGCATACTTTTAAATAAACACTTTTTGTTCTTAAGAATGGTATAAGTAATATCCTAAGGATTTTTTGGATATCCCACCAATATGCATTTGTTAGATTAAGCAACAAGCTTATCTAACATTGTCCTTCTCCCATAAGTAGGACAACCCCATACTTTTATATGTGAAAGTACAAGTTTCTTATTATACCATATCTCATACGGTGTAACATTAACCAACTTGCTTGGAATTCTAATTAATACATAAAAAATAGTTTCAGTGCATAGCGCAAAAGGTCTTGAGCAAGTTTACATGGCTCATCATAGATTGAACCATATCTAATAGTGTTCAATTTCTCCTTTTAGATACACCATTATGTTATGGTATATATAGAGGAGTTCACTGAGATAAAATCCCATTATCTTTTAGATAACTTTAAAACTCTTGGCTTAAGTATTCACCATCTTGATTTGATCTTGGTATTTTAATACTTTTGCCAAGTTGTTTCTCTACTTCATTTCTAAATTATTTGAACTTTTCAAAGGCTTCAAATTTAAGCTTTGTTAGATAGATATATCCAAATCTAGAATAATCATCTTTAATTGTTATGAAGTATAGATAACCTCTTCTTGCCGGTGTAGACATCGAACTGTAGGGTTTTATCGTAGTAATTCAAAATTAAACGCAGCGGAATAAGATCAGAACCCAAACAAGATTCAAGTAATCCAATTGATTCAAGAGAAAGATTATCAAACACCAACCTTTTGATGCACAGAATTACAAATTAACACCTTAATTTGATTGGACTATAGGTGCTACTTCAAGAATGAACGCCCTATATGGTATCCACATGCACGAACGAATGAACAGATGCATGCAGGGGTGGTGCTAACTCCCTTCACGTGCAACTAGATTTCAGTTATTTCTCTGTGTTTTCTGTCTCAAAGAAAAATATGGTGGCTAGAGTTTTCTTTCTGTAAATTCTAAGAGGCAGACACTCCTATAACGAATTAGGGTTATGTGAAAACTATATATCTATATATATAGCCACTTAAATCCTAATATGTAGAGAAATAATTTAGGGACATCATATCTTATTCAAAAATAAGATATATATATATATATATATGTGTGTGTGTGTGTGTGTGTGTGTGTGTGTGTGTGTGTGTGTGTGTGTGTGTGTGTGTGTGTATGTATATATATATATACATACATACATATATATATATATATATATACATATATATATATATATACATATATATATATAAATTTAATTTCAAATTAAATATCTGTCATATTTAAATCTGAAATACCCAAATTAAAATCCAGTCTGTTCATTACATTCTTGGTGTGCGAGTCAATATGTTCATATTAAGTTCATAGTGTGCCTAATGCCATAATAGGCCCACAAGTCATAATTGGGCTCTAGCAAAACGTTATAACTACCCAAATAATATGAATATCGTCAGTCCGATTTCAACCTAACTAATTGAACATGCTATAATCTTTTTGTCACACGATATCTTTTTTGAACATGAGTCATGGTTCACGTCACACTCACATTGTTCAAAACTATAATTTCTTAAATACTAAGCAGATTGATAAAATCAAATGATATTGATCACTCTATCAATTCATTTTAGCATGGCAATGCATTTCTCAGTCCTACTTATCAAGGGGCCCATTAGATATCTCTCTCATAAGAAAGAGATAAATTCCATCTTAATTATTCACTATCCTCTACATAATTCTCATCATGTCCAATCATAACCTTTATGATTATCTGATTAAAGACAACATTTGATTATGTCAAAACATGATGTTCCTCATGTAGGAATCTGTGATAATCTCAGGTATAAGGATTTGATAACATAACTATTATGAAATCACTTATAACACTATTCCATGTAGTGGTTTCATAGCAGGTCTAATAAGTACCTACAGATTTGATTTATATCACCATATATAGTCATCTCATAATTATCAATCAAACCTATATTAGACTTAATTTATCTTTATGCCCTTTAGTGATAAATGACTATGGATAACACGAATAATATAATTATTCATAAACATTATAATAATGTAACATGCCAATCGAATTAATGTAGAGAAACCCTTCTACGAATGAAAATACAATCATTACATCAAGGTCCAAATATTTGGCCTACGGCATAACCACTAACAATCTCCCAGTTGCACTAGGCCCAATCATACATGTATCTAATACCTATTGGCCTAGTATGTCCATCATGTTTGGCTTGTGGGAGAGCCATCGTAAGTGGATCAACAATGTTGTCATCCGCTGGTACTTTACATATCTTGATGTCTCCCCTCTCAATAATTTCTCGAATGAGATGAAAATGCTTGAGTATATGTTTAGATCTCTGATGAGATCTAGGCTTTTTTGCTTGAGCAATAGCACTATTATTATCACAGTAAATATCCACAAGATTTGTGATACTCAGAACTACTCCCAGTTCAGCAATGATTTTTTTTATCCATACTGCTTCTTTAGCTGCATCTAATGCTGCTATATACTCAGCTTATGTTGTAGAATCAGCGATAGTGTTTTTTTTGGAACTTTTCCAACTTATAACACCTCCATTTAACACAAAAACATATCCCGACTACGATCTAAAGTCATCTTCGTTTGATTGGAAGCTTGCATCTGTGTAACCATTTACTACTAGTTCATCTTCCAATCCTCAATACACTAAGAATGCATCCTTAGTTCTTCTTCAGTAATTAAGGATATTCTTAACTGATGTCCAGTGACTCTTACTAGGATCTAACTGATATCTGCTCATCATGTTCAAGGCATATGAAATGTTTGGTCGAGTACATAACATGGCATACATGATTGATCATATAGCCGAAGCATAAGGAATCATACTCATACGATCTCGCTCATCAGATGTCATGGGGCATTGAGTCTTACTAAGAGAAATGCCATGAGACATTGGCAAAAATCCTCTTTCGGAATTTTGCATACTGAACCTATTTAGCACCTTATCTATATAAGTGCTTTAACTCAAACCAATTATCCTTTTAGATCTATCCCTACAGATCTTAATTCAAAGGATATAAGCAGCTTCACCCAAATCTTTCATTGAGAAAGACTTCCCTAACCATTCTTTGGTCTTTTGCATTGTAAGGATATCATTCCCAATGAGTAATATGTCATCAAAAAATAAGACAAGAAACATAATTGTGCTCCCACTAACCTTCTTATATACACAAGGTTCATCTTCATTCTTGATGAATCCTGTAACACCCTTAACCTTATATACTATAGGTACAGTAACCGAATATCTCGGTTATTCCAGTAATACTAAGTCACAAAGTCATGCTATAGTAAACAGTTTAGTAAAAATTTTTCGAATTCAAATATCAATAATACTCATAGGCAAACAATAATAATATAACAATTCATACCTAACCCTGTCTAAAAATTCATACTTAACATATGCATAAATTGTAAACCGCAGTTCACCGCAATCGTATACATGCCATGCCCAACACCTCACCTCTGCATTCGCTCCTCTTCTCGACTGTCACTGAAATTCTGGCCACTTAAAAGTTCCTATCTTCGTAACCTACGCACAGTAAGAACACTACACGTTGAGTATTAAAAATGCCCAGTGGTGGATACATATCCTAAATTTTCCATATATTACTACATGCATACACACACAAGCATATATCTTCATTCCCATTATATGAACATAATTTCTTGAGACTTTTAAATAAGCTTATGTCGTACTTTTACCGTCCTAATAAATCTTTTGCCTTAATCATTTATCTTAAACCTTTGTCATTATTTCATGAACCATATTTATCATTACTATTTCTATCATTAGTGTCACTATCACTTATACTATTAACTTTAACATTAATACCATTATATTCGCTTAATTAATGGCTAGTTATATTAACAATCTTTGTAAATATCTTATTAACATATTTACATCAGTTACAGTTGCAGTTATAGTTTACACTTAGGTACAGTATTAGTTATTGATATATCTATTGAGCAATCATCATTGTTGTTATTAACAGTACTGATTAACCGTTATAATTTCCTTTATATCCTTAATATTTCCTTTATAGTACCTATTTTTGGAGGTATAAGCATAGTACATGTGCACTATTTTTCCTACTTAATTTTAATTAGTAACATTTCGTGTTATATTCCTAAATTATCAATACTATTATTAGAGTAATATTTGAAATACTTATATTATTTATTTTGCCTGTTAATCATATTTTGATCCTATAATTTTCTTTTCTATTGTCAATTTACAGTTTAGTCTCTAAACTTTCACTAAATTACAGTATTACCTTCAATTTTCACTTATTTACAATAATGCCACAAATTTATTTTATTTACTTATTTAACCCAATATTTTTTTTATCTAAAATATTCACATTATCATCATTATCATCATTTTCCTTAATCAATATTTTCATAAATAATTTAATAAATTATCAAATTGAAATTTTAATTCAATTTGAATTCTATTCCAATTAGAGTTCTGATTGAGTTTTAATATATTTAGAGTTATAATCCAAATAGACTTCTAATCTATTTAAAGTTTTAATCTATTTAGATTAGGGTCCTTCAATTTCATTCAAATTACGATTTTACCTTTCTTGTTTACTTTAATTGCAATTGTACCCTTATTTAAGCTTGTTCTCCCATTCAATTCATTTTTCTCATACTTTACACAAATATTATTCAACAATTACATCTAAGTCCTTTAACTTACCATACTTTTATAAAAATACAATTAGGTCTTTATACTTTCTTTACATTATCAATATGCCATTAATTACTCTTATCATTTACTTAAATCATCATTTAACTATAAATTACAAATTACTCCTAAAATTAACATTTGCATGTCAAATTACACTTTAGTCCCTAAACTTTACATTCTTTTACACAATTACAATTTTTACTTCATTTTTCTATCAAATTTTACTTATTTGCTTACTTTTACACACAATTACTATTTTGCCCCTAAACTTTTATCAAATTACAATATTGCCTTTCTCTTTACTTTTATGTACATTTATGCCATTAATTAATTAAATGTTCACATTTATTCACATCCTAACTTATAATTTACCAATTACTCCCCCAATTAATGACTTTCTTGATAAATTATGTTTTAGTCCTTAAACTTATTATCTTCTTTCAATTTAGTCCTTTCTTTACACTTTTTCACCATATATCACAATTAATCTCATTTTAATCATTTTCTTCAAATTTGCCCCTAGTAGCATCCAGTAGAAATCACTAGATTGGATATGCGGGACTGGGCTCTATAGCCCAAACCTACCAAAGTGGCCACAAGGGGGCCAGATTGCGCTTTGATAGTGTCGGAGTGACCACTTGCGGGCTAGATTACGCTCTGATGACAGTACACTTATACTATACATTACACTATGACACTTATAAGTGGACCGTTATTGGTCTACAATTACAAGTCGTCATGACTCGCTACCGCATCATACAATAACGTCCTTATGGCTAGCCATCTATATCCTGAACTAGATTTACTGCCAGATTACTAAGGGCAATACATAATCATCATTCAATACAGTTTCTACTTACAATACAATCTAGAATAAATCCACAATATTAATCAGTACAGAACAGTTTGACTTTCAGTTTATTCTCTTTCCATTAGTTCCATTCCAATTCACTCAATATTCATTACAAACTTCATTCATACCATAAGTTCACTTAAATGTACACATTCTATCAGTTTCATTATAAATATAAGGCAATATCACACTTTAATATGTACAATCATACTCCATTTATTACAAGTGATTTCACACGTACTCATTTTTCATTCTTTATTCATTTTATACCATTATACTTATTAAATAATCAAGTTACACACCTTTTTATTCAAGATTACCATTCGGCCACCTTAACATTTTCATCCCAAAAATTAATTTTCTCTCATTTATCATTCATTTAGCTAGATTATATGTTAATTTACTTAGGTGTACCATTAATTAACATTACATCATAAAATATTCACATGAAACCCTAAGTGTACAATTCGGCCAAAGTTTCTTTTACATTTTAACTTTTTTTTCTTTCTTCTAATCACTCAATTAGTTAGATCCCATGTCATATATCAAAGATATGCCACATATATGCATTAATTATCAAAGTATGACATAGTTTACCTTAGGAATACCATTCGACCTAGGTTTTACATTCACATAAACTTTACTTTTCTTTCCTTCAATCATTCCATTTGTTAAATATCATGTTATAACATTATCTAAATATCATTAACATGTCATAATAACCAAGTATACTTGTATTAATCCTATGTATACAATTCGGCCCAAGTGTGAACACTCCACCAAAGTTTTATCTTTTTAATCTAAGCATTCAAAATATCATTATTAACCTTCCTAAGCATGATTATAAGGTTAGATTTAATTTAGCATGCATATTTCACATACTTTATGTTTAAACATAACATAAAATCATGCTTCTTCAATGGAAAAAGGAGGATATTTTATCCACTAACCTTATTTTCTTATTCTCCACTCCTTAAACTTCCTATCCTTACCTTAACTCCTTGAAAAACCATCAACTTCTTTGATTTCCTTAAGTGGCTGAATATACAATCCAAAGAAACCATGATTATTTTGCTTCCTTTTTTCAATATAATTACATAAACATCATCTACATATCCTAAAATACCTATTGGAACCTTTAAATAAAATTATGGAACCCTAAATCACTTACCTCATTCTTAGCACATAACCTTTTCCATTTGATTTCCTATGCATCCTTTACCTCAAATATGCTTTAAAGGTCATCATCAATGAAATAAGAGGCTGGATTTTACTTAGGAAGCTTTGATTTTATGGAATGAATGGAATAGGAAAGAAGAAAATGGTGGAGAGAAACTGTGGAGGCCATTCGGCCATGGAGAGAAATGGAGAGGGTTGGAGAGCTTTCTAGGGTTTTTTGATTTTTAGGGCTATATATAGGCATTGTAATGGGTTGAGCTTGGTCCAACCAATTGGGCCAACCCAATTCTAAGCCCATTTAAGAAATTAGTCCCAATAAGCAATCCAATTTATTTCTCTAACTTATTAAGCCCATTTTCTCTCAAAATCAGTTCCATAATTCTTAAAATATATAATTTAACCTCTGATTAAAATTTAAGCTCAATCAGAGAACGTTTCTCGGTCCGATAATTTCTTACCAGTCTGATAACCGTAAAATTTATTTTTCATTACCATTTGATTCTCCATAATATTTCAAGCAAATCCATACTTTCAGATAATTTTTTTGAGGTCCATAACTCCATTTAGAGTTCAGTTATTGGTTAAACTACTCAGACTAAAGTCAAACTTGTCTAACCGGTCCGATTCACCGGTGGAACCGGTTGGTTAAATTTTCGTCCTTAACAACTTATTTGAATCCAATTCCATCTCAATCAAGGTCCATTTTCGGTCCGATTCAATTAAATCGGTCCGATTCATTGAATTTTCAATGTCATCATTAAATTACTTCTTCACTGCTAAACTGTTCTACACACTATTTTGAGTCTATCTATGCCTTTAGATAACTTTTCAGAAGTCATTTACTACCTTTAATGCCTCGATCAAACTTTGGTCAAACCTAGTTACTATTTGAATCAAACTAGAGGCTTTTCTTCAGTTTTACTTTCGGGAACCTATTTGACCTCATTTTCACTCTAAATTATACCGCTGGACTCTTTATAACTTGTACTTTCTAATGGCCCAATAAAATAATTTTCACTTTGAGGTTCCCGAGAGGTGACCCATTAGGGGCTTCCCTGACCTGAATACATTTAAAGTTTCTCCCCTAGTGTCTTTTAAGGCACAATCATTGATATTTTCATATGAAATTCACACTATAGACTCTACAGATTTCACTGATCACTACTAACCTAGTATTCGGGCCATTACAAATCCAAACTTTTTGACTATTTCCTCAAAACAAAGATTCCAGCTCCGAGAAGCTTGCTTCAATCCATAAATGGATTTTTGTAGCTTGCAAACCTTTCTAGAACTCTCGGGATGGACAAAACCTTCAGGTTGTGTCATATACACATCTTCAAGTAAGTTTCCATTAAGAAACGCTGTTTTGATATCCATTTGCTATATTTTGTAGTTATAATATGCAACAATGGCAATAAGAATCCTTATTGACTTAAGCAGCGCAACTAGTGAAAAAGTTTCATTATAGTCAATACCATGAGTTTGTTTGAAGCCTTTTGTAACAAATCTTGCTTTAAAGGTATTTACTTTGCCATCTATGTCAGTTTTCTTTTTAAAAACATATTTGTACCCAATGGTCTTAATTCCTTCAGGTGGATCAATCACGTTCCAAACTTGATTATCATACATGGATTGCATATCAGATTTCATAGCTTCTAGCCATTTCTTAGATTGTGGACCCCGACACAGCATCTTGATAGGTAGTTGGCTCATCTTGCATTACTTCACGACTATCCATCACAAGAAATCCATATCTCTCAGGCTTGTGTCATATCCTATTAGATATGCGTGGTATTGTGTAATAGATACAGGTTCCACAACTATTTACGGAACTTGTTGAGTTTGTATCGATGGTTCTATGTTATCTTGTGGTTTTCGAACTTCTTCGAGTTGTATTTTGCTCCTAATGGTTCTTTTAGAAATAAATTCCTTTTCTAGAAAGACACCATTTCGAGCAACAAACACTTCATTCTCAGAAGGATTATAAAAGTAATATCCTTTAGTTTCCTTAGGATATCCCACAGCCCTAAATCTTTAGAAAAGACAAACTAAGAGTTCTCCTAATCCATATCTCATATGGTGTTTTTTCAACCGCTTTAGATGGAACTCGGTTCAAAGTGAATGCGGCTCCCCAAAAGGATAAAGGAAGTTTTAGTTGACTCGTCATAAATAGAACCATATCTAATAAAGTTCGATTCCTCTTTTCAGATACACCATTCCATTGTGGTGTTCTAGGTGGAGTTAATTGTGAAATAATTCCATCTCTTAGATGATTGTCAAACTCTTGGCTCAAATATTCACCACCTCGATCAGATCAGAGTGCCTTAATAGTTTTATCAAGCTAATTTTCTACTTCATTTTGAAAGGTTTTGAACATTTCAAATTATTCATATTTATGTTTCATTAAATAGACAAAACCATATCTACTGAAATAATCGGTGAATGTAATGAAGTAATGAAATCCTTGTTAGTGGTTATGCCCTAGGCCAAACATTTGGACCTTGATGTAATCATTACATTTCATTTATATAATGGTTTTCTTCGCATTGATATTATTGGCATGTTACATTATTGTAATGTTTATGAATAACAATATTATTCATGTTGTCCCTAGTCATTTATCAATAAAGGGCATAAAGATAAATTAAGACTAGTATAGATTTGAATTGATAATCATGGGATGATTATATATGATGATATAAATCAAATCTATAGGTACTTGCTAGAGAACAAAGTACTGGATAGACTCATTATAAGATCACTTCATGGGATAGTGTCATAAGTGATCTTATAATAGATATGTTATTGAATCCTTTGACCTGAGGTTATCATAGTTTCCTACATAAGGATCATTATGTTTTGACATAATCAAACGTTATCTTTAATCGGATAATTATAAAGTTTATGATCGGACATAGTGAGAATTATGCGGAGGAAAGTGAATAATCAAGATGGAATTTGTCCCTCTCTTATGAGAGAGATATCTATTGGGCCCCTCGATAAGTAGGACTGTAAAATGCATGGCCGTGCTCGAATGAATTGATAGTGTCATCAATATCATTTGAATTTATCAGTTTGCTTAGTGATCGAGAAATTATATGTTTGAACAATTTAAGTTTGACATAAACCATGATTTATGTTCAAACAAGATATCGTGTGACAAAAGGATAATAACATGTTCTATTGCAAGGTTAAAATCGGACTAATGATATTTATATTATTTGGGTAGTCATAATGTCTTGCTAGAGACCAATTATGACTTGTGGGCTTTTATGGGATTAGGCCCACTGCCAACATAATATAAACCTATTGGGTCACACACCAAGAGCAAAATGAACAGAATGGATTTTATTGGGTTATTTCGGAATAAAATTTAAATATAGGTATTTATATTTAATTTCGAAATTACATATTTATATATATATATATATATACATATAAATATCTCTTATTTTGAATATGAGATAATAATATGTATTAATATATTATTTCTTATTATTTTGAATAAGAAATAAATAAATAAATAAATATATATATAGATATATGTATATATATATATTATATCTTAATTTTGAATTAAGAGAAAATATTCTCATTTATCTTTTCCTAAGAAGAAAAGGATTTGAAATATATATACAGATATATATATATGGGATATATGTGAATGAAAGAGTTTAACCCTAAATAAAACACTAATCACATTCTAACGTAGAAAAGGATTAGAGTGGCTGCATTCTTTATTATTAGAGAGTAAGAAAGAAAAGAAAAGACAGCCATCGTTCTTCTTTGAGAAAGAAAGAAAAGAAAACAGAGCCACCATTATTCTTTGAGAAAGAAAGTAAAGAAAATCCATTCGCATTCAAGGGAGCTAGCACCCCTGCGACTTCTGTTCATTTGCTCGTGCGTGTGGATACCGATAGAGGACGTTCGTGTTAAAAGCAGCGTCTTCAGTTCGGATTAAAGGAGTTAATTTCATTCTAAAGGTTAGTAATTTTAATCTCTTCCTTTTGAATCAATCGAAAATACTTGGATCCTGTTTCGGGTTTCAATTTTATTCCGCTGCGTTAATGTTGAATTAATCCGATGAAACCCAATAATCCTCCCCTAGCATTTATGCTTAATGGGCCACATACATCAGAATGTATCAGGCCTAATAAGTCAATGGCCCTTTCACTATGTCCAGTGAAAGGATCCTTTGTCATCCTTCCTAATAAAGAAGACTTGCAATTTTAAAATGATTCAAAATCAAATGATTGCAAAAGTCCATATTGATGGAGTTTAGATATGCATTTCTCATTTATATGACTAAGGCGATAATACCGCAAATACGTTGTATTTAAATCATTTAGTTTGGATTTCTTTGTAGTTATGTTATAGATATCTTGATTATTGGATCTTTCTAAATTTAGGACATAAAGGCCATTATATGATTCAGCAATACCATAAAGCATATCATCATAATAAATAGAGCATCTTTTATTCTTGATAAGAAAAGAAAAACCTTCATCATCTAAACTAGAAACTAAAATGGTATTCCTACTCAAACTAGGAACATAATGGCAATTGTTTAAAACTAACAAAAGCCCAACTTTTGCCCCTTTTCCTACTCGTAGGTCCACTTCACCCTTTTCCAATTGCCTACTCCTTTCGAATCCCTATACATTTGTACAAATGTGAGATCCATATTCGGTATCTAATACCTAGGAAGTAGAAGTAGATAAATTAATTTCCATAACATAAATACCTGAAGATGTAGTCTCACCACTCTTCTTCTTCTTCTTCTTCTTCAATTCTTTAAAGTAGAGTTTGCAGTTCCTTTTCCAATTACCAAGTTCATTGCAATAGAAGCAAACTCCCTCCTTTGGAGCTTTAGTCTTGGGCTTGGCCTTAGGCTTACAAGCAACTTTTGCTTTAGCCTTACCTTAACCCTTATTTTTCATCCCTTTCCCTTTGTTAACCATTAGTATATGGCCAGGCTTTTTCTTGATGCTTTGCTCGGCTGTTTTAAGCATCATAGGTAATGAATTAAGGATCAAATCCATTGTCAATTTTAAATTGAGGGGAAATCCAAGCCTATCAAAGTGGTCAATATAGGCCTTCATTTTCAAAACATGAGAGCTAACCGAGGCACCCCCAGCCATCTTGCAAGAATATAATGCTTTGGTAGTCTCATACCTTTCTTGCCTTGCCTGTTGTTGGAAGGTCTGCATGAGATGAGCACTTAACTCATAAGCCTCCATATTCTCCAGATCCTTCTGAAGTTCTAAAGACATGGTAACTGACATGAGACGTCCAACATCCACACAATCATAAACATGTTTCTTGTGTTTCTCTTTGGCTGCACGTAAGGCATCAGCAGGCGGGTCATCAGGAATAGGCTCATCTAGCACACATAGCTTCCTTTCTTGCTTGAGAACAATTCTCAAATTCCTGAACCAGTCGAGGAAGTTTGTGCCAGTTTCTTTAAGTTAGTCCTTCTCAATGATAGATCGCAATGACAATGTGGAAGTATTATTCGATGCCATTAATCTACAACCATGCAAGATAAATATTATTAATACCAATTTCATTTTAGGTTTTCTCATAAAAGTCCCACTAAAATAACCTTAAATTTTTAATCACAACAATTGTAATAATTTAGTGGGCTAAGATCTATATTTCACCTAACTATAAACTGGCTTTGGCATAACGTTTATAGCTAAGTTATTTAGGTAGGTAACTCTTTTTACCAATTACATCTCTTGTAACTCTTAGATCATTTATGGGATTTTGACATCATATGTCCCGGCATGTTTTAATCTCATTGTAGACACCGAGTGTTGAGACAATTTTGGTCAGAGTTACCTAATAAGGATAATATTGGCTCAAAAATAAATAGAGAACGAAAGCACTTTGACTCTCTTTGGACTGCGGGTTTTAGTAGGATCTTTTAAATATATATATATATATATATATATATATATATATATATATATTTATAACAAAAATAATAAAATATATTTAAAAAAAACATGCGCGCAGACACATATATACACATATAGAAATATACACACACATATTTATAAAAAAAAAAAAAGAAAAGTGGCTTTTAGTTGGACCACGGTCAAAACCGTGGTTTGACCGTGGCTTGCAAAAGAGCCACAATTATGTGGATCTTTTTTTTGGCCACATTTTTTTTTATATATATATATAGATAAAGGTGAGAACTAGAAAGGGGGGGTGGGGTGGGGAAGGGAGGCGAAAGACCAAAAAAGAGAGGAAAAAAAGAAAAGAAAAATACACTACAAGATATAAACAAACACAGAGACGGTAGAAAAAAGGCCAATTTCCCTTGTATTTTCCAACAAGAAACCGAAGGAGAGAGGGCAAAGCGAGCAGTCCAAAAGAAACTCAAAAGTGCTAGATCCTCTGATCTTAAAGGCACAAATCTGAAGGTAACATAAAAACTTGGATTTCCAGCCAATAAACTGTGTGTTTAATATGTAAATATCCATTTTTCATTCATTTTTTAGTTTAACTTTTATTTCATTTGTTGGGATTTTTGATTACTAATATTATCTAGTAATCATTTGTTCCTTCTTTAATCTTGAGTTTGCTTAGTGTTTGCATTTGCTTCCATGAATTAAAAGTCAAAAAAAAAAAGAAAAATAGTAAAAAAAATCAAAAACACTGTTTACCTTCCTCCTTGGTCCTCTGTTTCAGATTCCATATTTCTTGAGTTTGTGTTGGTTCTTGTTTTTTCTTATTTGATGACTAATTTCAAATGATTGTATGCTTGAATAAAGTTTTACCCTAATGATTTTGGCCTAAAATCCAATTTTGTTTTACTTTGCTTTGCTGGTGGCAGAGATGTCGACGGGCACCGCCGACGGATAGACGATGACCAACGGTCGTCAGACGCCGCCCGTCCCACAGGCCTGGCCTGTCGGTCTCTGTCCACTCGTGTGCTGTCTGTCACCTTTCTCTTTTCCTCTCGCGCTTGTTGCTTCCCATTCCTAATCCTGCATATTTTCCATTTTTTGCAATGCATATTTCACTGTTCAAGGGCCATTGCTACAGTAGTCTCGGCTTGTTGCTTGGCCTTTTTCGTCGTTGACACACTTTTGCATGGTTTTGGGAACCTGCACTTTTATGGCTTATTTTTACATGTTTCCTTTCTATTTTGAATGGGTTTTATGTTTTTTTTTTGTCCTTTTGCTATCACATGCAAGCATTTAATACTTAATTTATTTGATTATTTAGTTGGCTGTTCATTTGTGTCATCCATTAATTTAGTTTTTTCAATATATTATTAATAATAATAATATTATTATTGCATGGCTTATGTCTACTTTTTTCATTTTTTCTATTTTTGCATATTTTCTTCTTTTATTTGGCCACTGTCATTTTTGTATTTTTGGCTTCTTCATTCATTTTTTTTATTTGTTTATTTAATTTTTTTATCTAATTATTTGTTAATTGTTATTATGATTTTATTTTAATATACTTCTTATTGTTATTAGGTTGTTATTATCTCATATTATTATTTTAACATGGTTATCTCTCTATTTTGGCTACTGTCACTTTGCATGCATTTTGCATATTTTTCATATTTCACTTATTTGAATTCTCTTCATTTTACACAAATTCCATTTTATCATTTTATAGTCATTTTTATTTTGTGAATATGTTTTGTGTGTCATATTAATTTGTTAAATTTATTTAGTTTGATTATTATTATTATTATTATTATTATTATTATTATTATTATTATTTGATTATTTTTGCATCCTTCTATCACGTATGCACTTGCATGGTTTTGCATTTGTAAATAATTGCATTGACCATATTTACCTTTATAGTTTATTTTGCACGCATTGACGTGGGCCACTTCTCTTCCATCTTTTGTTCTTTTCTTTAATAATTTCTTTCTTTTTTTTTCTATTCTTTTACCTTTATTGTTTTATTCCTTTTTTCTATTCCGTTTCTTTTATTCATATTAATACATGTCATTCAATTCCTTTTATTTTCAATTTATGTTTTATTTTTGTGTTTATTATTCCTTCATATTTTTATTGCATTGTTAATTATTTATTTTTTTTATTATTCATGTATTTATATTCGTTGCATTACTAATATTTACTTTCTTTAAGATTTATTTATTTTCATTGCATTACTAATTATTTGTCTCCTTTTATTTTGTAGATTTAATAAACTCATACGCATTTGAGTGTCTCCCATCGAATTAAGGTTTGGGGGCTAGGATTCGCGGGATTTGTAATTTCTCTCTGTACTTTACTTATTTTATTTTGCTATTATTTTAATTTGGATTTATAATGATAAACTCGGCTTTTCCTAATAAAATAGGAACAATATCCTAATTTTTCTCCAATAAAATGTCACTCAAGAAATATTTAATTTCGTAAGTATGCATGCGGCAACCAATGTTTCCACTCAAATCAATATCTCGTTTTATGTAAGTATTTTATCTCTTCTATTTTTATTTTGTTGAGGTTGTATTATGTCCTTGTTTAATTTAAATTGATACCTTCATTTATCGTTCTTTTTTATTGCTTTGTTTTGTATGGTTGCAATTCACTTTAATTTAATTGCATGAATTGTGTGAGAGGAGGGATGAAAATTTAATTGAAGAACTCATTTATAAACTTTAACCAATGTACAAGTAAGGGTGATGTCCCGAATCTCTGGTCTCAGGTTTCATGAAGTTAGATGACCTTTCAATGTTCTATTAGAAGGGGATTCCAAAATACTTTCTTGTTGCCTAAAATAGACACATATGTATGGCCTTAGGCTCAACGAGAATAGATGAACTTTTCCAATGTTTTATTGGGTGGCGACTCCAAAACACCTCTTGTTGCCCAAAAAAATGCATTCGTAGGTTGATCATCAGTAATCGAATTGGGGAATTCCCTGTCCATTATAAAATGATAAATTTTCACGAGTTTAATGAATCTATCTCGGACCATAAAAGCGGCCTCCGGGAACCACGGGCTTTAGTGCGTGTCACACCCATCTTGTGCCCTTAGGTCCAAAACCATTTTGATAGCCTAATTATGTTTAACCATTTTAAACATATAGGTATTTTATTTTGGCAGAACCCATATTATGGTGATCTTAGTCTTGTCAGTTATTTTAATCATGGGTGGCATATGACTTAAAATTATGGTGAGGGATTTTAATTTTAAGTTATGATGTCCATTTATTTACATATCATACATCATTCCATACATGGCATCTCATACACATATATAATCATTCGTTGCATCATATACTAAGAAAATATATATAATATATAAAACGTGTCATAGCATGGCCAAAATCTATTTTGATCCTCATAAGCCAATATGAATATCAAAGGTCAATCCTAGGTGTTATTACATGGACTTGTCTTGATCAACAGCATCCATCTAGCACCTCCATCACTATGGCATCGGATTGATCTCCTTTCTTGTCACTGTGTTGCTCATTTGTCTTCATTATAATAATGAAATAATCTATTTTGCTATAACTATTGTGTAAAATAAATTACAACAAAAGAAATGACAAGCATGTCGTATTTAAAATTACAAACCCATAAAATTAAATAAATAAAATAAATCTCATCCACATGAGGTTCAATTGGCCATGCTATGCACCATGCAAAAACATCATACATATAATACATCAAATAAAACATATAATTAAATTTTGAGGTATTAAATTTGTGAATAATAAAATCAATGATATATAAGGCGCTACAATTAGAAAGCACGATGCTACGATTATTAAATATGAATAATAAAATTTTGATGTATTGTTAATCTCATTATCAATTTTTTGCCCTAAAACCTCATTTTGTATCTTTGAAAAATGATTCTGCTGATCATGTCAGCAATTTTTTAATCACATTAAACAATTTAATAGACACAGAATACCACCAAAATTAATTTCATATTAATCATATTAATATAATCACATTAATCATATTAATAGAATCATATTAATCATATTAATAAAATTAATATGATTAATCACAAAACTTGTCAATCATATTAACACTTAACAGAATTCGTTAATCACATTAACACAAAATATCACGAGATATGTTAATCATATTAACATCATTCAACTTTGTAGCCTTTTTACATAACGTTAATAACATTACTTAATTAATTTCATTCATATCATATACAATTTGTTCATTTTTAACAACAGAAATCAATTTCCATGTATCAACATACATACCGATCGACATTCATGCCAACAGACTCATACATATAACATACATAGAAAACATCATATATTTGAATCAATTGAATTCATAAGTGGCTCTGATACCACTGTAGGATTTTATCGCAGTAATTCAAAATTAAATGTAGCGGAATAAGAACAAAACCCAAATAGGATACATGCAATCTAATTGATTCAAGAGAAAGATTATTGAACACCAACCTTTTGATGCGTAGAATTACAAATTAATAAGATCGAACTGTAGGTGTTGCTTTGAGAATAAATGTCCTCTATGGTATCCACATGCACGAATGAATGAACGGATGAATGTAGGGGTGCTACATCCCTTCATGTGCAACTGGATTTTAGTTATTTCTCTGTGTTTTCTTTCTCAAAGAAAAATGTGGCGGCTAGGGTTTTCTTTTTGTAAATTCTAAGAGGCAGCCACTCTTCAAATGAATTAGGGTTAAGTGAAAACTATATATATATATGTATATATATATATATATATATATATATATATATATATGAATTAGGGTTAAGTGAAAACTATATATATATATGTGTATATATATATATCCACTTAAATCTTAATTTATAGAGAAATCTTATTCAAAAATAAGATATATATATATATATATATATATATATATATATATATATATGTATTTATTTATTTATTTATTTCTTATTCAAATAATAAGAAATATTATATATATTTATATAAAATTTTGAATTAAATATCTGTCATATTTAAATCCAAAATACTCAAATTAAAATCCAGTCTGTTCATTACATTCTTAGTGTGCGATCCAATAGGTTCATATTAAGTTCGTAGTGTGCCTAATCCAGTAATAGGCCCACAAGTCATAATTGGCCTTTATCAAGATATTATGACTACCAAAATAATATGAATATCGTTAGTCCAATTTCAACCTAACCAATAGAACATGTTATAATCCTTTTATCACACGATATCTTATTTGAACATGAGTCATGGTCCATATCACACTCACATTCTTCAAAACTATAATTTCTCGAATACTAAGTAGATTGATAAAATCAAATGATATTGATCACTCTATCAATTCATTTGAGCATGACCATACATTTCTCAGTCCTACTTATCGAGGGACCTAATAGATATCTCTCTCATAAGAGAGGGACAAATTCCATCTTAATTATTCACTATCCTCTACATAATTCTCATCATGTCCAGGCGTAACCTTTATGATTATCCGATTAAAGATAACATTTGATTATGGAAGAACATGATGTTCCTCGTGTAGGAGACTATTATAATCTTAGGTTTAATGATTTGATAACATAACTATTATGAAATAACTTATGACACTATCCCATGTAGTGATCTCATAGCGGGTCTATCTAGTACTTTGCTCTTTAACAAGTACCTACAAATTTGATTTATATCACCATACATAGTGATCTCATGATTATCAATCAAACCTATACTAGACTTAATTTATCTTTATGCCCTTTAGTGATAAATGACTAGGGATAACACGAATAACATAGTTATTCACAAACATTATAATAATGTAACATGCCAATAATATTAATGTATTTACATGCCAATAATATTAATGTAGCGAAAACCATTCTATAAATGAAAATACAATCATTACATCATGGTCCAAATATTTGGCCTCGTGCATAACCACTAACACAAATCACATACATCTGAAGGTACTAGTACCAATAGTTCACTTACACATTCTCCTTTACCACTAAAGGGCATTTTGTCATTGTGCCCAATAAACAATGCTCACATATTTCAAATGTTCCATAGTTAAATAAACCTAAGTCGCCCAATTTTTGCAACTTACACTATAAAATAATGCAAAATAGTGATGAAATTAAGTAAGGACAAGAAAAATCATTGCTAAATAACTGATATAGCAGTAAAATTGCAACGAAAAATGCATTCTATTGTAAATATTTGTGTGGGCTTGCACGAAAACATATATTACAACCATTTAGAGAGAAAATTGCCATTTTGTTGCTAATTTTGGGGGCTAAAATTTTGGCGCAAAACTTAGCCATAACTTGGTGAGGATAAGACTCAAGCAAACTGGTATATTTAGCGAGTGACTAAATCCATGGTAAATTTGGTGGTAAGTTAACCCACAGATTCTAACTAGGTTGTTGCAATGAACTTATCAATGCAAATTTAGCAAGAACAAGTCCTTGTTAGTTTGGCATCATGTTCAAGCTAATAGTCATTAATAGTAGAATGCTTGTCACACCCCGTTTGCCCCCTAGTAGAATGAGCCTGTCTGTCTGTGTGTATGTGTAAGCATTCGCATGTGTTCAGCATTTCATAAGGGTATTTTAGTAAAATGTATGTTTTTGGGTTTTATTATTATGGGGGTACATACATGGCATTAGTGTGTTTATAAGTGAGAAATACTTGGGTGTGTGTGTTTATGCCATTGTAGGGTACTTTAATTATAAGTGCATTAGGTGTGTGTGATGTATGTGGAATTTAAGTGTGAGTGGTTAACTCCACCAATAAGAAATAGACACATATTTAGGATAAAGAAAAGAAAAAGAAAAGGGAATGAAAGAAAAGGGACTTAGAGATTTACGTTTCTTTTCTCACTCTTTTTCTTCTTCTTCATTTTCTTTATTCCAAGTACTGTATTGTTGATTCAAGGTCTTATTGGTGAAGTTAATCTCTCTTAGCATTCCCTAGCTTGGTAAGTGCATATCCTTGTCTTTATCTTGCTGTAATTCTTCATCTTCTTCTTTAGGTTGAGTTTTAATTTAGGGTTGCATGTTGATGTTCATTACTCTGTTTGTGTTCTAGCTGAGGCTCCATGCGATCCCAAAGGCAAAGAGGTTGCTGGGAGCAGTGGGACTAAGTGTTAGAAGCTTAGAATCCAGGTTTGGGAATGTTTATTTGTGAAATTGTGTGATTTTGATTTTACTGTAAAATTCTAGTGTTTATGTTCTTGTAAGTTTGAATGCATATGTTCTTGATTTGATTTGATTAATTATTTGATGAATTGAATTGTATAATTGTTGCCTATGTTATTTGAGATGATTTCTGGAAGGTAAAAACAGGTTTGTATGGTTTTAAATCAAATTGGGATTGAATTCTTTGTTCTGGAAATTCTGGAAAATCGAAGTACTGTTGAAGTTCTCTTTGTCACGTGACTCGCTACGAAAGAAGGCAAGTCACGAGACGTGATCCTCGGTCACGTCGTGACCTGCCTGCTGAGAAGCCAGTCGCGTGCCCAGCTGAAGATCAAGCAAGTCACGCGACGTGACCCTCGGTCACGTCGTGCGACCTGCGAAGTCGAGGCGTGATCTGCGAGATCACGCAACGTGATCTGCGAGGGAGTAGCACGTCACGAGACGTGACGTCCAGTCACGCCGTGACCTGCGAGGGCGTTGCGTGATTTGCGAAGATCACGCAACGTGATCGGCGAGGAACAAGCAAGTCACGTCGCGTGACCCTCGGTCACGTCGCGTGACCTACCTGTTGGGAAGGCCAGTCACGCCTCGTGACCAGCCAATCTCGCCCGTTTCTCCGTTCAGCTCATTTTTCTGAAATTTCCTAGTTTTTAACTCAGAAATGAATTGGGTATTTCTTCTGAATGGACTTTACTGTTGTATGATGCATGTCTTATGGTTTGATGCTTCGATATGCGTAATACCATGATTTCTGATGAATACTTTTCTGTACTCTGAAATGTGATCTGTTTGACGCATAACCTGCTAGAGTCAAGTAAGTGGATAGTTAGGCATGCCTAATAGAGTCTTTTAGCTGCAGCCCTCAGTTCAGTTTGGACCCCGATCAGGTCCCCGTTTGGTTCCTCGCGAACCCTTCAGTATTAGGATCTTGTTTAAGATCCCCTCAGTATAAAAATATTGTGCTTTGATAAAATGAATTGACTTTTGATTTGTACCTGTGAGGTACCCTCAGTATTCGATTCGTACCCGTAAGGTACCCTCAGTACACTCGTTATCCACTATCTAGAGTCAGCAGGTGTTCTTTTAATGTTAATGAAATTGTTCTGATCTGATCTGGTTATAAATGGATTATCTGAATGAGCTTAATGATGAAACACATGTTGGATTATTCTGAAATGGATGCGATTATGAGATGCTGATTGTATGGCTTTTTAATATGAGCATGTTTGTATGGATTATGCTATAACCCTTACTTTCTACCATTGTGAATGTGTTATGCCTTGACGACCATTGTGAATGGCCGTCCATTATTTATGTGTGTTTCCCCACTAAGCGTTTTTCGCTTAGCACGGTGTTTTTACCCGTGCAGGTGCGGAAGGAGTTTTGCTTTGAGAGAGTCGCCGTCATCAAGCCAACACAGAAGAGTTTAGTGTAGGGCTCAGTTTTGTACCAGTTGTTGTTTCTTTTTGTATAGAACTCTCATGTATCAGTTTTGTATCAGCTTCCGCATTTGTAATTATATTTTGGTTATGTAATATTATTTTGTTTCAGCTAGTTGATCAGATCATTATTGTAATAGTTTATTATAGTAATGCATGATCAACTTTTGCTTTCTGCATGTAAAGTTTTTAATTATTCTGTATTTCTGAATGTATGATAAGAATGGATGTATGTTTTACTTTGTACTTGCTTGGTGGCACCTTTACTCATACGGCATCTCACTCCTTCTCGGATGGGATCGCCTACGTATGGGAAGGGGGTGTTACAGTTTGTGGTATCAGAGCCTAGGTTTAGGCGTTTTTGGGTGTTGTTGTGATTGTTCTGAGTTTCTTAGATGTGTATGAGTCTAGATCTGTGTTGGCTGATACGGTTGTTTCCTGTTTGTTTAGATGGCTTCTACTTCTGCTCATGGTGCGCGTGAGGAATCCGCCGAGAGTGTGAATCCTCCAGCTGTAGATCAGTCTGTTTCTGTTACTGTGTCGGCTCAGCATGCTAGGGTCCAGCCCGAGGCCGCAGCCATGCCCTTAGAGGCTATGTTTAGACTGCATCAGGACATGGCTAGGGTTTTGGAGAGAGTGACTGCTCCTAGAGCACCTATGGAGAATTTGAGGAGAGCAGGAGTTGAGGATTTCTATGGCACTGGTTTGAATGAGTATGAGATGGCAGAGAGATAGTTAGATAAAGTAAAGCGTGCCTTGAGAGAGATTCGGTGTCCTCCTGATCAGCAGGCAGAGTGTGCATTAGTTCTTCTACAAGGGTCTGCATTTGAA
This sequence comes from Excoecaria cochinchinensis, assembly GCA_947683425.1. Lineage (NCBI taxonomy): Eukaryota > Viridiplantae > Streptophyta > Magnoliopsida > Malpighiales > Euphorbiaceae > Excoecaria > Excoecaria cochinchinensis. The sequence continues at coordinate 11,888,689 of CANTUQ010000105.1, forward strand.
TGGTGGGAATTGGTTTCCAGGCATCCTCAGCTACCGGATCCGATTACCTGGGAGTTCTTTGAGGGTGAGTTCACAAAGAAGTATATTACTCAGACTTATAGAGATTCGAGATGGGCGCAGTTTTTGGGTTTGAGACAGAGGGCTATGTCTGTAGCAGATTATGAGAAAGAGTTCAACAGGTTATCTCGCTATGCCCCACGTGGAGTTATGACTGATGACTTTAGATGCAAGCATTTCGAGGCAGGGTTAAATGAGTCTTTGAAGATTGCTTTGATTTCACTGATGTGCATACCTGGGGTTAGCTACTATCAGATTGTAGAGGCTGCTGTGAGAGCTGAGTTATCTGAGACTGTGATGAGAGAGAGAGCTCAGAGGAGGAGTTCTTCTCGTGGAGGATCTTCTTCGGGTAAGAGATTTAGGAACCCACAGGACGAGTCATCACCTAGTCGGGCTTCTAGAGGTAGACGACAGGGTTCTACAGCTGTGTCAGGATCTGGTAGGGGTGGTAGAGCTGAGACTACATCAGTTTGTCCTCACTGTAGTAAGTCACATCGGGGTGAGTGTAGGTGGCTCTCCGGTGCATGCTTCAGGTGTGGGAGTTCGGAGCATCAGTTGGCCAGTTGTCCGAGATTGAATGAGGATTCAGGTTCCCAGAGAGAGGGCAGTAGGGTCGGTTCGAATACTTCTCAGGCTACCCGTGGCAGAGGCCGAGGTCGAGGTAGAGGTGGTCGGCATAGAGATGGTGCTGCTTCTGAGACTGTTGAGCATCCTCCTCAGGGTGTCATTAGAGCTTATGCTATGAGAGCCAGAGATGAGCAGGATGCGCCTGATGTTATTGCTGGTAAGTTCCTACTCCATGACACTGAGTTATATGCTCTAATTGATCCTGGTTCCACACACTCATATTTGTGCACAGATAAAATTGTTGATAAATTGCATTCAGTTGATCAGTTAGATTATGAGATTTGTGTGACCAGTCCATTAGGGCATAGTGTCAGTGTGAGTAGAGTCTTTAGGAGTTGTCCTCTGATTGTTGAGGGAGCTGTGCTTCCAGCGGATTTGATTGAGTTACCCTTCAGAGAGTTTGACTTGATTCTGGGTATGGACTGGTTGGGTAAGCATCGGGCTGTGGTTGATTGCCATAGGAAGACAGTTGTGCTTCGGGATAGGAGTCAGTCTCTTGTGTTTTTGAAAGGTTTGGGTGCTAGCTCGTTGAATAATGTGATTTCTGCGATGCAAGCTAAGAGATTCATCAGGAAAGGATGTGAGGCTTTTCTAGCTGTTGTGTTAGATTCCAAGAGGGATCAAGTTCAGATTGAGGACATACCTGTAGTGCGGGAGTTTGGTGATGTATTCCCGAGCGAGTTTCCTGGTTTGCCTCCTGAGAGAGAGGTTGAGTTGTCCATTGAGATTATGCCAGGTACTACACCTATTTCAAGAGCACCTTATCGGATGGCTCCTGTAGAGTTGAGGGAACTTAAATCTCAGCTACAAGAGTTATTGGATAAGGGGTTTATTCGACCTAGCATATCTCCTTGGGGAGCTCCAGTTCTTTTTGTCAAGAAGAAAGATGGATCCCTGCGGATGTGTATTGACTACCGGCAGATTAATAAAGTTACAGTAAAGAACAAGTATCCGTTGCCTAGGATTGAGGATTTGTTTGATCAGCTTCGAGGTGCGGGTGTCTTCTCCAAGATAGATCTTCGATCGGGGTACTATCAGCTGCGAGTTCAGGATGCAGATGTGGTTAAGACTGCATTTCGGACTAGGTATGGCCACTATGAGTTTCTTGTGATGCCGTTTGGTTTGACAAATGCTCCAGCGGCTTTTATGGATCTGATGAATCGTGTGTTTAGGCCATACTTAGATCGATTTGTAGTAGTGTTCATTGATGACATCTTGGTGTATTCCAAGAATGAGAGTGAGCATGAGGAGTATCTCCGATTAGTTCTGCAGATGTTGAGAGAGCATCAGTTGTTTGCTAAGCTTAGCAAGTGTGATTTCTGGCTACGAGAAGTATCATTCTTGGGTCACATTGTCTCAGCTAGAGGTATTCAGGTAGATCCAGCCAAGATTGAGGCGATTGTTGATTGGAAAGCGCCTCGAAATGTTCAGGAAGTGAGGAGTTTCCTCGGTTTAGCAGGTTACTACCGTCGGTTCGTTAAAGGATTTTCTGTGATTGCTGCTCCGATGACTAGATTGTTGAGGAAAGGAGTCAGATTTGAGTGGTCAGACAGGTGTCAGTCTTGTTTTGATCGGTTAAAGCAGTTGCTTGTTGAGGCTCCTATCCTTACTCAACCCATCTCGGGTAAGGAGTTTGTCATTTATAGTGATGCTTCTGGAGTTGGTCTTGGATGTGTGCTGATGCAAGAAGGAAAAGTAGTGGCTTATGCTTCTCGTCAGTTGAAGCCACATGAGAGGAATTATCCGACGCATGATCTTGAGTTGGCAGCTGTGATCTTTGCTTTGAAGATTTGGCGTCACTACCTGTATGGGGAAAAGTGTAGGATCTTTTCGGACCACAAGAGCTTGAAATACTTCCTTTCACAGAAAGAGTTGAACATGAGACAGCGGCGTTGGCTTGAGTTATTTAAGGATTACGACTGCATTATGGATTACCATCCTGGTAAGGCCAATGTAGTCATCGATGCTTTGAGTCGGAAGTCAGTTTCAGCTTTGTTTTTGAGGCGTTTCAGATGGCGATTTGGTTCAGATGGGGCTTTGCTTGCTCAGTTGCGTGTGAAGCCTACTTTGAGACAGAGGATTATGGATGCTCAGAGAGATGACCAGAGGCTTCAGCAGTTTGTTCAGGAGGTTAGATTGGGTAAGCGGTCAGAGTTCTCAGTTCAGGATGAAGTACTTATGTTCAGAGATCGCTTATGTGTGCCAGAGTCTGAGGATTTGAGGAGACAGCTTATGAGTGAAGCGCATAGTACAGTCTTTACTATGCATCCGGGCAGTGAGAAAATGTATCGAGACATGAAGCAATTCTATTGGTGGTCCGGTATGAAGCGTGATATAGTGGATTTTGTTTCCAAGTGCTTGACTTGTCAGCAGGTAAAGGCCGAGCATCAGGTTCCTTCGGGTTTGCTTATGCCTTTATCCATTCCTGAGTGGAAATGGGATGATATTGCCATGGACTTCGTTTCTGGTTTGCCTTTGACTCAGAGGAAACATGACTCAGTTTGGGTTATTGTGGATCGGCTTATGAAATCAGCTCACTTTCTGCCGGTTAGAGTGGACTACTCCATGGACAGATTAGCCAGTATCTATGTGGATGAGATAGTTCGATTGCATGGTGTGCCTTTGTCCATAGTGTCAGATCGGGATCCGAGGTTTACTTCCAAGTTTTGGAAGGAGTTACAGAGAGCTTTGGGCACTAGATTGAACTTCAGTATAGTGTTTCATCCGCAGACCGATGGTCAGTCAGAGCGAGTCATTCAGATTCTGGAGAATATGATGAGGGCTTGTGCTTTGGATTTTCCGGGTAGTTGGGACATATATGTATCGCTTATGGAGTTTGCCTACAACAACAGTTTTCAGTCGAGTATCAGTATGGCACCATATGAGGCTTTGTATGGTCGTCAGTATAGGACTCCGATTTGTTGGACCGAGCTATCCGAGAGATCTATGATTGGACCAGACTTGGTTAGAGATACTGAAGAGAAGGTCAGAGTGGTGCAGCGGAATTTGAAGACAGCCAAGGATCGATAGAAGTCTTATGCCACTTTGAAAAGGAAAGATGTGCATTTTGAGATCGGGGACAAGGTTTTCCTTAAGGTTTCACCTTGGAGGAAAGTACTTCGGTTTGGCAAGAAAGGCAAGCTTAGTCCTCGTTTCATTGGACCTTACGAGATTTTGGCTAAGGTAGGACCTGTAGCCTATAGATTGGCACTACCGATGGAGTTAGCAAAGTTGCACGATGTATTCCATGTTTCGATGCTTCATCGGTACAGATCAGATCCTTCGCATGTTCTGTCAGTTCAGGATATCCAGGTTCAGCCAGACTTCTCTTATGATGAGGAACCGCGAGCTATTCTAGCCCGAGAGGTGAGGCAGTTGAGAAATAAGCAGATTCCTCTAGTTAAAGTGTGGTGGATCAATCATGGAGTCGAAGAAGCGACTTGGGAACCAGAGGAGTCGATGAGAGCTCAGTATCCACAGTTATTCAGTTCAGGTGAGAATTTCAAGGACGAAATTCTTATTAGTAGGGGAGAGTTGTCACACCCCGTTTGCCCCCTAGTAGAATGAGCCTGTCTGTCTGTGTGTATGTGTAAGCATTCGCATGTGTTCAGCATTTCATAAGGGTATTTTAGTAAAATGTATGTTTTTGGGTTTTATTATTATGGGGGTACATACATGGCATTAGTGTGTTTATAAGTGAGAAATACTTGGGTGTGTGTGTTTATGCCATTGTAGGGTACTTTAATTATAAGTGCATTAGGTGTGTGTGATGTATGTGGAATTTAAGTGTGAGTGGTTAACTCCACCAATAAGAAATAGACACATATTTAGGATAAAGAAAAGAAAAAGAAAAGGGAATGAAAGAAAAGGGACTTAGAGATTTACGTTTCTTTTCTCACTCTTTTTCTTCTTCTTCATTTTCTTTATTCCAAGTACTGTATTGTTGATTCAAGGTCTTATTGGTGAAGTTAATCTCTCTTAGCATTCCCTAGCTTGGTAAGTGCATATCATTGTCTTTATCTTGCTGTAATTCTTCATCTTCTTCTTTAGGTTGAGTTTTAATTTAGGGTTGCATGTTGATGTTCATTACTGTGTTTGTGTTCTAGCTGAGGCTCCACGCGATCCCAAAGGCAAAGAGGTTGCTGGGAGCAGTGGGACTAAGTGTTAGAAGCTTAGAATCCAGGTTTGGGAATGTTTATTTGTGAAATTGTGTGATTTTGATTTTACTGTAAAATTCTAGGGTTTATGTTCTTGTAAGTTTGAATGCATATGTTCTTGATTTGATTTGATTAATTATTTGATGAATTGAATTGTATAATTGTTGTCTATGTTGTTTGAGATGATTTCTGGAAGGTAAAAACAGGTTTGTATGGTTTTAAATCAAATTGGGATTGAATTCTTTGTTCTGGAAATTCTGGAAATTCTGGAAAATCGAAGTACTGTTGAAGTTCTCTTTGTCACGTGACTCGCTACGAAAGAAGGCAAGTCACGAGACGTGATCCTCGGTCACGTCGTGACCTGCCTGCTGAGAAGCCAGTCGCGTGCCCAGCTGAAGATCAAGCAAGTCACGCGACGTGACCCTCGGTCACGTCGTGCGACCTGCGAAGTCGAGGCGTGATCTGCGAGATCACGCAACGTGATCTGCGAGGGAGTAGCACGTCACGAGACGTGACGTCCAGTCACGCCGTGACCTGCGAGGGCGTTGCGTGATTTGCGAAGATCACGCAACGTGATCGGCGAGGAACAAGCAAGTCACGTCGCGTGACCCTCGGTCACGTCGCGTGACCTGCCTGTTGGGAAGGCCAGTCACGCCTCGTGACCAGCCAATCTCGCCCGTTTCTCTGTTCAGCTCGTTTTTCTGAAATTTCCTAGTTTTTAACTCAGAAATGAATTGGGTATTTCTTCTGAATGGACTTTACTGTTGTATGATGCATGTCTTACGGTTTGATGCTTCGATATGCGTAATACCATGATTTCTGATGAATACTTTTCTGTACTCTAAAATGTGATCTGTTTGACGCATAACCTGCTAGAGTCAAGTAAGTGGATAGTTAGGCATGCCTAATAGAGTCTTTTAGCTGCAGCCCTCAGTTCAGTTTGGACCCCGATCACGTCCCCGTTTGGTTCCTCGCGAACCCTTCAGTATTAGGATCTTGTTTAAGATCCCCTCAGTATAAAAATATTGTGCTTTGATAAAATGAATTGACTTTTGATTTGTACCTGTGAGGTACCCTCAGTATTCGATTCGTACCCGTAAGGTACCCTCAGTACACTCGTTATCCACTATCTAGAGTCAGCAGGTGTTCTTTTAATGTTAATGAAATTGTTCTGATCTGATCTGGTTATAAATGGATTATCTGAATGAGCTTAATGATGAAACACATGTTGGATTATTCTGAAATGGATGCGATTATGAGATGCTGATTGTATGGCTTTTTAATATGAGCATGTTTGTATGGATTATGCTATAACCCTTACTTTCTACCATTGTGAATGTGTTATGCCTTGACGACCATTGTGAATGGCCGTCCATTATTTATGTGTGTTTCCCCACTAAGCGTTTTTCGCTTAGCACGGTGTTTTTACCCGTGCAGGTGCGGAAGGAGTTTTAATTTGAGAGAGTCGCCGTCATCAAGCCAACACAGAAGAGTTTAGTGTAGGGCTCAGTTTTGTACCAGTTGTTGTTTCTTTTTGTATAGAACTCTCATGTATCAGTTTTGTATCAACTTCCGCATTTGTAATTATATTTTGGTTATGTAATATTATTTTGTTTCAGCTAGTTGATCAGATAATTATTGTAATAGTTTATTATAGTAATGCATGATCAGCTTTTGCTTTCTGCATGTAAAGTTTTTAATTATTCTGTATTTCTGAATGTATGATAAGAATGGATGTATGTTTTACTTTGTACTTGCTTGGTGGCACCTTTACTCATACGGCATCTCACTCCTTCTCGGATGGGATCGCCTACGTTTGGGAAGGGGGTGTTACAATGCTCCACTTAAGTGAACATTTGAGAGAAAGCTCCATGCTACGTTAGCGAGGAAGACAATCCATGTTAAATTAGCATGAGCCTATGTCTTTTCCAATTTAGCATTAATAAATACCCTTGGTAATGTATAATTTTTATGATTAAACAATAGCAAACCTCTTTAAATTAGAATGGATCCCATTTCATAGCTAAATTTTAACTCATATCATAATAAAAATGGACTAGCGAGACCATGCTAAATTAGCAAATGTTATTTCCATGCTAATTTAGTGAGAGATATAAATCCTAGCTAATTAGTGCCTAAATTGTAATTTTTATTACAAGAATAACATAGTCGCAAGGCCATTTGTCCATACTAAATTAGCGAGAGGAAACTTCCATGCTAAATAGAGGAGAGGTTTGAGCAGCGTTTGTCGACTATGCGGAGTGAGCTTCAAGTTGAGATTCATGCTAAGCTTGAACAGGAGAAGAATTAGAAAGTGGAGCAGCGGGGGTCAAATAGATCTAGCAGTGGATGGAGATGCAACAATAACTTTTCTAGCAGCGGATTAATGAGCAGATGCATCTATTCACATCTCGTACTGACCAGACTAATAGCTCAAATGCTTCACCATATAATCCACCCATCGAGTCATATATACTATTTTAGCCACATTATAGTTATAAGTATATATTAGGATATCTTGCATATCTTTTGTTACTGCTATATATGCATGTATTATTTTGGATATATGATTAACAATGATACGCATTTGTAAATAATCATCTTTTCATTAATGTATATATTTTTATATTAAATGTTGAATAGTCTATAAATAGAAATTTTTCATTTGTGGTTAATTGTTTAAATGATGAAATCTCCATATTAATTTAAAAAAATAAGAAAATAATTTGAACTTAACAAGGGATTAGCAGGTTTAGGTAGCAATTAATTATTTATCTATAACTTAGTTATAAAATAACTCTAGCTAATTTTGTGAGAGCACATTAGTGAGTCATTAGCGATAAATATTTTTTCGCTAAATAACTATAATGGATAAGAAAAATGTGTAGTATGGTGATAAAAGTGTTATCCTCGCAAAATTTAGTGAGAACATTATCGTCGTGACATCCATGCCTATTTAACGAGGATAAATCCCATGCTAAATTTAGCAAGAACAATATTTATCACCAAAGTGCATGCTAAAATTTAGTAAGGAACTCGTCCTCGCTAAAATTTAGCAACAACATTTTGTCCTCGCTAAATTCTACTGTAATGACTTCTATTACAAAAAATTTTTCCTCGCTAAATTGATTTAGCTACGAAAAAATATCAATTAACGATGACTTTTATCCTTGCTATTTTGCATTTTTCTGTAGTGTTAGTGATGCGACAATTATTTATGCGACCTAATTGACAACACCATAAGTAAGATCTATTTAAGTTATCTTTCTTTATTCTCTTTATATTTATATTTTGGATTTCTTTATCAATATTTAGAACAAGTATTCCATTCTCAACAAAAGCTTGACAATAAAATATATTATTATTATAAACTAAATAACCATTGTTTTTATGTAAAGAAATGTCATAATCCCGTTATAATAAAAAAGGAAATTGAAATAATGTTTCTTGATAATGTTGGAACATAATAACAATTTTGCATGTAACAACCCGAAATTGACCCTATGAGTATTGAGCATGATTAGATTAATTTAGTGAGTTTAATTTAGAGTTTATAATAATTTGATTAAAATGAAATTGGAAATTTAGGGACCTAATTGTATGGAAATAAAGTAGTGAGGTGACCAAAGTGTAATTTTGCTTGATTAAGTTAAATGGAGGATTAAATTAAGTTAAGTAGGATTAATTAAAATTAATTAAAGGTTAGTGGAATTCTAGGTGTCAAATTTGCTTAGTGGAATTCTATGTGTCAAAACCATCTTATGCCACCTAGATAATGCATGCACATATATATGTTAGTTTGAGAAGCAAAATATGTCCTTTGTGTTCTTCTTTTGGTCGGCCAGCTTTGGAGGAAGTCTGCATCTTTATCTTCTCTTTCTTTCTATCTCATTCTCTCAAGCAAGTTCTTCATTTGTAGGGTTAGTTAGATTAGTCCCTAGTGAGCTTATTTGAATGCTATGTTAAATCCAACATAAAAGGTAAGCTTGAGTCTAGTTCTTTATTCTATTTGATTTGGATTTCATTTCATATCCTTAATTCTATTTTGAATGTGTGTATATGTTGATTTGTAAGTTGGAGAAGCTAGTAGAAAAGCATAGGGGAAAGAAAAGGTCACCTAGCTTGTGAAAGTTGGAGGAGTGAGTCAAGAGGTTTGGGATTTAACTTTCTTTCTTGGATGCATAATTGATTGGTTGGGGTGATTTATGGGTTTGAAGAGTTCAATAACTCTTCTATTGGAAAATTGTATTTGAAATGTTATGTTGAGTTGATGAAGTTATGTGGACAATTGAAGTATGCTATGTTTGATTATTTGCATGATGGTATGTGAATGCATAGTTGTGATTATTGATATGCTAATTGTGTGTAAAATTATAAGGCATGTGTGTGTTGATTAGCTATAAGTATGTGTGAATTTGCTTAAGTTTGGGGAGCTTGAGTTTCTTGGGAAAACTCTGCTTTGTTTGTGCCAGACCTCTATATGATGTTTTGGTCATAAGTGGAGTTTTAGAACTCTAACTTAAGTGATTCTAGTGTCGTTCAAACCACGATTTCCATACCTATAAATGTCCTAAAAATGATCATGAACGAATTCTTGCTCTAAGACCCTTAAAAATGGCACAAATAGATGTGTCTCTACTTTGGCAGGTTCATTGGAGCAGTATGGATTGTTTAATTTATATCTGATGTTGTAAATGTCTTAAAGGCCTACAATTTATTTCATTTGAAACATGACATCCTAGGGAACAATTTCTAAGAAGGGAGTTTTGCCTAAAATTGAGTTTTAAACGTTGGTTTAGGCTAAGCAAAATAGAGTAGTGAAGCAGTCCTGAATCTTTGCTTCTATTTTGCTAATTTTGGTATGTCACGGTGATAACAAAATCATTGCCACCATGACCAATGTTGAGAGAAGGCAGAATTGCTCATTTTTGGACCTCACGGTAACAACCGATTGATTGCCACCGTGAGGTATGTTCAAATTGCATTCTATTTTGGTATTTGGACATGCCACGGTGACAACCAAATGGTTTGGTTGCCATTGTGAGGTACCTTCATTTGCATATTTCTTTGCTAAACTTTATCAAGTGATACATAAGTATGTTAAATGGAATCTAAATAAGCTTGGTAACATTAATTAAGAATTATAATGTGTTTAATCTATAAACAAGTGTAGTATGAAACTATATAATGGAATGTGAGCATGTTTATCAAGCCCTGTATGTATGCAAGACATTAGATGATGTGAGTTGCTTAATGTGAATACTTAAATACATAGTTGTTATATAAGATAAACAAATGAATATTAAATGAATTAATTTTAAGCTTGTAATCAAGTCGTGGATAAATAAGCATGCTTATAAAGGGCTAATGATTTGCAGCTGCCACTGTGGCACCTATGGGTGTCTTGTCTAGTGTTTGATGCCGACGGGTATCCAGTGAATCTAGTGTACAATATCTTCAAGTATTTAGTGTACCCGTATCCAAGAGCTATTTTGATTCAGGTTATATTGGGAATGTCTTTGTATTCATTGTTGATAACATTGTGTTATCATATGAATATACTAATATTGTGCCATATTGAGTAATATCAATGCTATGTTTCACGGTATACTTGCTATGATATTAAAGTCTTCCATTATTTGTGATTGTTAATGGAAAGTATGAACTATTAAATATTGTCAATGTAAACTTGAACTATCTAACATTGACATATTATGTAACTATCGTGTGAGTGGCTATACATGGTTTACTATCAAAGTATAGTATGTCTTGTGGTTTTATGCTAAATTATGGAATGTTGTACTAGAATTTGTATGATTACATCCCCACTAAGCGTTATCGCTTAGCACAGGTGTTTATCTCTCGTGTACGTTTATTGCTTGAAGCAAGTTTTGAAGGAATATTTGTAGGCCACTAGAGGAGTTTCGAAGGTCTTCTAGCTAGGTTGATATTTTGTATTGTATAGATTTGTTCCTATTTTTGTATATATCAAGTATATGTAATATAAAATATATTTTTGTATTTAAAGATATAAGAGTTAACTAGTTAATGATAATGATAATTTCTTATTAAGAATTATTGTTAAGACTTTTCTTTTATGGCATGTATGTTTATAGTTAGATTTAGTAGTACGTAGCGCTCCCTTGTCCTCTTGAGGGGCATTGGGGTGTTACATTGCAGCTCCAATACCAATACACTTGGCATAAATAGTTGATAGATCCCAATAGTTTTGAGCAGCAACCTTCTGCCTAGTCATTGCAGGCAAATCCATATCCCTTTTTCCAACTCTTCTACTACTCCTCAGGCTCTGCAGATTAATACAAAGATGTGATCCACATGCGATACCTAATACCCAAGATTGTCTATAAGAAATAGAATAAGTATTTATTTGTATCACATAAATACCTTAAGTAGAAGCTTCTCCAAGCTTTTTCTCCTTGAAGGAATCCATGTAGAGCTTTTAGTTTCTTTTCCAGTGGCCATATTTGCCACAACGGCAACATGTTCCATTGGGATCCTTTACCATATTAGCCACAGCTTTCTTGGCTATGTACCCCACCTTGGGCTATGGTTTTTTTTTTTTTTTTTTTGCTTCTTGCCCTTTCCCTTTTTAAATTGAACAAAAAAGATGGCCATGACTACTTTTGAATTCTTTTTAATAAATTCATTAGTAGTCTACAACATATTTATCAACTTAGATACTGACTTCCAACTTATTCATATTATAGTTCAAAATAAATTGAGCATAATTAGGCGCTAATGAATGTAGGATAAAATCCATGTACAAGTCATTATCCATGACATACCTAAGCCCGTCCAACTCTTTGATCTTGAGTGCATGGGTAGAAGCTGAAATCCCTTCTACCATCTTACAACTAAAGAAGGCACAAGCCTTGTTGAACTTTTCAGTTCTAGCAAGAGAACTGATTAACTCTTTCAAGTGTAGGATGATAGTTTTAGCATCCATATCCTTATGTTGCTTCGACAATTTAGGGGATATAATAGCAAGCATCACACGTGTTTCTTTCTCACTATCCTTTTTATACTTAACGTATGCGAGTTGTTCATCTACAAAAGCATCATTAGATGGATTTTATAAAGGTTCTTGATCCAATACATATAGGATCTTTTTAGACCAAAGAACTATTCTCACATTCTTTATCCAATCATTAAAATTCAAGCCAATTAGCTTGTTGTTATCCAATATAGAATGCAGGTTCATTTATGAAGTGCTCATGATAAAATGACATTTATGTGATGAATAAAGCATGTTGGAATATGTTCCAAGCATATGTATTCATCAATTAGGGCTTTGATTAATACATTTTACTCCACTAATTTATTACAAATCAAGTAGCCCTCATTATTGATTCGAGAAAACCTAGTTGTTTTCTTTGTAGGTCAATATCCAATCCATAGTTAAAAGATTGACGTTGAGTATGCTCAACAAGCCAACCTCCCAACTTGAAAGGTAGGTATTATATTATGATGCGTGTCGAACCCGTTATGTTTCTCGGGAGGCCTGCTTTTAGGGTCTGAGAGGATTCGCGTGTAGATCTTGGGTAACATGATATATTTTGGAATTCCTACCCTAATAGAACATTGGGGAAGTTCATTTAATCTCATAAAACCTTTAGGCACATTTTGAGGTAATTTAGAATCGCCACCCAATTTATAAAAATGGGAAAGTGTAGACACCGGGTCCCGAGTAGCCTTGATCAGGATTACCCAATGATAATAATTGCCTTCACAGGCTTAAAAGGTTAAAAGTGATGGTTTTCTCATCAAATTTGCATTTTAGAGTGAAAAATTAAAAAATAATAAAAAAGATTTAAAAAATTAATTTTGAAAAGAGAGGGCTTAAAATTATGGTTTTTTTAGTCAATTTAAAATTTAAAAAAAATAAAAAAAAAAATAAAAAAATAAAAATTTTTTTCGGACCGCGAGTGTCGGGCGCGGCAGCGCGCAGGCGCCAGGCGCCCAGCACGCAGGCGCCCAGCGCGCTGGGCGCTACGCGTCGCCAATGCCGCGCGTCGCTAAAGAGCGACGCGCAGCGTTGCGCGCTGCGTGCCGCACCACGCGCCTCTGCGCGCGATTCCCGCCCGAGCTCCGCGCGGATTTTGCGCGCCTCGCCGCGCGACGGGCTTCTGGCCGTCGGTACAGGGTCTGATACCCAAAAATCCCTCTTTTCAGCCTTTTTTCCGATTTTTTCACCCAAAAATCCGTTTTTATCCCACTTTTTTGGGGGTTTTGACTTCAAATTAAATTCTAAAATATTTTTTTAGGTAATTAAATAATAAAACTTTATTTTATCATTAAAAATAAAATAATTTTGGGATAAAATAGGTTTTTTCCTTAATTAAATTAGGGCAACCTATTTTGTCTTATAAATAGTTTATGATGAAATCAAAGGAGCCTCCTCTCCACATTTTTTAGACCTAAAAATTTCTCTTCATCTTCTTCTTCTTCCACCAAAAATTTCAGATTTATTCCCCAACCAAAAATCAAAAAGAAAATCAATTGTTTCATTCTTTTTTCAACCTAACTTCTTCTAAACATATTTTTTAGAGGAAGTTTTGTTGTTTGATTCAATTTTTGAGACAAGTAGAATAATTATTTGTTCTCAAAATTGTTTTTAATCTTTTATTTTGTGTTCAATAAAACTTTTTCATTGATTTTGTTTTGAATCTCTTTTTGATAAAAAATTGATTTTGAGACAAATAAAATAATTGTTTGTCATCAAAATCTAATTTTTATTTGATTTTCTAAAATAAAACTTCAATCATTTTTTGTTATGAACAAAGTGATTGATTGTTCTTGAAATCATTTTTCTTTATTTTAATCAATAAAAAACTTTTTTTGATCAAAATCATTTCTTTAGGCAAAGGTATCAATTCTTTGTTCTTAAAGAATTTTTGGATCATTTTTTTCATATTTCTTGGAATAAAATTCCAACATCTTCATCATATTTCACTCTAATATTGTGAATCATCAAACAAAGAAATCAATCATCTTTTACCTTCATCGAATCCGAGACTCTGAGGGTAAACATTCTGGGCTTGTTTTTATTATTTTCTTTTGGTTCATATCTAATTTATTTATGTATATTTTATTTTATTGTTTTCATTTATTTATTTATTTCAGATTTGATTTATTTAATTTGTTTATATATGATTTTTATTCACATAAATATTGATTGTTTATTAATTTTAACATGTAATTAATTTATTTCACTTTAATTCATCATTAATTTTAACATGTAATTAAGTTATTTCACTTTAATTCATCATTATTTTGAACATGTAATTAATAAATTCATTTTAATTGATCTTTTTGCCATGTAAATGGTTTATATCATTTGTGAACATATTTAATTAATCATATTGTTCATTTAATTGTTTTCATCATTCTTTAATTGTTTTCATTTATTATTCTATTCTTTATCATTTTATATATTCTTTGATTCGTTTATCTTCATCATCATTATTTTCATCATGTTCATATTTTCATGTGCTAATTAATTAACATGTTTTATTTTATTTTCATCACATCATTTATCACATATAATCCATGTTTCTCATCTTATTTTGGTTTGTTAATATTTTTGATTCCATTATCATTCTTTTTATATCATCTTATGTTATTTTAATTTGTTATTCATTATTTTGTATGTTTAATTGATTTAATTGATTTAATCACTAACATTGTTTTAATTGTATTTTGTTTTTATGTCTAAAATCATTTTTTTCGCTTGGGCGTTTTTGCGAGCACATCGGGAGGTCCAAAAAAGGCTCATTTGGTTTGTAATATTTTATTTAATTTTGCCATATAATATTCTTGTGAAATTCTTTATTTAGGCACGCTAGAAAGAAAATCACAAAAACGTTTTTATTAATTAACTTGACATTCTTTTTTCTAAATAAAAGGGGACCAATGTCCTAGTTTTTCATACCCAAATAAATCATCACATCAAACTGTTTCATAATAAATATGCATGCGATGACCAATGTTCTCACTATTAATGAATAACCCGTTTTATGCATGTATTTCACTTTTATAAATGGGAGTTGTATTCCGCTCCTAGTGTTATTGTAATTTGTTTTTGAATGCTTCATTTTGGATTTTGCTTACATTTACCGCTTTTGATATGAATGATTGCGCCTTTATTTTAAATTGCATTGTGTGAAAAGTTGATGAAACAATGAATTCAAAACTTAATTATGATATTAATCAAGGTATAAATAAATGAGAAGTCCTGAACCTGCTCTGGTCTTTGGGCTCAAGAGGCTAGAGGTTATCCTCCAAGACACCTCTTGTGTCACGAGACTTAGACGTTAATCCTAGGCCTCATGGCCCAATATGGATAAAATGCGCAAGTCTTAGGCTCTCCGAGGCGAGAGAAACTTTCCCAATGTTCTATTGGGTGGCGACTCCATGAAACCTCCTTGTTGCCCAACATAGACGCACTTGCGATTTATCGCAAGCTGTTGACGGACCCACAATTGCCCCGATCGCCCACGTGCGGGCGGCCGCGGGGATCCGGCGCGCGTCACAGTGGCGACTCCACTGGGGACATACTCGAGACTTCGATTCGAAAGTACCTTGATTAAAAATTATAATTGAGTTTTAATTTAAAAATTTCATCTTCTTTCAAAACTGCATTGCATCTCATTAGAGCCTTAGATCTATGCTAGTTTGGTCCGTCTTTTAGCCCCGGTGCGTTCCTGAAGCACCTCCTCATTTTCACTCAATTTGGGGAAGTGTTAAGGATAATCACCAGCCCAAGCCTCGTACCATCAAGGTATATCAAATGGTGACCCGATCGGTCATTACGCTCGTGATGAGCTAGACCCGTCGGCAGGGATCATGCTTGGGTAGCCCTAAAGTAACACCACCCTTTGACCAAAGCTCATGTAATGGCAATAGATACTTCCCTTAGGTGATATGAACCGTAATACCTTGCTTGCTATATGGATCATTTTGTATTGGACAAACCCAAATAATTTGATTGGTCACCTAATCAAAGGCTTTCATGCCCCGATAGGCCCATATCAACTTGTTCGGGCTGCCTAAATACATAATGATCATAACCCATCCGCTTGTGCATTAGATAAGAGATGTTACGATGCCGGTTCTTCACCGAGCACCATACGCATCCATTGGGTTCCCCGCTAACCCATGGATTAAGCCCACCTAGGAAAGAGACCGCATTATCTCGTGTGTGGGAGTAATAAGGTTGGAAGGATTTACTTGCTTGCATGTGATTGTAAATGTTGCATAGCTCACTATCATGCATTGTATATGTAATTCATGCATCATTCTAACAATCTAATTTTTTTAGCCATTATAGATTCATCTAAGTGGACTAAAGGTTCAGACAGTCGGCTAGTAAGGACAAATTTGCTCTCCGAGTTGCTAGAATTTGTGTCTGACGGGGATTATGAGCTACTCTCATCCCGTGAGTCCTCTCTAAAATTATCAATGGCAGAATTACCACGGGAGACTGGTGCTTTGACAATACAGGACCTAAGAGGCTCGACGATTTTGAGAGGAAGATGTTAACCATGATGGAAAATATCGCCTCTCAAGTAGCATCAAATTTTAAGCAACTGCCTACAGCCCCTTCTGTTAAACCGTTTGAATCGCCTGTCAAGGAAGAGACTCCTATAGCATTCACTACAGCACAACAGCCAGATTTTGAGCTCAGAGCAACGACACTTTTTGAGCACAAGAAGACCCTTGATGTGAAGGGTGATATCATGGGAGAGGAAGAGGATGAACCAATAATTCCATGGACTATCATGAATGAAGTACCCGAGGGAGAGGATGGTACAGTAAAGGAGATAGAACGAGGGGTTAAAAACCGTAAAACTCAGACCATGGCTATTATGGAGAATTTAATTGTGGTGCCACCTACTGGACAACAGTGTGCTGCTCTTACCAAATTGCAAGAAGAGTATGATTCGCCTAAGGGAGTGCACCTACCACCAAATGGACCTGAAGGAGAGTCACCCGCTGCTATGTCACCCGAGCGAAAAGGCAAAGGGCATGTTTCAGAGAATGACCTTCTAGCAATGACACGAGGCCTGAAGAGAAGGATGGATGTCCTCGAAGAAGAAATTTCAAAGTCTAAACTTGCAATTACCCTGGCCGCCCGGGAGGAAGTCTCTATGGACCTAAAGAATGGGAGTCAACCGGATAGGTGTGACATCTGTGCCGGCACTCAAGGGATAAAGGAAGCATCAACGGTTAGAACAACTCAGAAAGGTCATCTCAGCATGGACGAATCTTTTCCTCAAGTAGGGGAGGGGGACCTGCGCTCATGGTTAGCTAACCCAGCCAGAAATCGAGGGCATAGGAAATGTCGTCGGCACGCTAGATATCTGAGGAGTGATGGCCAAACCCCAAAGTTTCATGTACAGGATCTTGGCAAGCAACCGGTCGCCCTTGAAGGAGGGGGCAACGTCATTGAGGGTAATAATCAGGAAAGCTCAAGTCTCGACGATAACAGCGTAGGGGGTGTTGGGACTGCTAAGGTTCCAAACATAGGAACTACTCAAGGCTCTTATGCCATTTGTGAAAAGCCTTTATCTGAGCTCCTTTTCTATTTCATCGATAAAGGGAAACTACAACCGAAACCTGCAAGACCTGCCAAGAGCCAAGGATTCCCTAGTCACCGATCGAATTTGTATTTTGCCTACCATCAGTATACTGGGCATAAGACTGATAGATGCCGAATTCTAAAAAAGCTTATTCAAGGTCTCATTGATGAGGAAAGGATGGGGCAAGAGAAAGGTTCCCGGGGGTGATAGACTGTCGGCTACAGCATCCATGTTGGCAAGAAAGAAAAGATGTTAGCTATTTAGATGCTCTATTTATTTTTGAACTATCTAATGATGATGTTTTAACTCTACTTTTATGAAATAAAAGGAATGCTTTTGTGTTTTTGTTTATTTCTGTGATGTTTCTTGTGATTTCACTGTGCATAATCATGATTGACATTTATTCAATTAATGCTATTTCGTTTAATCCCAGAACTTGGGAGAACCCAAAGAAAATCTTGATAGCATATGTTATGACTCTTGAAGAGAGATTGAAACTTGAGAGAATAAAAAAAAATGAAATAAAAAAGTCTTTGCCTGGACCAGTGAAGACATGGTAGAAGATGATTATGAAGCCACTAAGCATGCTATGCCAAAATCATGGACAGGTGCCACAGAAGCTCAGAAGACTCAAGCCTAAGTGGGTAGAAATGGTTGAAAGGAGAGATCCGCAAGTAGAAACAAGACCTAATTTATTTTTGAAACACAACGCCAAACTAGGTTGGCCAATGGCATCCCGATGGTTAAAAAGAAAAGTGCGTGTATGTGTAAACTTCAGGATTTGAGCAAAGCTTGCTAAAAGAAGGAAAAATTTGCGGCCAAGCTTTATCCAAATCTCGCGGGTATACACATACCTGCACCTTGTCACTCTATTTGGCTACTGAAAGGAACCAGAAGACTGATTCGCAAGTTATCCATCCAGTTCATTCATGTAAAGGATGTGCAGTACGAGAGGAAAGTTAATGACATGCAGTTGAGATGCTAGATAGGAAAAGGCCAAGAAGATTATGAAGGAGACCCATGCAGGGGCTTGCAATCAAAAATCTTTACACGTATCACACTTTATTCCTCGAGGCATGGGGTAAAATCAATACATGTCGAAGCACTTAAATCTTAAAGGGCAATCATGGGAACGATGCGACAGCGGTTAAACACATCAGACGATATTGGGACAGTCATAGAAACAGTTTTGCAGCAGCTAAGCACATCAGACCAAAATAGGTTATGGGGTTATTATTGCAATCATATCGATCAGGAAATAATTTACTTAATCATTCGGGAAGAAAGTCAGAAAGCACCTACTGAAAATAGTGAGATTTGGTATTCAGGAAAATAAGACCAAGTATTCCAGATGAACGAAGTAAGTTTAGGCCAGCAAACGAAGACTTGTTTGTTCTTGAAAAGTCATTATCCCAGGAAGCAGCATTTCGGCAGATAGTAAAGGAAGCAAGTTTGATGAAGCAGTCAGCCTCAACAAACCCGAGAAGGTCCATGGTAAAGACTAAAAATCAAAAGAAGAGAATAAATGCCCCGCGGGTCGAAAACCGAAAAAAGGCGGCCTTGCTAAAATTGGGCGCCTCGTCAGGGTGAAAACCGAAAAAAGGCACTCTGGTCAAAATTAGAGGCTCGAGAGAAAATATCCAATCAGGAAAACCCGAGAGGGCTGATTGGAAACAGGAGTCTGATGCTTTCAAGATCCATTCTGAGATTAAACGTAATTTTGCATTTTGAATCTATGTTAAATGGTGATCATGTACGGAAAAATCATACCAAAATGCACACAATCTTTGCAAATGCATAAAGCAGAAGTAGTTTTAACTTATCATTTCCTAGTTCTTTTATAAAAAGAAAGATGTCATTCATTATTGAGTGTATAAAATCTAACTGGCTATAATTTGCTTCTACTCTCGCCGACCAGATACCCAAGCCGTTGAGTTTTATTATCTACCGCAAGGTTATGTATCCTTTTTTTTTCGCAGGCACTTATGGAAGCAAGGATGTAGTCTCTGACCCACAATATGACAATTTTGGGAAAGCAATTGTGTCCAGGGGCTGTGGTACTCAGGAGTGGAAGCCGAAGACAAGATACTGAGGAAGCCTTGACAATAGTTCTAATTTTTCAAATCGTCTCAAAAAAAAAAAAAAAAGAAAGAAAAAAAGCCGTTAGAGTGAAAACCGTAACTGGCGCTCTAAGCAAAAACTAGGCGAAATGATAGGGTGAAAACCTGAAAACAGGCAGTCTGTCCTTCAAAAAAATAAGAAAGAGAAAAGCCGCTGGATTGGGTTGGGTCCATTCCAGGCAAAAAAAAAAATAAGGCACAGGGTTATGTGAAAATCCACAAAGGACGCATCTCCCACTAAGAAAAGCTAGTGTGAAAATTCACAAGGGACGCACTACCTTCAATTAATGACTACAGGTACCGGATGAGAATCTCGCAATCCCAAAGGGCATGAAATTCAAAAGCAGCTCAAAAGGCATCAATTATATCGCAAATCGCAGCTAGCCCGGCATCATCTTCAAGTTCACATAGATGAATTTTTATCCTGCATTCCTGCATTACTCATGCATTTCACTTGCATGCTCACCATTTTTGCATAGTTTAGTTTCCTTATTTTGCAGAAAGAAAGGCTTGAGGCGAACACTGACAAAAGCCGAGTGATGACATCGATCAAATCATCAATCACAACCTCAACTCATTCATCAATCCAGACATCGATCAAAACATATATCCAAGTCTCAACTCAATCATCAATCCACATACCAGCTTAATCATCAATCCAAGCACCATCCAATGACCTCTCAGGGGGCAATCAAATCAAAGACTTCTCAGGGAGCAGAAAATCGAAGACTTCTCAGGGAGCAGCAAACCGAAGACCTCTCAGGGGGCAATCAAATCAAAGACTTCTCAGGGAGCAAAAAATCGAAGACTTCTCAGGGAGCAATAAACCGAAGACTTCTCAGGGAGCAGCAAACCGAAGACTTCTCAGGGAGCAGCAAACCGAAAACTTCTCAGGGAGCAGAAAATCGAAGACTTCTCAGGGAGCAGCAAACTGAAGACCTCTCAGGGGGCAAACAAACGATCGATGAAACAAAGACCTCTCAGGGGGCAATCAACCGAAGGGCTAACAGATAGCACCACTTCAACCCACAAGAGGTTGGCACGACCACGGCACTACCAATTCACAGCGGTTAGCACGATGGCGGCACAACCCACAAGAGGTTAGCACGATGGCGGCACAACCCACAAGAGGTTAGCACGACCACGGTACTACCAATTCACAGCGGTTAGCACGATGGCGGCACAACCCACAAGAGGTTAGCACGACCACGACACTACCAATTCACAGCGGTTAGCACGATGGCGGCACAACCCACAAGAGGTTAGCACGACCACGGCACTACCAATTCACATAGGTTAGCACGATGGCGGCACTACCCACAAGAGGTTAGCACGACCACAGCATTACCTGTTACAAACAAAAGACAGCAACAGCTATCATCATAACTCCATCCAGCAGGAAGATTGCCGCGTCAGGTACGCGTTTCTTTCCTTTTCCTGAATTTTGGCTCACCTAGGCACCCATGCACTAGCCTCTCCAAAATTGGGGGAAATTGTAGACACCGGGTCCCGAGTAGCCTTGATCAGGATTACCCAATGATGATAATTACCTTCACAGGCTTAAAAGGTTAAAAGTGATGGTTTTCTCATCAAATTTGCATTTTAGAGTGAAAAATTAAAAAATAATAAAAAAGATTTAAAAAAATTAATTTTGAAAAGAGGGGGCTTAAAATTATGGTTTTTTTAGTCAATTTAAAATTTAAAAAAAAATAGAAAAAAAAATAGAAAAAAAAATAAAAAAATAAAAAAAAATTTCGGACCGCGAGTGTCGGGCGCGGCAGCGCGCTGGCGCCCAGCACGCAGGCGCCCGCTGGGCGCAATTTGGCGACGCGCAGCGTCGCCAATGCCGCGCATCGCTAAAGAGCGACGCGCAGCGTTGCGCGCCGCACCGCGCGCCTCTGCGCGCGATTCCCGCCCGAGCTCCGCCCGGATTTTGCGCGCCTCGCCGCGTGAGTCCCCGTCGCTCTATAGTGACGGGCGGCGTCCCTCTAGCGACGGGCTTCTGGCCGTCGGTATAGGGTGTGATACCCAAAAATCCCTCTTTTCAGCCTTTTTTCCGATTTTTTCACCCAAAAATCCATTTTTATCCCATTTTTTTGGGGTTTTTGACTTCAAATTAAATTCTAAAATATTTTTTTAGGTAATTAAATAATAAAACTTTATTTTATCATTAAAAATAAAATAATTTTGGGATAAAATAGGTTTTTTCCTTAATTAAATTAGGGCAACCTATTTTGTCTTATAAATAGTTTATGATGAAATCAAATGAGCCTCCTCTCCACATTTTTTAGACCTAAAAATTTCTCTTCATCTTCTTCTTCTTCCACCAAAAATTCCAGATTTATTCCCCAACCAAAAATCAAAAAGAAAATCAATTGTTTCATTCTTTTTTCAACCTAACTTCTTCTAAACATATTTTTTAGAGGAAGTTTTGTTGTTTGATTCAATTTTTGAGACAAGTAGAATAATTATTTGTTCTCAAAATTGTTTTTAATCTTTTATTTTGTGTTCAATAAAACTTTTTCATTGATTTTGTTTTGAATCTCTTTTTGATAAAAAATTGATTTTGAGACAAATAAAATAATTATTTGTCATCAAAATCTAATTTTTATTTGATTTTCTAAAATAAAACTTCAATCATTTTTTGTTATGAACAAAGTGATTGATTGTTCTTGAAATCATTTTTCTTTATTTTAATCAATAAAAAACTTTTTTTGATCAAAATCATTTCTTTAGGCAAAGGTATCAATTCTTTGTTCTTAAAGAATTTTTGGATCATTTTTTTCATCTTTCTTGGAATAAAATTCCAACATCTTCATCATATTTCACTCTAATATTGTGAATCATCAAACAAAGAAATCAATCATCTTTTACCTTCATCGAATCCGAGACTCTGAGGGTAAACATTCTGGGCTTGTTTTTATTATTTTCTTTTGGTTCATATCTAATTTATTTATGTATATTTTATTTTATTGTTTTCATTTATTTATTTATTTCAGATTTGATTTATTTAATTTGTTTATATATAATTTTTATTCACATAAATATTGATTGTTTATTAATTTTAACATGTAATTAATTTATTTCACTTTAATTCATCATTAATTTTAACATGTAATTAAGTTATTTCACTTTAATTCATCATTATTTTGAACATGTAATTAATAAATTCATTTTAATTGATCTTTTTGCCATGTAAATGGTTTATATCATTTGTGAACATATTTAATTAATCATATTGTTCATTTAATTGTTTTCATCATTCTTTAATTGTTTTCATTTATTATTCTATTCTTTATCATTTTATATATTCTTTGATTCGTTTATCTTCATCATCATTATTTTCATCATGTTCATATTTTCATGTACTAATTAATTAACATGTTTTATTTTATTTTCATCACATCATTTATCACATATAATCCATGTTTCTCATCTTATTTTGGTTTGTTAATATTTTTGATTCCATTATCATTCTTTTCATATCATCTTATGTTATTTTAATTTGTTATTCATTATTTTGTATGTTTAATTGATTTAATTGATTTAATCACTAACATTGTTTTAATTGTATTTTGTTTTTATGTCTAAACTCATTTTTTTCGCTTGGGCGTTTTTGCGAGCACATCGGGAGGTCCAAAAAGGCTCATTTGGTTTGTAATATTTTATTTAATTTTGCCATATAATATTCTTGTGAAATTCTTTATTTAGGCACGCTAGAAAGAAAATCACAAAAACGTTTTTATTAATTAACTTGATATTCTTTTTTCTAAATAAAAGGGGACCAATGTCCTAGTTTTTCATACCCAAATAAATCATCACATCAAACTGTTTCATAATAAATATGCATGCGATGACCAATGTTCTCACTATTAATGAATAACCCGTTTTATGCATGTATTTCACTTTTATAAATGGGAGTTGTATTCCGCTCCTAGTGTTATTGTAATTTGTTTTTGAATGCTTCATTTTGGATTTTGCTTACATTTACCGCTTTTGATATGAATGATTGCGCCTTTATTTTAAATTGCATTGTGTGAAAAGTTGATGAAACAATGAATTCAAAACTTAATTATGATATTAATCAAGGTATAAATAAATGAGAAGTCCCGAACCTGCTCTGGTCTTTGGGCTCAAGAGGCTAGAGGTTATCCTCCAAGACACCTCTTGTGTCACGAGACTTAGACGTTAATCCTAGGCCTCATGGCCCAATATGGATAAAATGCGCAAGTCTTAGGCTCTCCGAGGCGAGAGAAACTTTCCCAATGTTCTATTGGGTGGCGACTCCATGAAACCTCCTTGTTGCCCAACATAGACGCACTTGCGATTTATCGCAAGCTGTTGACGGACCCACAATTGCCCCGATCGCCCACGTGCGGGTGGTCGAACGGGCGGCCGCGGGGATCCGGCGCGCGTCACAGAAAGTTTATCTAATCTCGGGGGTCTAAATCAGAGAAAGATTCGAAATTTCACTCGTATTAATGCCTTGGTTAATTATAAGTGAGTTTTTATTATGAAATTTTCATCTCTCTCTCACACGTCATGAAATTTAAGGCACACATCAAGCATTGAAGAAAACTATAAAAATAATAAATAAACAAAATAAAAAATAAGCTATAAAATAAATTACAAGATAAAAATTGAGACAAAAATACAATGCCCCCAAAAATAGAAAGCTATAACTAAATAACAAGCAAAAAACGGGGTACTAATTAGGATATGAACATTGATTCCTTTATGCAAATTTAAAAATTGAAGAGTTATTTTTAGGCATTATTGAGAAAACCGGGATGAGTGATCGCATTTCATGAAAATTAACTCTCATTTTAAAAGTGAGATTTTATTGGCTAAAATTAAGACATTGGTCCCATTTTATTAGAAAAATAAAATTTATTAATAAAAATATTTTTGTGAGTTTCTTTTTAATGTGCATAAAATAAATAATTTTATTACAAATTACATGACAAAATAAATAAAAAGCAAAATAAAGAAAAATGATAAAAATAATAAATGAACCAAAATAAATCTCCTAAATCTTCTCACTACAAAAAAAATGCATTTTACCGACGGATTTTACCGACGGAATTTAGTATTTTACCGACGAAAAATGACCTTACCGACGGTTTTTTTTATTTTACCGACGGAATAAATCCGTCCCTAAAACGTGTGTAGGTACCAATTTAACGACGAAAAATTCCGTCCCTAATGTTACCGACGGATATTACCGATGAAATTATTAAAAATATTCCGTCGGTAATTTTATAAAAAAATCGTCGGTAGTTTTATCGCGTTGACCATTTACCGACGGACTATTCCGTCGGTAAATCGTCGGTAAAATTAATTAATAAATTATTGATTAATTTTAATATAAACAGCGACGGATTTTTCCGTCGGTAAGTTGTCGGTAGTATTAATTTTTTTGTTTAATTTTTTCATAATTTTTTGCAAAAATAATATATTTCCTGTTTGCAAATCTTAAATTAAACACAATAAATTAAAAACAAAAAGTCTAAAATTTAAATTAAAGATATATATTAATTGATAATTTTAATATATAACAAAAATAATATACATCATAACTGTTGAGCAAATATATTTGTATAGTGCACAATATTTTACAGTTGTACAAAATGTATGCCCTCTGTAACACCAAAAAGCAAAAACCCTCAGTCGCAACACCAGTAGCTGCTGCAACAATAACTTGAGTCTACAGCACAAGAAAAACTCAATTTTGTCATTAGCGGACCTTTTCTCCTCTAATCCAACAGTAAACAATACAAATGAAATTGTTGAAGATGATTTCATATTATTGTCATTTTTTATTTAAATAGGCTAAAAATATAAACTGTGTGCATTATAGATTTATAATGGAATCAACCTACTCAATGTTTTTGGATTAGATACCCTAACATACCAACAAATGCTGCTAGGTATTTCCCTGTTGCAGGTGCTGCTATTGGCCCACCAGCAACTTTAAAGCAGTTTAGAGAAAGAAATAAATAAATAGAACTTGGCAATGTGCATTAATAGCTTAAGATGCAATAGGTAAAATAAATAAATAAATATAGGCATATAATAGGTTAATATAAAAGGCCAAGGGTGCATTAGTTTTTGCCAATCAGTTCAAAGGCAAATTTCAGATTGAAAATGACTGTTTTGCAAAAGCAGTAACCAGTCTCATTTATACTGTGAATGAATAAAGTAAACTCAAACTTATAGAAGTCAACACCAGATGGCCCAATTGAACAGAAGAAGGTCAAATAGAACTTGGAAAACAAAAGTCTCCATAACAGAGATTAATATGTGAATGCTAGATAGAAGAACTACTCAATAATTAATTTTTCGGCAATGGTGATGCAGTAGAATGAGCGATTGCCTACTTTTTCCACCATCAGTAATTACATTTTCCACATAAAGCAATCATTTTAGTCCACCTAAGGAATCAATTGTAGTATCCTCTATCAACTTTCTCAGATCATTTGTCCTAAAAAAATGTCCTTAAGGACTAACATTTTAGACCATTCATATTAAGGATTGCCTATTACCTTCCATGCCGTTTCTCTAAGCTTCTTTGAAAAAGAAATGATACTTCGTTTTTTATTCTTATCAAAATTGATTTCGTTAGATAAGTTCTGAAATTAAAAAAAAATTTCAGTAGTAATTTTAATTTTACAAAGTCCAGGTTGATTGTAAAACTACAAACTAAAAACTAAAATTAGATTTTTAAGATTTTTAATGTCACAGATTAGCAATGTCACCTACAATTATAAAAACTATTATGCGTCGATTTGTGCTTGTTAGAATATTAAATAAAAATATCATTCTGTTGGTTGGATTAGAGAAATTTGTTATCATAAAACCAAGCTACAATGTTTCAAAACATAGAACCATATAAAAGACAGTTCCTAAAACTGTCCAAAAACACTAATAATAGCAGGGCACAACTCAAAATAAATAAAAAGAAGCACCTAATAGTAGTGGATCAGACAAGCAGGCAGGGTGGTGGCTTAATCAACTTCCTCCATCTTGCTTCCTTCCGCATCAGCATCAGCCTCCTCCAACGCAGGCATATCAGCATCTCCCTCACCAGCATCCTCATCAATGCTAATTTAAGATTTCCATGAACCCAATTAAAAATCGGCAATCCTAATTTAAGTTCTAGTCAACTAAGCTAATATTCATAATAATATTGCCAAAAATTGAATCAAAATCCACAAAGGTATTGTCCACATTCTATGTTCAGTAAATATCATTCTTAATAAATTTTAACTTATGAGAAATATCACTTAGAAAAATAATTTTGGTGGCCACATACCTATTTTCTGCATTTTTTTGGCCTTTTTACGGTCACCGAAGACTCGTCGGAGGTTCGCCGGAGCTCCGTCGGAGGTTCGCCGGAGCTCCACCGGAGGCGCTGAGCTCACCGGAAGGAAGCCAGACGCGTCAAGGTCACTTTTCCGGTGGTCACACGCCAAGAAAGCCCTTCATTTCGCCGGAATCATCGTCGGTAACTTCGGATCTTCCCAACGTCGATCTCCTCATCGCCGGCGAGTGAGGAGGTTCCACGGCCACCGGGATGATCGCCTGCCCACCATGAGTCCTGTCGTGGTGTTCGTGTCACCTCTCGCCATCGGAGTTCGCTAAAAAACGCTGAAGAAGTTTGCAGATTCCTCCCGCTTTCCTGGATCAACGGCGCCACAGAAGGGGAAAACACCAAGAGCTGCGCTGTAGGGCCGTCGGCGTTTCGCTACCGACATCGTCGCCGGCGCTGCCCCCCAGCCACTCACCCTCTCTCTCTCCGATTTCTCTTCCTCGGTTTCTTCTTCTTTTTTCGATCTCCCCGCTCCTTCTTTCCCCTTCTTACTCTTTCTATTTCCTACTTCATTTAATTCCCACAAGTTTTAGCTTAAATTTTTTTGCATTTACTTACCGACGGACTATAAATCCGTCGCAACATTTGTAGGTAAATAAATAAATACTTATATTACCGACGAAAATTCCGTCACTATATCAATTAATTGAAAAAATTATTTACCGACGATCATAACCGTCGGTAAATCGGTCGCTAACAATTAGCGCCAACATTTCCCGCCAATAATACCGACGCATTCTTATTTTCGTCGGTAAAAATGTCGTCATTTATCAAATTGCTTTTTTTTCCTACGCATTATAAGTTTGGTCGGTAATCCGTCGGTAATTTATTGCTTTTACCGACGGAATATATGTCCGTCGGTAAAATCCGTCGGTAAAATCTATTTTTTTTGTAGTGTCATTCGCTTGCAAGAGTGCTCAAACATAGAAAAAATGAGTATTGAAATAAAAAAATACAAATAAAATTAATGTTAGTAATCAAATCAAAAAATCAATTAAACACATAACTTAATAAAAAAAGAATTAAAATGAAATAAAATGCATTATGAATGACAGAAAAATTAAATGACATAATGAAAACAAATAAATTAGTAGATTAATAAATAAACACACATAAAAACATAAATAATAATAATAACAACAACAACAACAACAACAACAATAACAACAACAACAATGGATGAACTATCAAGTAAATAAATAGAAAAAAAATAATATAAAAAAATGTTACAAAATGTTAAATCTATGACTAAAATCACATAAAACAAATAAATACATAATAGATCTAAAAATTTACATGGTCGTTAATTGATTGTAAAAAAGAAATAAAAATAAAATAAAATAAAAAAATATGTAAGATCGAGCTTAGAATATTTACTCTCAGAATTCTAATTCAATGTAAGGAAGAAAATGAACGATTTCTTTGTCAAGATCCACGAGAATTAAATCAAAAATATAAGAAAAATCTAAACTTTCTCTCTAGAAAAATAATTGCAAAAATCTTGTTTAAAGAAAAATAAAAAATGAAAAAATTGGACACTACAAGAAAAAAAGCATTTCCCGACGGAAAATAAGGAATTTCCGTCGGGAAACTAAATTGCCGACGGAATTTTTTCCGTCGGCAATTTAGTCGTAGGAAAAATTTCCCGACGGAATTTTTTCCGTCGGGAAATTTACCGACGGAAATTGAATTTTCGTCGGTAATTCCCGACGGAAAAAAAGTTCCGTCGGTAAATTTCCCGACGGAAATTTTTTTTCCGTCGGTAATTACCGACGGAAATTCAATTTCCGTCGGTAAATTTTACAAATTAAAAAAAAAATTAATAACAAATTAACATAAATAAATAATAATAATAACAATACAAATTAACATAATAATAATAATAATAATAATAATTAAGGTACAAATTTTATTGATTTTAATTTAATAATTATAACATGTTGAATAATAATAATAATAACTAAAATTAACACAACTTCTTAATAGAAATAATAACAAATACTAATAATATATCTACTTAACATACCCATTAAATAATAATAATAATAATAATAATTAACACAACTTCTTAATAGAAATAATAACAAATACTAATAATATATCTACTTAACATACCAATTAAATAATAATAATAATTAACACAACTACTTAAAATACTAATAACACTAATAACAATTCCAATTAGCATATACCCAATTAACAATAATAATCATAATATGAAAAATTCTATTAATAAATTTAATAACAATAAAGTGTTAAGAATTATAAATTTAAACAATATTTAATATTTACCAATATTCATCATCTGATATAATATAAACTGTTGATATCCCAATTGCTTTTGATTGTATATATCGTATAGATATATACAATGAAGAATATAGGCTCTGTGTCATTCATGTTGATTAATTCATACGTTTGCCAAAAGCCAAAACATAACATGAGAAGATATGGCAAGAAGAAACCATGAGATAAATGCCAAAGCAATGGAGATTTGGAACCTGCTTTGTCAATAATTCTTAAATGCTCACAAGCAAAGGCAATGAGAAATTCAAAATTCATAAATATTAATTTACACTTACTATTGTTCTGTATTCAATTTCCAACTCTTTCTTACTCCACATATTGTGTTCTTTGAGTCATCAACTGAAGAGATTTCAGCTCAGGTTCAGCTAGCTCAATGAAGCTGTTGCACAGCAGCTGTAGCCTCCTCTTTCGCATTCTGATTAAAAGGGACAAATTCATACAAATTACAATTAACATCAGAACCGGAACAAAGAAACTATATTAATTACCTAATCGACCAGTTGAGAGAAACATGGCACAGAGCATTCAAGGACCATTTTGGAGGTGCACTTCTACTTCTGCTCGAACAGATACAGTCTCCTTATCAGATACGAATGCTTGCTAATAAGGAATTATTGAAATAGTGCAGATTTTTAGGAGATCCCATAAGCAATGCAAGTAATCAAGCACTTAATCACAAATAAAACAAAGTAAATAAAATAGCATAGCATACAGATGCAGCATGAAGCCATACACTAGTAGAATGAAAGTATTTAATTTAGTTCTTACCCAATACCATGTAAAAGATTTATTCTTATTTTGCGAATATGAATATAATTGTAAATGTAAAAACAACTTTGTCAATAATTTCCATTGAATCAATTTCCGTCAATAAGATTTGGTATCATCATAATTTCAATTGAATCAATTTCAATCTAATTCTCAAATTAAATCACTCCAATTCCAATTAAATCAGTGCAATTTCAATTTTCAATTAACTCAATTCCAATCCAATTCTCAAATGGAAACATGAAAACACATATCAAATCATATCATATGCCAAAATGATAATAATAATAATAATAATAATAATAATAATAATAATAATAATAATAACTGGAATGCTGATACCTGATGGTTGAAGCACTGACGGCGAGTGAGGAGCGGCGACCGGCGAGTGAGGATCGGCGACCGGCGAGTGAGGATCGGCGACGAGTGAGGGAGGCGGAGCAGATCTGTCGCACGAAGGAGGTGGAGTAGATCTGACGCGAGCAAGGAAGGCAGAACAGATCTGGTGAGCCAGGGAGGCGGAGGGGTGCGGGGAAGGCGACGAAGTGGGCCGCTGAGACGAGGAGGGAGGGAAGGCGGCGGAGTGGGCGGCTGGGGCCATGGGGGCGGCGGCGGCTGCTGCTAAGGCGAGCGAGAGAGAGAGGGGCGCGCGAGAGAGAGGGGCGGAGGGGCCAGGGTGGGGCAGGCGGCGGCGAGGGCGGCTGAGGGGCGGGCGGCGGCGAGGGCGGCTGGGGCGAGGGCTGGGGCGACCTGGGTCAGCTCGCGAGAGAGAGAAAGAAATAAAGGAGGAGGGAAGAAAAGAAAAGCCAGAAAACTATTTTTAAGTTAAAATTTTTAGCGACGGTTATTCAAACCGTCGCTAAAAAAATAAATATTTTATTTTATTTTTAGCGACGGTTGTAATTTCCGTCGCTAAAATATATAAAATAAATTAATTAAAATATTTTTAGCGACGGAATTTAATATCCGTCGCTAATTCCCGACGGAAATTTAATTCCGTCGCTAAAATTAGCGACGGATTTAATATCCGTCGCTAAAATATATAAAATAAATTAGTTAAAATATTTTTAGCGACGGAATTAAATTTTCGTCGCTAATTCCCGACGGAAATTAAATTCCGTCGCTAATTTTAGCGACGGAATTTAATTTCCGTCGGGAATTTCCGTAGCAATTTATGCCGCCAAATTTACGCGCCCAATTTACCGACGGTTATATTTTCCGTCGCTATATTAGCGACGGAATATTTTTTCCGTCGCTAATTAGCGACGGAATTATTTTCCGTCGCTAAATAGCGACGGTACATTTTCCGTCGCTAAATTTCCGTCGGTAAATGCTGATTTTCTTGTAGTGGGATCTCAAGAGCAAAAAATTATTTTCTTTGTCTCAAAATTAATTTTTCAGTCAGAAAAATTCCATCTCAAATGTTTTAGAAGAAATTTTATTGAAGAAAAAGAATTAAAATAAAATGCAGAATTTTTTCTTTTTGAAGAAGAAAAGAAAAAATTGCAACCAAGAATCTCCTCCTTTTCTCTTTCTTTATTTCATATTTATAAAAACTAAGGGGAAAACCTAGTTAAATTAGCAAAAGAATTTGTATTTAAATCAAATTTTTCCTTATTTAAATTTTAAAAATAAAAAAAACTTGAAAATCCATAAGAAAAGGGATTAAAAATTAAATTTTGCCCAAAAATCCCGATTTTTTGGGTGAAAAACGTGTTTTCGGTAGCTTGGAGGGGAGGGACAGCCTGGGAAGGTGAGTGTCAGCGCGCAAGGGGCACCCATGCCTCGAGCGCGTCCCGTGCGCAGCGCGCGCCTGCCCTTGCTCGTTGGCCGCTGCAAACCTCAAAAAAATTATATATATATTTCT
The DNA here is from genome assembly GCA_947683425.1 of Excoecaria cochinchinensis. Lineage (NCBI taxonomy): Eukaryota > Viridiplantae > Streptophyta > Magnoliopsida > Malpighiales > Euphorbiaceae > Excoecaria > Excoecaria cochinchinensis. The sequence goes on from CANTUQ010000105.1 coordinate 11,920,566, forward strand.
TTAAAAATAATTTTGACAAGAACACTATCACTTCCAATCTTTTCTTTTTTTTTTAAAAAAAAATAATTTTGACAAGAAAACCATCACTTTCAATTTTTTTTTTTTGCATGTGAACAGATTTTAATTTAATCATTGGATAACTTTAATTTGGGCTGTCTCAAAACCCGGTATCTACATATATACCAATTGCATCTTGGTGCAAATATTAAATCATTGGGTCATTTATTCTTGCTGCATGTATATCTTTATGTATATATCCCCATTCTTGCTTCTAGGTCCATTTAGCCTTGAGTATGCTTAACAAATTAATGGGCTAATTAAGATGACCCATTAAATATGATTAGATCATATTCAATTATAATATGGGCTTGAGTATGCTTAATAACTCAATACTATAAAAAGTTCAAATTCTCCTCATATTAACTAAAAGCTATATGTCTTAATATTGTTCGAAGGATTTATCCTTTACGGTACCTAAAGAGAATGTATGAATTACAAGAAAATATAAAAATAATAAAATATCTTATTTGTCTTTTTTGATATCCTTTTGGCCCACCAACTCAAATCTTGATCTCATTCTTTCCTTATCTAAACCTATGTAATCTAATTACAGCTAACCATAAAAAAAGAAATATACAAGACAAGGGACCAAACATGAAAGTCCTTAGGGCAAAAATTAAAACTTGCATATGCTCAATCATATTAGGCCAAGTCCATAACCTATTATCATGCCAATCATACACCTTTAGCATTCTCAAATGTAAGAATAAAATTGAAATAAATTAAGAATTCAATTTATGCAATTACGTAAAATTTCAACTCTTAAAATTGGGTATATAGTATTTTGCCATATAAGTTTATTAAATACGGTTTTTTAATTAAGAAAATCTTATTGTCTTAATTTTTCCATATTTTACTTATTAATCTCATTAACTTACTTAATCAATTAATAAAATTAATTAATTAATTAATTAATTAAATGTACTGTTGAAAATTTACATTCTCAATGGCCACTCAATAGCTTGAACACACGTTGAATGCTAAAAAAGACTTCCAATGGCCGTTCAACAGTTTAAACGCCCATTGGAGTATTCTGCATTAAAATCCAAATTGATGAACACAATCTAATGGCTATTCATTACGGTGAATGCTCATTGGCTTGTGATTTCAATTTCTAAATGGGCTTTCAACTACTTGAATGGCTGTTGAGAGCCTCTGTAAAGAATAAGATTCATAAAATCTTAACTCAATGACCACTTATGATATGAACGCCCGTAGACATGCAAGATTTTGTGTTCCAACGACTGTTCATCGTATGAGATGTTGAGCAAATCAATGCCCATTGAGTATGAAACATCCTTACAATTGATGAATTGGCTTAGAGACGTAAGCCAACTCAATTTATAGAGGAAAAAAATGAAATAATTTTGGTAGCTTGTGATTCTAAATCACAGAGAGTAAAAAGCCTAATCGAATTATAAATTAAAAGTGGTATTTATAGTCCCTCTTAATCATATCAGGTTTAGGATTAGTAAAAGCTTTGTAATTGGTTAATTAAGCCTAATCGAATTATGACTTAAAAGGAGTATTTATAGTCCCTCTTAATCATATTAGGTTTAGGATTAGTAAAAGCTTTGTAATTGGTTAATTAACGTGGGCCTAGTTCATGTATTAGCCAAGTTCATGAACTCAGCATTTTTAGCAAGCATTTTACAATTCCTAAGCCCGTTGAAACAATCCAACGATCATTGAATATTTTGAATGGTCATTGGTTTTACCTATTTCCACACTAGTTGGATTTAAGTGTCCAATGCCTGCTCATCTTAATGAACAGCTGTTGGTTCTTGCTTCCAACACCTAATCGTCATCATGAACGGTTATTAGACTAGGCAGGTTCTAACTACAAACTTTTCTAATTTTCATTTAAACCCAATAACTTTTATGGTTTTTAAATCTCAACAGCAAAGTCTTTTCTCTGACTTAATAAGTTTTTTAGCATCGGATGTCTAACTTATTCATTGCATTTTACGTAGATCATATTTCATTATGTGTGTGAGCTTATGGGTTTCTTTGCATGTTGTCAGTATAAGATATATATGCAAATTCTATTTTTCATGATTTAAATTCTTTTAATTATTTTTGTCAGTCTTCATTGACATTATCATATACCTTTATACAAATCATGAGATGCTTCTAGCCAAGCGTCACGACTCCAAATGACAGAAAAAGTATGTGGTTTTGACTTCCCCCTTCCATGTCTAGTTGCCATGCAATACGTCCTTTCACCATACTTATATCTCATTTATGATTTGAATATGGAGTTGTATAAATTCATTCATAAACTTCCCTGTTTGATTTGCCAATTTTATCCAATCTTTCTTACTTCAAAACAATTAAGAACTCAACTTGATCTAGCCCTAACACAAGGTGGTCATTTCAAGGAATTATATCTTATTCCTAATAAGCTAAATCGGATTAGCGATGGACATAACAAGGTGATTTTTATTTATGAAGTCACCACCTGAATTAACAAGGAAGAAAACCTTACGGTGCCCATCGCTAATTCAGTTTAGCTTATTAGGAACAAGATAAAATTCCTTGACATGCCCACCTTGAGTTTAGGCTAAATTAAGTCAAGTTCTTGATTATTCTAAAGTAAAAAAAATTGGATTATAATGGCAATGTGAATAGTGGTGATGTAACACCCCTTACTCGTACGTAGTGAACCACCTCATGAAGAGGGGAGTTACCACGACTGGTAAGGGTTGCTACACTCAAGCAAAGCATACACATAACAAAAGTGATAACTAAACAGATCTTAAAACAAAACGAGAATTTAAAAATTTCCTTCCCAAAAAGATACATCAGCCGGATACAAAAATATGAACATCATTTTTATATACATATACTATTTTACAAAACTGCATAGAAGCATCTGAATTAACATATTACATATTAGGCCTCACAAAACAATTCAAAATACTATAACAAAAAGATTACAAAATCAACTTAAGGACCTAAACCAAGACTCGCCCTATTGTGTTGGCTCTTGAGACTGCGGATCTGTCCTTCCAAAAACTCTGAGTTCTGAACCTACATAGATAAAACACCGTGCTAAGCTCAAAGACTTAGTGGGGAAAAGATGCAATGAACAACCACTCACAGTGGTCATCAATGCAAAGCAAATACACATGTGACATATGAGAATAATATCATAATTCATAACATATAGCATCACAATAAAGCCAAAGGGATCATGACTCCATATTAAAATTCTATACATCAAATCATACATTTCATATGGTTCAATTTTTGTGTATACATATAATTACATAAATACATATAGTTATGCCTTCATACTCATAGAGGTGGATAATTGGTGAATGCATAGGTACCCATAGGTACAAGAAAACATTTTCTTTTAAATTTAAAAAAAACGCATAGGGATCTTAAGCAAGATCCAAACAAAGGGGACCTAAAAGGATCCAAACAGAGGGGATCTGATCAGGATCCAGAAAGTACACATAGGCTGCAGTAACATAACATAACCCTATAGGCATGCCTACCTATCACTACAAAAAATTTGACTTTTTGTGACACAAGAAATTGTTATGAAAAATTCATTTTTCGTCACTAAAAAGATAAGGTGACGATTTTTTATCATCACAGAAAACGTAACGGTAGGCGCGTAACATAAAAGTTTACGTGACGATTTACTTTTTTGTCACCGTAAGTATATTTTTTGTGACGAAAATAATTATCGTCATCTTTAGTTCTTACTTTTCATGACAAAAATTATGTCATAAATAAAATTATCTTTCCTCACATTATATTGTTTATCGTCACTAAAAATTGGTATTTTTTATGACAAATTTAAAATTCGTCACGAAATTAAATATTTTTAATGACGAAACTCCGTTTCTTGTTAAAACCATTAAGCATTGGTTACGTAATTATCGTCACAAATAAATATAATTTTCGTCATAAAATATTTAATTTCGTCACTAAATCTAATACTTTAAGTGATGAAAAATAATTTCGTGATTAAATTAATGTATATTAACGATGAATATAAATGGTCATATTACGTTACATTTTAGTGACATAAATAGGGATAAAAATAATTGTCACAAAAAATAGTTTTAGTGACAATTTTTTATTGTCATTAAATTATATTTTTTTAATACAATATTAATATCGTAATTATAAACATTATACCGTTATTTATGAACTAACAAGTCGACAAATTATGACAAATATACTTATCATATATGCATTGTATTAAAAATGACACATTTTAAATTTAATGTCATACAATCAATTAAATTTCTAAAAAAAAAATCTAATATAATGTATTTATTCAAATAAAAGGTTAATTAAAAAAAACATACTGTCTAATACAAAAAATTAAATTTGCATCCTAATCAAGAAATAAAATTTGTTGAAACTTCAAAATTTGCATTCTGCTCCTGCAAAAAAAAAAATCTTATATTAGATAAAAAAAACTCAATCATGTAACACCCTTCATTTATACACATTACGATTCCAACGATACTGATTACTTGATTTTCTTAAACTACTCTTCAAATTATTGCGAAATTCAGGTAATTATTTTTTTTTTATCCTTTCACTATACCCATCTGCCCTATAGCTATTTAATTTTACTATTTATTCAATCAAAATACAAATATGTCACTTAATTCTACCGAAATTTCGGCAGAATTCCCTCTATAATATTGCCTATCCCCCTGTAATCAATAAAATCTTTACACTTCAAATAGTCATATATTTATTCCACCCACTTCAATTCAAACTCCAACACAAGTTTGCCCATCCTCCAATTTAGATCCAATCTCACATACCATATATTATAATATACTTATATCATCCAATTTCAGTACTCAATTCAATTATACAAAATACAAAGGTATAATATTAATACATCAAAACTATCAGCTAAAAATAAATGCACAAGTATCACATTGACGTAAATAAAAGAGAAGTTACACTTATTACCTGAAAATTCATAAACGTCGCTATCAATTGAACAGTTTGGAATGAACCTAAATTAAAGAACTGTAAAATTAAAAACCACTAAAAAATGAGATACCAAGTAAGTCAAAGAGTTTCAAAATCAAATACAAGAAATTAAAAGAAAATAGAATTTATGTAAGTTTCAAAACAAACTAATTACTTTACAAAACTTGTATATTAATTACTTATCCAATTTTCGGCTGCTTGTTGAGATGACCAACCTTTTCGAATTGAATAATGGGTTTGCTTATAAAGATCAATACTACCACATGGTTCTCCGTTCAATTCATGTTGAGACTATTAAAATCGATATACATTTCGATCCATAATGTCAGAAATAATCCCAGTGACACAAGTTATCATTATCTCATACCACTCCATTTATTTACCACATTTCACTAATTTATCTTCACAACATGCCATTAATCACATATACATACAATTAAAATGCCTTAACAATCATAATATACCTCGTATATACAAGTATACATTAGGACACCACTTTTTTCTTCCCATTCCGAACCACCTTCATTTTATTTCATCAAACTAAGTTTATTTCCTATCTTCCTAATTATATATACTATTGTTTATACAAGTATTCACTACATTTCACTAGTCCAAATCTGTTTATAAATTTCCCCTTTTAAAGGTGTATAACCCAATTAATTTGTTTATGACCAGAAACTCTGATTTTCTTAACAATTTAATTAATTTAATTATTATAATTATCTTCAGGTATACTTAACTATACTCATTATTTATTAACTACACTTAATTTCTCTAATTCATTCACTTACTATCTAATTCCATTCTGGCTCTATAATACAATGCAAATTTTGTTTACATAAATGATAAAACTATTAAGACTTTCTTTTTATAAGTGATGGAAAAATTCCAATCTAAAAACTCCTATTCGAATCTAAACTAGCATACTGTTCTTTTTTTTAAAAAAAATATAACTGTTAAAACTATTGTTGTAACACCCTTAAACGATAAATAATAACTTAATTGTCTTAAACTACTCTTACAATTATTGCAAAAATCCGGGTAATTTTTTTTTCCAACTGTTTTATAACTATTAAATCTTACTATTCATACAATCATTCTAAAATAGGCTACTTAAATTCTACCGAAATTTCGGCAGAATATCCCCTATAATATTGCGTATCCCCCTGTAAATAGAAAGTCTTAACACTTCTATAATCAAATACATTTTCATCCATCCTACTCCAATTCAAACTCCAACACAATTTTGCCCATCCACCAATTTAAGTCCATCACAACTCATATAATAATTCACAATATCATCACTCACTATTTACATCAATTTTACAAAATACAAATATACTATGATAATACATCATCTATCACTATAAATAATTTTTCAATAAGTCAGTACATTTTTACTATTGTAAAACCTAATTTTTTTACTGATTTTTATGAATGAAAGTTTTTTTTTTTTTTAAATTATGTGAACAGCCCCTATTGTCCATTAATTAACGCCTATTTCAATTTCATATATATATATATGAGGAACAACAAACATACCCTTTGTTACTAAGCCATCATGGATAGTTCATTTGCATCCTTTTTAAGCTAATTCTTTTAATTCAATTAACTACCATTAATCATTCTCATTTTTATTTAACATGTGAAATTGTCAGCACATTTAGAATTTAAACAAACCAGGTTAACTCCTCTTCCTAACCAAGCCGTGAGGGTCACAAAGAGACAAGTTCATCATACTCTTCTAATTTCACTTTAATTTATCATTTTACATTTGTGTAATGTTAGCTAACATGCAAGTTCAACAAGCTAACAAAATAACTTTACAATTTCGTTTTAATGGTAGAAATAGCTACACCATAATAACTTATCAATTTTCAATATCTAATTGTCAATAAGCTAAAGGAGTTATTTAATAGCAAATAAAACCAGAACCATATATCAGCATTCCCTAATATACATAATTTGCCAATTAGACATTAAACTTCAGTACACATAACGCAAAAATTCCATAGCATGGTTATCTTATATAAAATCTTATGGAAAGGTAGATTTGATTTACTCCAACTAATTGCTCAATTAACACAGAAAATTTATCAATCAATTCAATAAACCTTAACCACGCATATACTGTAAATATAAATCGTACCTTAACAATTTAATTTATAAATAAATCTTTTGGAAAAGGTTAGTTTGGTGGTCACTAACCGATTTTTCTGATATTTTTGGCTCATTTTACCATCGCCGGAGACTCGCCGGAGCTCCACCGAAGACACCGAAATCACCGGGAGGAAGCTTGGAGCGCCGGGGTTGCTTTTTCGGTGGTCACGCACCGTGAAGATCGTTCATTTCGCCAGAATCGACGCCGAAAGCTTCGGTCTGCTCCCTCTCCGATCTGCTCATCGCCGGCGATTTAGGAAGATCCACGGCCACTGAAAGCTTCGTCTGGCTGCCGTGAGTCCAGTCGCACCACTCGTGTCGCCGATCGTTGCCGGAGCTGGCCGGAACACACTGAAGAAGCTTTAGTCTTTTTCTCCCGCTTCCTGGATCAACGACACCACGACGACGGGAAATCGCCTATGAAATTTTACATTTTAGACATCATTCATTGTGCATAAATAATATTGTAGCATGATTATGGCAATGCTTGACAAAAACAAAGGTAATTATGTCATAATTCAAACTTGAAAATCAGAGGTTACACGACGGTATGGAAAATGGAAATCCCCTACTGCCGTGTAAAACATTGAAAACAAAATTTTACCAAACATAAAGTTTTTACACGGCGGTATGAAAATTCTGACCACCGTGTAAACATTCCACACGGTGGTAAGGAAAACCTGACCACCGTGTAAAATGCTGAAGTTTGAAAGTTTCGAAAAAAAAATGCATTTACACGACTGTAGACGCCGGGTCCTGAGTGAGCCTCGATCAGGATTACCCAATGATGATTAATCGCCTGTTCACGGGAAAAAATGTTGGAAGTGATGATTTCCTTGTTAAATTTGGTTTTTAGGGATAAAAAATAAAAAATAAAATAAAAATAGAAAAAAAAGGGAGTTTGGAATTATTGTGATTTGGCAAAAATTGTTATTTTTTTTAAAAAAAAGTTTTCGGTCGTTTACGGCAGCCGACACGCGAGGAGGGGGGCATCCCCCGCACACCAAGCGAGCGCCGAGCGCACAGCGCGCTCGCGCCGACGGGCGTCGGTTGCCTCTGATCTGCCAAAAACACGTTTTCAGCCTTTTTTCCGATTTTTATTGATTTTTTTATTTTAACCATATTTGCCAGGATTTTTAATGATAATTTTCTTTTTTGAACCCATATTAAGGGAAATTTCCTAAAAATTCAATTTTCTTCCTTAATTAATTAGGTTTTCCATATTTATTGATATAAACAGAAATTATGGGAAGGAAAAGGGAGGAATTCTTTTAGGTTAGAAATTTCTTTTGGAGGTATTTTTTCTTCTCTCTTCTTGAGTTTTTGCCATTTTTCTTTTTCTTCAATTATTTTTCTTCTTTTTACTTCAATAAAATTTCTTCTAAACACTTTAGATTGCAATTTTATTGAAAAATAATTGATTTTAAGACAAAAAAATAATTTTTTGTTCTTGAAATCCAAATTTTTATTTGATTTCGTAAAAATAAGAATTTTACAATTTTTTAAAGAAAAGTTTTTAGATTATTTTATTCTTCTTTTATTTATTTCTGTTCATATTTAATTAGTAATCATATAGATCTTTATATTTATTATTTATTTATTTATTTTATATTAATTTAGATATAGATTTGATTTTTTGATCTTTTTCTTTGTTACTTTTTTATTTATTTGATTATTCATTTTGTTTTTTTATTATTATTATTATTATTATTATTATTATTATTATTATTCTTATTATTATTATTATTATTATTTCATGTTTTTATGTATTAACGTATTAGTATGTTTAATTTATTTGTTTCAATCACATTATTTAATTTATTTGTTATCCATAATGCATCTTTTTATCTATTTTAATTTATTATTTATTATTTCATGTATTTAATGGATTTGCTTGATTTAATTTCTAACATTAATTTTATTTGTGTTTATTTGTGGTTTCTAATCTTTTGTTTCTTTCCTTGTTTGACCACCCATGCGAACGAATGAGGAGATCCGGGATTTATTTTTGCTGAATCATTTTTTATTGTATTTATTGTTTTTCTTGTATTTGCCTTTTTAATTTATTTGTCTTGTAATTAGCAATAAAATAATGTATTTTATGCACGTTTAATTAAAAATTATAAAAATATTTATATTAATAAAATTGAGATTTTTTCTAATAAAATAGGACCAGTATCCTAGTTTTTCCATCCAAATAAAATTGTCACGTTAAAATCTTTCTTTCTAAACATGCATGGGAGGACCAATGTCCTCAAACTTAACGAATATCCCATTTTATGCATGATTCGCATTTACTTTACATTGGAGATTGTATTTCGTCCCTAGTTTTATTGTAATTACATTTTTACTTAACTTATTTTAATCTTGCCTTTATTTGTCGCTTCCATTACATGACTGACTTGCGCTTTAATTATTGCATTGAAACATATGAGAAAAGGAATGAAATTTTATCTCTAAAACTCAATCGTAACTTTAACTAAGGTATGAATAAATGGGAAGTCCCGAACCATCTCTGGTCTTAGGCTCAATGACGTTAGAGGACCATTTCAATGTTCTATTGGGGTGGGGTCTCCAAAATATCTCTCGTTGCCCAAAATAGGCCCAATTTGCATTGTTTTAAGCTCCACGAGATTAGATGATCTTTCCAGTGTTTTATTGAAAAGAGGTGTCCAAAATATCTCTGGCTTGCTCAAAATAGACGTATATGCATCGTCTTAGGATTCACGAGATTAGACGATCCTTCCAATGTTTTATTGGAATGAGGTGTCTAAAATATTTCTGATTGTCTAAAATAGACACACATGTGCTGTCTAAGGCTCAGTAAGGTTAGATGATTTTTCAATATTTTATTGGGTGGCGACTCCAAAACACCTCCTTGTTGCCCAACATAGACGCCCTTGCAATCTTTTACAAGTCTTGTGAACCTCTCTCGAATACCCTAAAAGCGGGTTTTCAGGGCCTCCCGGGGTTCAGCGTGCGTCACAGTGGCGACTCCGCTGGGGACATAAGAGACTTCGCTCTGAAAGTACCTTGGTTAAAACATATAATTGTGTTTTAACTTAAAAATTTCAACTCTTTTTTAAATTGCATTGCATTTCATTAGAGCCTTAGATCTATGCTAGTTTGGTCCCTCTCTCAGCCCCGGTACGTTCCCGAAGCACGACCCTACGTTCACTCAATATAGGGAAGTGTTAAGGATAATCACCAGCCCAAGCCTAGTACTATAATGGTATATCAAATGGAGACCCGATATGTCTTTACACTCGTGATGAACTAGACCCATTAGCAAGGACTATGCTTGGGTAGCCTTAAAATATCATCACCTTCGAGCAAAGCTCATGTAATGACAATAGATACTTCGCCTAGGTAAAATGTACCATAATATTGTGTTTGCTATGTAGGCCATTATATATTGAATAAAATCAACCAAATTAAATGGTCTTTTTTCAAAGGCTTTCATGCTCCGGTGAGCCCATCTTAATTTAGTTGAATCATTCTAAACATGTATGCGAGAGACGTTGGAGCCGCCAAGATTTCAACCATTTCGTGATGAGCTAGACCCATTAGCAAGGACTATGCTTGGGTAGCCTTAAAATATCATCACCTTTGAGCAAAGCTCATGTAATGACAATAGATACTTCGCCTAGGTAAAATGTACCATAATACTGTGTTTGCTATGTAGGCCATTATATATTAAATAAAATCAACCAAATTAAATGGTCTTTTATCAAAGGCTTTCATGCCCCGGTGAGCCCATCTTAATTTAGTTGAATCATTCTAAACATGTATGCGAGAGACATTGGAGCCGCCAAGATTTCAACTATTGGAACTACTTAAGGCTGCTATACGATCTGGGATAAGCCTTTATCTGAGCATCTATTTCATTTTATTGACAAGGGAAGTTATAGCCGAAGCCTGCGAAACCCGCCAAGAGCCAAGGGCGTCCTAGCCATTGATCGGATCTGTGTTGTGCCTACCATCGACATACTGGACATGAGACTGATGGGTGCCAAACTCTGAAGAAGCTTGTTCAAGGCCTCATTGATGAGGAGCTGAGAGGTGGGGAAGATGGTCCCTGAGGATGATAATGAACCATTGGACAAAACATCTATGCTAGTGGAAATAGGAAGAATATAACTATTTAGATGTTCTTTTTATTTTGGAACTATTTGATAATGACATTTTAATTCTAGTTTTTATTAAATGAAATGAATGGTTTTTGCTTATTTGTGTGATATCTCTCGTGATTTCACTTTGGATAATCATTATTATGACTCATTCATATTTGACATTGATTCAACTGAAGCCATTTCATTTAATTTCGGAGACTTTGGAGAACCCAAAGAAAATTTTGATAGCATCTGTAACTCCTAAAGAGAGATTAAAATTTGAGAGAATAAAAAACAAGTGTGGAAAAGTCTTTGCCTAGACCTATGAAGACACGCCGAGAGATGATTACAAAGTCGCCGAACACACTATGCCAGCATATCATGATCATAGACCAGTCATGCAGAAGCTCAAAAGACTCAAGTCGTAAGGGGTAGAAAAGGTAAAGGAGAGATCCACAAGTAAAAATGGTGCTAAATTTCTTAATAAAGCGCAACACCCGACTAGGTTGGTCAACGATGTCCCCAATGGTTAAGAAGAGAAGTGCGTGTATTTGTAAACTATCAGAATTTGAACAAAACTTGTCAAAAAGGGGGGGGGGGGGGTTGCAAAAAAAAAATATGCAAAAAAAAAAAAGGAAGGAAAAGAATGAATATGTAGATCTGGCCGAAAACTATTGATATGGGGGCAAAGGAAAGTCATCCTGGGGGCAAGCTTTGTTCAAATCCCATTGATCTGCACATACCCATCCTTTGCCATTCTTCTTGACTTCCAAAAAAGACTAAAAAGGTTCTATTGACTTACAATGGATACAGATTGCTCGAGCTTGGGAATAGACATCATAGGGGAGGTGCAGCCTACGGCCTCCAACGGACAAGTTCATCGAAAGGAATCCAATATGTCGATATGGTCTCCCTCACCATGTTATGTCCAAGGACGGGAAGAACAGTTTATGGCTAAGGCTAGGGAGTTGCTCCAGAGGTATGGCATTAAAGACCACAAGTCCTCTCTGTATTACCCTCAAACCAATGGGGTAGGAGAGGCTGCTAACAAGAAGATCTTGATCAAGATGGTTCAAAACTAATAGGATTGGGCAGAGAAATGGCCTTTTGCACTTTGGGGCTAGAGAACCACCGTCGAAACCTCTACAAGAGTCACCTTTTATTCCTCGATACATGGGGCGAAAGCAGTACGGCCGATCGAAGTAGAGCTCAAATCTTTAAGGACGGTCATGGAAGCCTAGATTCCAGAAGCCAACTGGGCACAACAACGACTACAGCAGTTAAACACGTTAGATGAGGATAGGTCATGGGATTACTATCACAGTCAGATCTATCAGAAAACACTCTGCTCGATCATTCATGAGGGAAGTCAAAAGGCACTTATTGAAAGAGGGAGATTTAATCTTTAAGCAAATGAGTCTGAATATTCTAGACGAATGAGGCAAATTCAGACCAATGTAGGAAGGCCCATTTGTTTTTAAGAAGTTATTGTCCAAGCGAGCAGCGTTTCCGACAAACAGTGATGGAAGCAAATATGAAAAACCAGTGAGCACCGAAAGATGCAAAAGGTTCCATGGCTAAAGACTCAAAATCAAAAGAAGAGAATAAAAGCCCCGCGGGTTGAAAATCGAAAAGAGGCGGCCTTGCTAAAATTGGGCCCCTCGTCAGGATGAAAACCGAAAAAAGGCATCATTGCAAAAATTAAAGGCTTGAGAGAAAATGTCCAATCAAGAAAACTTGAGAGGGCTGATTGAAAATAGGAGTTTTGATGCTTTCAAGATCCATTCTAAGATTAGATGTAGTTTTGCATTTTGAATCTATGTTAGATAATGATCATTTATAGAGAAATCATACTGAAATGTACACAATTTTGCAAGAATGATATAAAATAAAGGCAATTAGACTCATGTGTTCATTATCTTCTAGTTCTTTTATAAAAAGAAAAACATCATTCATTATTGAATGCATCTAATTTAAATAACTATACTCTGCTCTCGCTGGCCAGGTGTGACGCGCGCCGAACCCGGCTACAACCCAGCAAGGGCCCTCGCTTTGAATCCGCTTTAGGATTCGAGGTATGAAGGTTCGCGTCTTTTGATCATGGGCGCCATGAGACATCATCGGTATGCTCCTCTCAATAGAACATTGGGGAGAATAACCTAGCCTATTGACGCCTAAAGGCACCTTTGAGGTATTTGGAGTCGCCACCCAATTTGCAAGAAATTGGGAAAAGGTTTCTCACCTCTATTGGTCTAAACCAGAGATATGGTGTCCGGAACTTCCCTCTTATTTATGCTTTGGTTAAATATAAATGGGTTCTTAACTTCTTAAAATTATATCTCTCATCTCACACGTGCGATGCATTAAAAGTAAAAGCGCATTTCAAGCACATAAGTAAATAAAAGCGATAAAGCAATAGATAGGGAAAGCAGTAAATGAAAGCGGTAAACACGCAAGCACGCAATTACAATAGAAATAGGGGCAGAATACAGCCCCAATAAAAGGAGATTAAAGATGTAAGTGGGACGGAATACAATCCCCAAAAGATAAATAAAGTTGCCCCAAAAATTAATTACAAGGGCCCGAATAGAAAAGAACTTGAATTTTAAACACTCACACAAGATCGAAATAAAAAGACATGCATAAATCGGGACATTATTTTGGGAACATTGGTTCCTTCGTGCCTATTCGAATGTTTAGGAACATTGGTTCCTTCGCGTTTATTTGAAGAGGGTTCGAAGAGTCATTTTTGATTGCTTGAATTAAGAAAAACCGGGATGAGTGATCCCATCTTTGTAGAAAAGTTGACTCTTCGTTTTAATTGTGACATTTTTATTGTCGGGCTAAAATAAGGGACATTGGTCCCAATTTTATTAGTGAAGAATCCAATTTAATTGTAAAAATATTTTTGTGACTTTTTATCACACGCGTACAAAAATAAAACAAGTACTTACAAGTAAACACGTAACACATAAAGAGAAGGAATTAAGAAAGATCTCACCGAGCAAGGCGATATTCCACGTGTCGCGACCCATCCGGGGAGCCGTGAGAACGCTTACACTACCCGACCCAAATTAAACTCATACAAAGATAATATCGAAAATTATATTAGTAAATACTCTAAAAATTAATCAAACAAAAGCGAGGTAATAACAATAATAAAATTATGGCGATGGTAGCAACAATAAAATAACAATAATAATGATAAAAATAATAATAATAATAATAATAGTAGTAATGGACAATGATAATAAATAATAGTGAATATAATATAAATAAATATGATAGTGATAATAATAAATATAATGATAATCATAAACATAATAACAATAACCATGTAACAATAAATAAGATGATTAATAAATATAATAGTCACAATAAAACCATATAATAATAATAACAAGAATAGGATGGTAATAATGCAAATAATAGTAGTAGTAATTGACAAATAATATGAAAACAGAATAATCAATTAGAAATAATAATAGCAATAATAATAATAATAATGATAGTAATAATAATGCCAAAATAAGGGAATGGATGGCCAATAGAATGACCCTAATAATAACTACGTGAGATAAGCCTAAATATGAACACAAGCATGAATAGTGATAACGATAAATAATAATAATAATATTAGCACATGAACATGAAAACCCATTTAAAGCCAACAAATAACATATTAATGATGGTATTGACATATTAAAATGCTAAAAATGAATAATAAAAAAGATAATAGACATGATAATAGTAACAAAAATAATTTTGACAACAATAAATAATGTACAAGAAAAATAAAAGAGAATAAGTCCAAGAATGTTTACCCTCAGAATTTTTAGATTGGGGAAACGGTGTCCCGATCGATTTTCCTTGTCGGATTTGTGGTGATAAACACTTGAAGAAAATGTAGAAATTAATATTTTGAAATAAAATCAAGAAAATATTTTGATGAAAATATTTTGGTGGATGATTTGAGCAAAAGGAAATTAATTTTCCAAGCCCAAATCACTCAATAAAAATGGATTATGTATTTTTGAAGATCAAATCAAGGTTAAAGCTTGAGAAAGAAGAAAAAAAGGAGTTAAAGAACTCTGCTGGAGAGAAAAAAATTGAAAGAAAAGCCTCCTCAAAATTCTTGCCGTCCTCTCCCCAAAAATGAAAGCCAAAATCCCATTTAATCTTGTCTTGGCCAAAAATGGTAAGGAGCCAAAAAACCTTTCATTTTTAGTTAATCAAAAATGTCATAAAGTGGTGAAACAAGAAAAAAGTCAGACTGAAGAAAATCAGACTGAAAAAAGCGGAAAAAAGGGACAGGCGAAGACCAGGTCGCGCGGAGAGGGCAAGGGCGCGCGCGGCAGCAGCCTGCTGCGCGCGTGGTGCCCCCGCACCGCGCGCGGCAGGCAGCTGCCTCGCGCGCAGGGGCTGCGCGCGAGGCAGCCTGCCTCGCGCGCAGGGGGGGCGCGCGGTGCCCCCTGCCTCGCGCGCAGGGGGGGCGCGCGGCGCCCCCTGCCTCGCGCGCAGGGGGCTGCGCGCGAGGCCCCTGCCTCGCGCGCAGGGGGGGCGCGCGGCGCCCCCTGCCTCGCGCGCAGGGGCTGCGCGCGAGGCCCCTCGCCTCGCGCGCAGGGGGCCTGCGCGCGAGGCGCCTGCCTTGCGCGCAGGTGCCCCTGCGCGCTGGGCGGCCTGCTGCGCAGGCGCCCCTGCGCGCTGGGGCAGCCTACCGCGCAGGCAGCCCCGCGCTGCCGCAGGCGGCCTTCGCGACTCCCTTTTGTTTTTTTTTTTTTTTTTAAAAATTTTAAATTCTGACACAAAATTAATATATTTTTTTCTCCATCTTAATTTTAATTTCCCCAAAAATATATATTTTTTTATTATTTTCCGAAAAACACATCTTTTGACAAGGAACGATCGGTTCTCACCTTTCTTGCCGAAAATCGGTCTTCTATTTCATCATTGGGTAATCCTGATCTTGGACCGCCTCGGGATCCGGTGTCTACAGTTGCCCCCAATTTTGGGGAACTTAGAACCTAGGTGCCTAAGTGAACCAAAATTCAGAAAAGAAGGAAGAGACACGTACCTGAGGCGGTCGCTTTCCCAAACAAGGAGAGATTGTTGGTGTGTCATGCTTTCTGAGGTGGTGCCCCCTGGGAGGTCTTTGGCTGATCGGTGCCCCCTGAGAGGTCTTTGACTAGCTGGTGCCCCCTGAGAGGTCTTCATTCGATTGCCCCCTGAGAGCTCTTCGATTAGCTGGCTGCTCCTTGAGAAGTTTTCGGTTGATCGCCCCCTGAGAGGTCTTCGATTAACTGCTCCCTGAGAAGTCTTCGGTTGATCGCCCCCTGAGAGGTCTTCGATTAGCTGCTCCCTGAGAAGTCTTTGGTTGATCGCCCCCTGAGAGGTCTTTGGCTACTGCTCCCTGAGAAGTCTTTGGCTGATGCTCCCTGAGAAGTCTTTGGTTGCTGCTCCCTGAGAAGTCTTTGGCTAATGCTCCCTGAGAAGTCTTTGGCTGATGCTCCCTGAGAAGTCTTTCTCTGATGCTCGCTGAGAAGTCTTTGGTTGACGCTCCCTGAGAAGTCTTTGGCTGACGCTCCCTGAGAAGTCTTTGGCTGCTGCTCCCTGAGAAGTCTTTGGCTGATGCTCCCTGAGAAGTCTTTGGTTGCTGCTCCCTGAGAAGTCTTTGGCTGATGCTCCCTGAGAAGTCTTTGGTTGCTGCTCCCTGAGAAGTCTTTGGCTAATGCTCCCTGAGAAGTCTTTGGCTGCTGCTCCCTGAGAAGTCTTTCGCTGATGCTCCCTGAGAAGTCTTTGGCCGATGCTCCCTGAGAAGTCTTTGGCTACTGCTCCCTGAGAAGTCTTTGGCTGATGCTCCCTGAGAAGTCTTTGGCTACTGCTCCCTGAGAAGTCTTTGGCTGATGCTCCCTGAGAAGTCTTTGGCTACTGCTCCCTGAGAAGTCTTTGGCTGATGCTCCCTGAGAAGTCTTTGGCTGACGCTCCCTGAGAAGTCTTTGGCTGATGCTCCCTGAGAAGTCTTTGGCTACTGCTCCCTGAGAAGTCTTTGGCTGATGCTCCCTGAGAAGTCTTTGGCTACTGCTCCCTGAGAAGTCTTTGGCTGATGCTCCCTGAGAAGTCTTTGGCTACTGCTCCCTGAGAAGTCTTTGGCTGATGCTCCCTGAGAAGTCTTTGGCTATTGCTCCCTGAGAAGTCTTTGATTGCTGACTTGGATTGAATTGATGTTTTGATCGATGTTGTAGCTTGCCCTTTCGTTGGCGTTGCCATTTGATTCTTTCTTTCTGCAAGACTTAGAAAGCAAAACATGCAGGAAAAGTGGTGAGCATGCAAGTGAGATGCATATGTATGCAGTAATGCAGGAATAGAGTTCATCTGAGTGGAATCGTGGGCGTCAGCTGGTTTGGCTATCCGTCGCGGTTGGCTTGATGCCCTCTGAAATTGCTTTTGAATTTTGTGCCTCTGGGGGATTATGAGGTTCTCCTCTGGTACCTGTAGTCATTATTTTAAGGTAGTGTGTCCCTCATGGATTTTCACACTAGCTTTTCTTAGCGGGAGATGCGTCCTTGTCGGATTTTCACATAACCCTGTGCCTTATTTTTTTGCCTGGAATGGACCCAACCCAATCCAGCGGCTTTTATTTATTTTATTTTTTTGTAGGGCAGACTGCCTGTCGCCAGGTTTTCACCCTGCCCTTTGGCCTAACTTTTGCTTAGAGCGCCAGTCACGGTTTTCATCTCTAACGGCCTTTTTTTTTTTTTTTTTTTTTTTTTTTTTTTGAGAGAGAATTTGGAGTTGTTGCGAAAGGTCTTTCGGGTATTATTGGCATGTGCTTATGTCTCAGATTTTGGTTGTATGAGCTTGGTTCTTTATTAGGAAGGTGCTGTAAGGTTGGCTTCACAGTGGGTAGCAAGGTGAGTTGACTGAAGTGCCGGGGTGGCGAGAGTGGCAGAGGGTAGTTGGTAACAATGTGCTAGTTTTATGCCGGACTCAGACAATTTTGAGCGTGCAAGATGAGCTGCTCTGGTTACACCCAAACATCTTTGCATAAATGCATATATTTCAATCTAATTTCATAACACATGATCACTATTTGGCATTAACTCGAAAAATATGGGACATCATCTAATCTCGGGATAGATCTTGAGAGCATCAAACTCCTGTTATCAATCAGCCCTCGCGGGTTTTCTTGATTGAATATTTTCTCTCTTTTTTTTTTTTATTTAGCCTTTGCCATGGACCCTCCTTCAGTTCGTCAATATTGGTTGAATTTGCGCTGCTTCTGAGAGTGGTTACTCTTGGTATCAAAGTCTTGGTCTTATCGCTTGTGCAGACTAGTTGAGTTGATGGGTTACTTATTTGGGGCTTGAATATGAAGTTTCACGTTTGGCCTTTATTGCTTTGGCGGTTTGAGCCCTGGAATGGTTGTTCAATGGCTGAGCTAGGGTAACAGGTTGGGCTTGGATGATTTGGGGCACTTTTATTGGCCTTGGTAGTTCAAGCTTTCGAAATGGTTTTCGTCGGCTGGGATTGGATGGATGGCTCGGGGGTTAGCCCTTTTAGTCCTCTTCAGTAGCTAAAAAGAATGGCGATGTGCAGGCATGTGTAGATCAACGGGATTTGAACAAAGCTTGCCCCCAAATAGCATTCCCTAGCCCCCTGATCAATTCTCTCTTTTCTTCTCTCTTTTCTTTTTTATTAAATTTTTTTCTTTTCTTCTCTTCTAAAATTTTTTTTTTCTTTTCTTCAAATTTATTTATTTATTTATTTATTTTTTTTTTTTGCACCCCAATTTTCTTTTAGCAAACTTTGTTCGAATCCTGAAGTTTACACATACGTGCACTTTTCATCTCAACCACTGGGACCATTATTGTTCAATTTGGTCGGATATTAAATTTTGGTAAGAAATTTGGCAATGAGGGTTTCGGATGGTTAAGGGTCAGTCATAATTGGTTTTGAGGGTACACATTTCGAATGGGTCGAGAGAAAAAAGGTCATATGGCTTGGTTCTGATGGGTTGTATATTTCTCATGGTGGTTTTGAGTTTTATTTGTCCGACTTTTGGCGTAACTTTCGAAGCTTGATTTTATTCGGCGACACCATATGTAGCTCAGGTGTTGTGGATGCGAAGAAGTGGCTTTCAAAATTTGGTTTGTCGTCATGTTGGCTCGTGGAAGTAGTATTAATCTCAAGAATGTCCTTATCAATTTTCAGCATGTCATACCAGATCTGGGCAAAGGCTTTTTTTTTTTTTTTTTTTTTTTTTTTTATTTCTCTCAAAATTATCCTCTCTTCAAGAGTTATATCAGATGCTATCAAGATTTTATTTGGATTTTCCAAAGTTCCGAGACTAGATAGAGCCGTATTATTTGGGTTAATGTCAAAATGAATGGATGCATCGTGATCATGAGAAATGAAATCGAAGAAATATCGCATAAACAAAACAGGAATTGTTCAACATGTTACAATAACCGAAATGTCCTAAAAGAGTTCTGAAATTGAAAAGCAATAAAACATCTAGAAAAATATAATCTCCTTCTGTTGGCTTTGGAGGAACATGCCGCTCAAGTAGATTGATCCGATCACATCTCTGGTGGAGGGACCGCATTGTAGTCTGCTTTCTTCTTCCTCTCTCTCTTCTCAGGATCCGTGATCTGCTTGGAGTCGATGAGGTCCTGGATCTTACCCCTCAAGATTCGGCAATTGTCAGTTAGATGCCCGGTGTGTTGGTGGTAGGCGCAGTATTGATCACTTTTGTGCCCCGGCTGTCCCTGGCTTAAGGCTGGTCTGGACGGCAATGGCTGTAACTTGCCCTCTTTCATTAGCCTTTCCAACACCCAGGATAGAGGTCGACCCAAGTTAGAGAAGTACCGCTGGCCCTGTTCTGCTCCAGTGGCTGAGACCTCGGCTGTCTTACCATTTCTGCTACTGCTACCCCCGGCTCCTCCTGACTTATAGCCTGACTGGTTTCCAAAATTCCTCTCAGTGAAGTTGTTTTGGCTGGCTTTCCTTGCTAGGTAGGCTGCCTCGGCTTCTACAGCAATGTCCTTGAGGGACTCCCAATCCCTGAGCCCTTTGAAACTAAGCAAATCCCTCAAGTAGGGGCAGGAGTTCCTGATGAACAGTCTGATTTGATCGGCAGTGTCGGGCTTACGCTTCATTTCCATAACCCGATTCCTCCACCTAGTGAGGTACTCATGGAATGATTCGTCATGTTTCTGCTGAAGAAGCTCGAGGTCCTTTAGAGTGACCTCCATTCTGGTGCTGCAGTCATATTGTCTCATGAATTCGTCAGTCAGGAGGTCCCAGTCTTCTTTCGATCTCCTATCGAGGCCATGATACCAGTCAACCGCTGGACCTGCTAGGCTGAGGCAGAAGTAGTCCACCTTTTGCCTCTTAGTCAGTCCCGTGCCTTTCATCACCAGGGTATACTGCTTTATGTGTGCAGACGGGTCCGACGTCCCATCGAACTTGGGTAGCTCGGGCATCCTAAACCTTTGGGGCAGCAGCTCCTCATCCCCCAAATCCCTGTCCTCGGGGTTGATTCCCTTACCAGCTGTTAGCAGGCGAGTGAGTGCCTCAATTTGCTGTTTCATCCCTCTCATGGCCTCATCTTCGGCCCTGGGTGCTCTACCCCTCACGGCTTGATGGGCTGCTATCTCTTCCACCTCCTCTTCGATCAGAAAATCCTCATTAGGGTCAGGGATCCTTGCCCTTCTTGGCTCAACGGGCACAGCAGCAACTTTAGGCTCCTCTACTGGTTGGTGGGCAGCACCTACGACGAGGGGAGCCTCCCCACCAGCAGGTGGTTCGGCTTGCCCC
Organism: Excoecaria cochinchinensis; assembly: GCA_947683425.1. Lineage (NCBI taxonomy): Eukaryota > Viridiplantae > Streptophyta > Magnoliopsida > Malpighiales > Euphorbiaceae > Excoecaria > Excoecaria cochinchinensis. The sequence goes on from CANTUQ010000105.1 coordinate 11,941,697, forward strand.
CGAGGAGGGACTACTGGTGGCTGTGGAGCAACTGGTGCTTGGGGAGCAGGAGGCTGTGCAAATCTTTCGGCCATTGCTCCCATCATTTCTAGCATTCTTCGTTCAAAATCCTCCAGTCTCCTGGCAAGGTCTTGGGTGGTTAAGATTTTGGTCTCTTCTGCCATTGAGGATGATTCGCTACTTGTTGAGAATGACTCAGAATCCCAAAAAGGCACTAGTTCTAGCAATTCGAAGGGCGAGTCTGTTCTCACTAGCCGGCCGTCAGAACTCCTAGTCCACTTGGATGAATCTATGGTGGCTGAAAGATCAAGATTGTTAGAATGATGCATGGATGACAGTTACAATGCATGATCGTGAGTTATGCAACATTTCGCAACCACATACAAGCAAGTAGATCCTTCCGACCTTATTTCTCCCACACACGAGGTCAAATAGTCCTTTTCTAGGTGGGCTTAGTCCATGGGTTAACAGGGAACCCATTGGACGCGCATAGTACACGGCGAAAAATCGGCAGCATAACACTCTTAATCTAATGAACATACGTATGAGTTTTGGCCATTACGTATTTAGGCAATTCAATCAAATTAAGGTGGGCTCACTGGGGCATGAAAGCATTTGATGAGGAACCACTTAATTTGCTTGATTTTGTTTAATACGTGACGGCCCACATCACAAGCGTCGTATTAAGGAGCATACCACCTAGTGGAAGTTTCTATTTGCCATTACATGGGCTTTAGTCAAGGCGATAAATTCTTGGTTGCCCAAGCATGATCAATGCCGACGGGTCTAACTCGTCATGAGTATAACGACCGATCGGGTCGTCATTTGATATACCAAAAGGTACGAGGCTTGGGCTGGTGATTGTCCCTAACACTTCCCTACAATGAGTGAAAGTAGGGTCGTGCTTCGGGAACGCACCGAGGTAAGATAGGGACCAACTAGCGTAAATCTAAGGCTCTAAAATGATATGGTGCAATTTTCGAAAAGAGATAGAATTTTAAGTTTCAAAAACCCAATTATAAATTTTAACCAAAGCACTTTTGGAGTGAAGTCTCAAACACAAAGTCCCCGGTGGAGTCGCCACTGTGACGCGCGCCGAACCCGGCTACAACCCAGCAAGGGCCCTCGCTTTGAATCCGCTTTAGGATTCGAGGTATGAAGGTTCGCGTCTTTTGATCATGGGCGCCATGAGACATCATCGGTATGCTCCTCTCAATAGAACATTGGGGAGAATAACCTAGCCTATTGACGCCTAAAGGCACCTTTGAGGTATTTGGAGTCGCCACCCAATTTGCAAGAAATTGGGAAAAGGTTTCTCACCTCTATTGGTCTAAACCAGAGATATGGTGTCCGGAACTTCCCTCTTATTTATGCTTTGGTTAAATATAAATGGGTTCTTAACTTCTTAAAATTATATCTCTCATCTCACACGTGCGATGCATTAAAAGTAAAAGCGCATTTCAAGCACATAAGTAAATAAAAGCGATAAAGCAATAGATAGGGAAAGCAGTAAATGAAAGCGGTAAACACGCAAGCACGCAATTACAATAGAAATAGGGGCAGAATACAACCCCAATAAAAGGAGATTAAAGATGTAAGTGGGACGGAATACAATCCCCAAAAGATAAATAAAGTTGCCCCAAAAATTAATTACAAGGGCCCGAATAGAAAAGAACTTGAATTTTAAACACTCACACAAGATCGAAATAAAAAGACATGCATAAATCGGGACATTATTTTGGGAACATTGGTTCCTTCGTGCCTATTCGAATGTTTAGGAACATTGGTTCCTTCGCGTTTATTTGAAGAGGGTTCGAAGAGTCATTTTTGATTGCTTGAATTAAGAAAAACCGGGATGAGTGATCCCATCTTTGTAGAAAAGTTGACTCTTCGTTTTAATTGTGACATTTTTATTGTCGGGCTAAAATAAGGGACATTGGTCCCAATTTTATTAGTGAAGAATCCAATTTAATTGTAAAAATATTTTTGTGACTTTTTATCACACGCGTACAAAAATAAAACAAGTACTTACAAGTAAACACGTAACACATAAAGAGAAGGAATTAAGAAAGATCTCACCGAGCAAGGCGATATTCCACGTGTCGCGACCCATCCGGGGAGCCGTGAGAACGCTTACACTACCCGACCCAAATTAAACTCATACAAAGATAATATCGAAAATTATATTAGTAAATACTCTAAAAATTAATCAAACAAAAGCGAGGTAATAACAATAATAAAATTATGGCGATGGTAGCAACAATAAAATAACAATAATAATGATAAAAATAATAATAATAATAATAATAGTAGTAATGGACAATGATAATAAATAATAGTGAATATAATATAAATAAATATGATAGTGATAATAATAAATATAATGATAATCATAAACATAATAACAATAACCATGTAACAATAAATAAGATGATTAATAAATATAATAGTCACAATAAAACCATATAATAATAATAACAAGAATAGGATGGTAATAATGCAAATAATAGTAGTAGTAATTGACAAATAATATGAAAACAGAATAATCAATTAGAAATAATAATAGCAATAATAATAATAATAATGATAGTAATAATAATGCCAAAATAAGGGAATGGATGGCCAATAGAATGACCCTAATAATAACTACGTGAGATAAGCCTAAATATGAACACAAGCATGAATAGTGATAACGATAAATAATAATAATAATATTAGCACATGAACATGAAAACCCATTTAAAGCCAACAAATAACATATTAATGATGGTATTGACATATTAAAATGCTAAAAATGAATAATAAAAAAAATAATAGACATGATAATAGTAACAAAAATAATTTTGACAACAATAAATAATGTACAAGAAAAATAAAAGAGAATAAGTCCAAGAATGTTTACCCTCAGAATTTTTAGATTGGGGAAACGGTGTCCCGATCGATTTTCCTTGTCGGATTTGTGGTGATAAACACTTGAAGAAAATGTAGAAATTAATATTTTGAAATAAAATCAAGAAAATATTTTGATGAAAATATTTTGGTGGATGATTTGAGCAAAAGGAAATTAATTTTCCAAGCCCAAATCACTCAATAAAAATGGATTATGTATTTTTGAAGATCAAATCAAGGTTAAAGCTTGAGAAAGAAGAAAAAAAGGAGTTAAAGAACTCTGCTGGAGAGAAAAAAATTGAAAGAAAAGCCTCCTCAAAATTCTTGCCGTCCTCTCCCCAAAAATGAAAGCCAAAATCCCATTTAATCTTGTCTTGGCCAAAAATGGTAAGGAGCCAAAAAACCTTTCATTTTTAGTTAATCAAAAATGTCATAAAGTGGTGAAACAAGAAAAAAGTCAGACTGAAGAAAATCAGACTGAAAAAAGCGGAAAAAAGGGACAGGCGAAGACCAGGTCGCGCGGAGAGGGCAAGGGCGCGCGCGGCAGCAGCCTGCTGCGCGCGTGGTGCCCCCGCACCGCGCGCGGCAGGCAGCTGCCTCGCGCGCAGGGGCTGCGCGCGAGGCAGCCTGCCTCGCGCGCAGGGGGGGCGCGCGGTGCCCCTGCCTCGCGCGCAGGGGGGGCGCGCGGCGCCCCCTGCCTCGCGCGCAGGGGGGGCGCGCGGCGCCCCCTGCCTCGCGCGCAGGGGCTGCGCGCGAGGCCCCTCGCCTCGCGCGCAGGGGGCCTGCGCGCGAGGCGCCTGCCTTGCGCGCAGGTGCCCCTGCGCGCTGGGCGGCCTTCTGCGCAGGCGCCCCTACGCGCTGGGGCAGCCTGCCGCGCAGGCAGCCCCGCGCTGCCGCAGGCGGCCTTCGCGACTCCCTTTTTTTTTTATTTTATTTTAAATTTTAAATTCTGACACAAAATTAATATATTTTTTTCTCCATCTTAATTTTAATTTCCCCAAAAATATATATTTTTTTATTATTTTCCGAAAAACACATCTTTTGACAAGGAACGATCGGTTCTCACCTTTCTTGCCGAAAATCGGTCTTCTATTTCATCATTGGGTAATCCTGATCTTGGACCGCCTCGGGACCCGGTGTCTACACCAGGCGCTTAAGCTGATGGGTCCTATTATCAACCGCTGGACTGGGCACCCGTATCTTATATGCACTAGTAGAAGCAAATAGGCAACCTCCAATTAGTTGTATAATAGCCTTCACAGGCTGCTGGGTCCAGAGGCCATGGTACTTGGAGGTGAAAGTCAAAGACAAGATGCAATCTGGAATGGATGGGAGGGGCCTCACAACATCTTGAATTCCATTTGAGCTGTTGGACATAGCAAGCAGTGATATGGCCTCATAGAGCCCGCACAACGAGACACACCCTGAAGAACCATCCGGAGTCACAGCAGAAAAGTGGGGACTGGGGGCACATGAAGCTAATATCCTCGTCTGCCCATTTGCACAATTTGGTAACATCTTCATTTGGAAAGGCAGAGGAATACAACCGTGCTCTGGGAAAGAAGATGCCTCAATGGGTAGCTGCTTATCGCTCTAGGAAGGGGGCTCTGATAGTTCCCTCGACTTTTCTTGCAGTCATACCCTTCACAAATATGTATATATATATATATATATAATAAAAAAAAGAAAAGAAAAGCCGCTCGATTGGGTTGGGTCCATTCTAGGCAAAAGTTAGGCACAGGGTTATGTGAAAATCCAAAAAGGACGTATTTCCCGCTAAGAAAAGCTAGTGTGAAAATGCACAAGGGATGCACTACCTTAAAAAAAATGACTACAGATATCAGATGAGAACCTCACAATCCCAAAGGCACGAAATTCAAAAGCAGCTTCAAAGGGCATCGGTCCTACCGCAAATTGAGCCCAGCCCGGCTATCATCTCCAAACTCACTTAGATAAATTATTGTCCTGCATTTCTGCATGACCCATGCATTTCACTTGCATGCTCATTATTTTTCCTGCATATTTGGTTTTCTAGTTTTGCAGTAAGAGAGATTCAATACGGACACTGACAAAAGCCGAGTGGGGACATCAGTCCAAACACCAATCCAAATAATCAACCAAATACCTCTCAGAGGGCAATCAACCAAAGAAGGGTTAGCACGATGACGGCACTACCACTATATGGAGGGTTAGCACGATCACGGCACTACCGCTTCAAATCTCAGAAGGGTTAGCACGATGGCGGCACTACCATTCTATGGAAGGTTAGCATTACCACGACACTACCACTTCAGAAGGGTTAGCACGATAACAACACTACCACTCTATGGAGGGTTAGCACAATCACGACACTACCGCTTCAAATCTCAGAAGGGTTAGCACGATGGCGGCACTACAATTCTACACAAGGTTAGCACGACCACGGCACTATCACTTCAGAAGGGTTAGCACGATGACGATATTACCACTTCACGGAGGATTAGCACTATCACAGCACTATAGCCTCAAATCTCAGAAGGGTTAGTACGATGGCGAAACTACCATTCTACAAAAGGTAAGTAGGACCATGGCACTACCACTTCAGAAGGGTTAGCACGATGACGGCACTACCACTACACAGAGAGTTAACACGATCATGGCACTACCACTTCAAATCTCAGAAGGGTTAGCACGATGGCAGCACTACCATTCTACGGAAGGTTAGCACGACCACGTTATTACCACTTCAGAAGGGTTAGCACGATGACGGCGCTACCACTCCATGGAGGGTTAGCACGATCACAGCACTACCACTTCAAATCTCAGAAGGGTTAGCACGATGACAGCACTACCATTCTACGGAAGGTTAGCACAACCACGGCACTACCACTTCATAAGGATTAGTACCATGACGGCACTATCACTCCACGGAGGGTTAGCACAATCGCGGTACTACCGCTTCAAATTTCACAAGGATTAGCACGATGACGTCACTACCATTCCACGGAAGCTTAGCACGACCACGGCACTACCACTTGAACAAAGATTTACATGCTGACGGTAAATACCACTTCACCGAGGATTTACACGATCATGGTAACTCGCTTCAATAAAGGATAACATACCAACAACATGGCGGCTATAACCACCCCAAGAATATCGTCTAGTTTGGAAAAGATACCTGCCTCAGGTACGTGTCTCTTTCCTTTTTTCTTTGAATTTTGGCTCACCTAGGCACCTATGCACTAGCTTTCCCAAAACTAGGGCAACTGTAGCACCGGGTCCTGAATCAGCTTAGATCAGGGTTACCTAATGATGATTAATCGTTTGTCACGGGGCAAAAAGATCGAAAGTGATGATTTTCTTGTTAAATTTGCTTTTTAGGGATAAAAAAAAATAATTAAAAATTAAAAAAAATAGAAATAAAAAGGGAGTTTGGAATTATTGTGATTTGGTCAAAATTGTTATTTTTTTAAAAAAAAAATATTCGGTCATTTGCGGTAACCGGCGAGCGACAAGGGCGAGGGGGTGGGGCGGCTCCCCCGTGTGCCAGGCGAGCACCTAGTGCACAGCGCGCGGGCGCCGACGGGCGTCGATCGCCCCTAATCTATCGAAAACGCGTTTTCAGCATTTTTTCCTATTTTTTTGACTTTTCACCATATTTTCTGGGATTTTTAATGATAATTTCCTTTTTTGAACCCAAATTAAGGGGAATTTAATAAAAATTCAATTTTCTTCCTTAATTAATTAGGTTTTCCATTTTTATTGATATAAATAGAAATTATGGAAAGGAAAATGGGGGAATTCTTTTAGGTTAGAAATTTCTTTTGGAATCATTTTTTCTTCTCTCTTCTTGAGTTTTTGCCATTTTTCTTCTTCTTCAATTATTTTTCTTCTTTCTTACTTTAATAAAATTTCTTCTAAACACTTTAGATTGGAATTTTATTGAAAAATAATTGATTTTGAGATAAAGAGAATAATTTTCTGTTCTTGAAATCCAAATTTTTATTTGATTTTTACAATTTTTTAGAGAAAAGTTTTTAGATTATTTTTTATCTATTATTTTGTGAAGCAAAGTAAGTAAAATCAATCATCTTCACCAATTCCATCGAATCCAAAATCTAAGGGTAAACATTCTAGGTTCGATCCCTTAATTTTATTCTTTTTTTATTTATTTTTGTTCATATTTAATTAGTAATCATGTAAATCTTTATATTTATTGTTTATTTATTTATTTTATGTTATTTTAGATATAGATTTGATTTTTTGATCTTTTTCTTGTTACTTTTTTTATTTATTTGATTATTCATTTTGTTTTATTATTATTATTATTATTATTTCATGTTTTTATGTATTAACCTATTAGTATGTTTAATTTATTTATTTCAATCATATTATTTAATTTATTTGTCATCTATAATGTATCTTTTTATCTATTTTAATTCATTATTTATTATTTCATGTATTTAATGGATTTTCTTGATTTAATTTCTAACATTAATTTTATTTGTATTTATTTGTGGTTTCTAATCTTTGTTTCTTTCCTTGTTTGAGCACCCATGCGATCGAAAGAGGAGATCCGAGATTTATTTTTGTTAAATCATTTTTTTATTGTATTTATTGTTTTTCCTTTATTTGCCTTTTTAATTTATCTGTCTTGTAATTAGTAATAAAATAATATATTTTATGCACATTTAATTAAAAATCACAAAAATATTTATATTAATAAAATTGAGATTTTTTATAATAAAATAGGACCAATGTCCTAGTTTTTCCATCCAAATAAAATTGTCACGTTAAAATATTTCTTTCTAAACATGTATGCGAGGACCAATTTCCTCAAACTTAATGAATATCCCGTTTTATGCATGATTCGCATTTACTTTACATTAGGGATTGTATTCCATCCCTAGTTTTATTGTAATTGCATTTTTACTTACCTTATTTTAATCTTGAATTTATTTACCGCTTCCATTATATGATTGACTTGTGATTTAATTATTGCATTGAAACGTATGAGAAAAAGAATGAAATTTTATCTCTAAAACTCAATCGTAACTTTAACCAAGGTATGAATAAATGGAAAGTCCCGAACAATCTCTAGTCTTAGGTTTAACGAGGTTACAAGACCATCTCAATGTTCTATTGGCATGGGGTCTCCAAAATATCTCTTGTTGCTCAAAATAGGCCCAATTTGCATTATCTTAGGCTCCACGAGATTATATGATCTTTCTAGTGTTTTATTAGAAAGAGGTGTCCAAAATATCTCTGGATTGCCCAAAATAGATGTATTTGCATCGTCTTAGACTTCACGAGATTGGATGATCCTTCTAATGTTCTATTGGAAGGAGGTGTCTAAAATATCTCTAATTGCCCAAAATAGACACACGTGTGCTGTCTTAAGCTCAGTGAGACTAGACGACCTTTCCCAATATTTTATCGGGTTGCGACTCCAAAACACCTGTTTGTTGCCCAAAATAGACGCCCTTGCAATCTTTTGCAAGTCTTGTGAACCTCTCTCGAATACCCTAAAATCGGGTTTTTGGGGCCTCCCGGGGTTTGGCACGCGTCACAACGACGGTAAGAAAAACCTGACCACCGTGTAAAATTGCACGAAATCTAAAAATACAAATAAAATACATTTACACGACGATATGAAGATCTTGACCACCGTGTAAAATGTAAAGCTCAGAGTTTACCAAACAGAAAGCAGTCACACGGTGGTAAGGACAATCCTGGCTGCCGTGTGAAAGACCAAATTCCTAGAATACTAAACAGAATGCATTTACACGGAGGTAAGGGAACTACTACCCACCATGTAAATCCGTCACACGGTGGTAAGGAAAATCCTTACTGCCGTGTTATCTGTCTGACAAGCCAAAAACAATACCCAGAAGGTGATTACACGGTGGTATGAAATTCCTTACCGCCATATGAATCAACGAAAATCCATATTCACATGGGAACACAACTATGATTTCCACTTCCTAACCTACATTCCAAACTACATCTTCATAACACAACCCATGCATACTTATACCAACTCAAACAAGCTCATCATCAACATATAAATATCTCAAACATCAATTTACACCAATTCATTCAAAAGCACAAATTTCCCAAACTTGAACTTCCCTTGCTCCAAAAGCTCAATTGGTTGTACTTGCACTAGCCTTTTCCTTTCCTTTAGCTTCTCTTGGCTTCTCCACTTCAAAACAAACCAAACATTAAACTTTGACTCACATCTACACTTACCCAATTTACATGAAGAAGAAGAGGAGAAGAAGGAGAAAACTAACCACTTAACTTCAAAACTTGAATCACTTAACAAATTGGAGAGCAACAATTAGATGGGATTAATTTGGAGAAGAAGAAGAAGAATGAGACAGATTTATGCTCTCCTTCTCTCATGTTTCCTTCCTTCATTTAAGCCATACCTATCCCTTCTTTCTCTCTCCAAATCCTCACCTTCTACTTGTCACTCATCCAATGGTCCTTTCTAAAAAATCTGTCCAACTCACACACAATTATTTCTCCTTATATACAATAAATCCAAAGGGATCAAATAGTAATTTAACCATGACTTCACACTTAAAACCAAATATATCTCAAATAAAAATATTTAGCCAAAAACACAAGTTAAGCCACTCTTGTACCCCAATGGTGTTAAGACGACTAGGGTATAAGTTGGGGCCTTACAACTCTTCCCTTCTTAAAGGAATTTCATCCTCGAAATTCATACCTGAACTAAATAGATGAGGGTATTGAGCTTTCATAACAGACTCTGGTTCCTAAGTTGCTTCTTCAATTCCCTGGTGTTGCCACAGTACTTTTACTACTGGAATTTGCTTATTCCGGAGTTGTCTTACTTCCCGAGCCAATATAGCTTTTGGCTCTTCATCATAAGAGAAGCCCGATTGCACTGATAGCACATGGGACTCATCAGATCGATATCTACGAAGCATAGATACGTGGAATACATCATGCAACTTGGCTAGTTCCAGTGGCAGAGCTAACCGATAAGCAACTGGCCTAATTCTCTCTAACACTTCATACAAACCAATGAACCTTGGACTCAACTTTCCTTTCTTTCCAAAGTGAAGCAATTTCCTCCATGGTGACACTTTCAGAAAAAAATTTGTCACCCACTTGATATTCAATGTCTTTTCACTTCAAATTTGCATAAGATTTCTGTCTGTCGCTAGCCGCTTTCAAACATTGCTAAATCAATCTAACCTTCTCTTCCGTGTCCTTTGTCAAATTACAATCAATAACTATATGCTCATTCAGTTTTGACCAACATACTAGAGTCCGACACTTCCAGTCACAGAGACCTTCATATGGTGCCATACTAATACTCATTTGATGGCTATTATTATATGCAAATGCCATCAATGAAACATACTTATCCCAACTCCCCGAAAAATCCAAAACACACCCTTGAAGCATATCCTCTAACACTTGAATAACTCTTTCAAATTGACCATTAGTCTGCGGATGAAAGGTTGTACTGAAGTTGAGTCGAGTACCCAAGTGTAGACACTAGGTCTTGAGGCAGCCCAAATCAGGATTACCCAATGATGAAATTAAGTATGCCTGTTTATAGGCAAAAATGAAAGTTGGAAGTGATGGTTTCCTTGTCAAAATTGATTTATTAAAAGCAAATAAAATGCATTTTAAAAAAATTATTTTAAGATAAAAAAGTGAGTTTTGAAATTATAGTGTTTTAACAAAAAATTTTTTTTTTAAAAAAAGGCCGAAATTCGGCTTCGGCAGCGCGAGGCGCGCTGGGTGTTGCCCACATCTGTGCGCACACCGACGGGGGTCACTTGCCCCTGCCGCGCGCCCGATGCCCCCTGCAGCCCCCTATGGGCGTTTTTTGCCCAAATTTATTTTTTTCTCTTTCATTTTTTTTTTTGTAAAATTTAATTTTTAAAACCTTTGTCTTATAACCTTCCAAATTTTTTAGTTTTTTGGTGTTAATTGGAATTGAATTGTTTTAATTTCTTCAACAAAAATCTGATTTTTGGGAGGTATAAATGATTTTTTAGAGAGAAAATTAGGGGGAGAATTTTCTTAAGGAAAAATATATTTTCTTCTTCTTCTTCTTCTTTTTCTTCAAGAACAAATTCTCCAAGCATTCTAATTTATTTTTTTAAAGTTAATTTTTGAGACCAAAAAAAAATTTGTTTTTAGGAATTTTCTTCTTCTTTTTTAAGAATTTTCTTCTTGAGACAAAGAAAATAATTGTTTGATCCTGAGATAAAATTTGTCCTCCATATTTTATTTTCTAATATTAGTTTTTGCAAATCAAGACAAGAAAATTGATCATTTACTTTCATTTATCAAATCAAATTTTGAGAGTAAGTATTTTGGGTTTAATTTAGCATTTTCTATCATTATTATATTTTTTTTATTTATAATTAATTAGCCACCATGTAGATTCTTTTAGATATATTATTTTTTGTATTTTATGCGATGTAGTCATAGATTTAATATTTTTTCTTAACATATTTTTATGTCTTATTCTCTGCATCGTCACGATTCGTGATCTCTTTTCACGACTCGTGCTCCTACTCCTTTTCTTCGACAGCTCTTCCTTCTATTTGCACACATTCACAAGTCGTGTTCCTCTTTCACAACTCGTGCTCTTCTGCTCTCCTCCCTTCACTCGTGCTTGCCCAGTTTCTCTCCTTCATAAGTCGAACATTTATTCACGACTCGTGAACTTGTTGCCTAATCTTCACGAGTCGGACAGTAATTCAGGATTCGTGCCTCTTTTCATCTTCTTTACTCCAATCAGCCTATAAAGCACAAAAACAAGTAAACTGAAGAAATAACAAGAAAAATACATATTTACATAATTAACTTCTTAAACTCACATAAAATATACACTAAATAATGAGTCAATTAGGCACTTATCAAATTCCTCTCCACAGAGTGACTCAGGTAAGGTAGAGTGACTGGTCATACTTCTTACATGTCTAAAAGTGTTCTATTTCATCTTTCAGTAACACCATTCATATTGGGTGAACCTGGCATGGTTTACTATAGTATGATGTCGCTTTCCTCTAGGAATCTAGCAAATGGACCTAGACGTCATTCACCTGAACCGTCATATCTGCCATAGTATTCACCACCACGATCAAATCTAATGTTTTTAATACCTTTATTGAGCTGATTTTTAACTTCAGCTTTAAAACTTTTGAACATGTCCAGTGACTGAGATTTCTTATGAATGAGATAAAGATAGCCATATCGACTGAAATTGTCTATGAACGTTATGAAGTATGTTTGGCTATTCCAAGAAGCCATAGGGAATAACCCACAAATATCTGTGTGTATTAGTTCTAAGACATCTGTTTTCTTATTGGCATCAAATCTCCTGACATTTGTTTGTTTCCCCTTACTACAATTCACACACATGTCAAAATCTAAAAAATCAAGGGGATCAAGAATACCGTTAGACACAAGTCTCTCAATTATCTTTTTAGAGATATGACCTAATATTTTGTGCCATAACGAAGCCGAATTCTCATTAGTTAATTTGCGCTTTTTACATATTGAATGAACATGTAAGGATTCATTAAATGAAGCAATTGTATCAATTAAATATAGATTATCATAACTTGATAAAAAACCAAATCCAACCAAACTTGAATTTTGAAAAAGACTAAATTTTCCATTTCCAAATGAACAACAATATCCAAATTTGTCCAATGATGAAATAGAAATTAAATTTTGCCTAAAAGACTGTACAATAAAAGTCTCAAACAAATCCAAATAAAAACCAGTTCTTAATAATAATCTAAAAGTTCTAATTGCTTCGACTTCTACTGATTTGCCATCACCAACATAGATGTATCTCTCACGATCATTAGGCTTTCGACAATTCAGGCAACCCTGCATGGACGCACTAATGTGAGTTGTTGCACCTGAATCAATCCACCAAGTGTGTCTAGGTACTGAATCCAAATTAACCTCAGAACAAACAAAGTTAAGAAGCATACCTTTCTTAGCACGCCAAGTGTGATAGTTGGTACATTGCTTCTTCTGGTGTCCTGTAGCTCCACAAAAGAAACAACCATCTTTAGTTTGTTCCTTAGGTTGTTTCTTTTGTGGTGCTGTTACCGCAGCTTCCTTATTCTTCCTTTTCTTATTCTCTTTCTTCTTATCCTTTGAGGTGGAGACCAAATGAACACTTGGTGTCTTTTCTTGCTTTAACCTATCCTCTTCCTGAACACAGTGAGAGATGAGCTCATTAAGGGTCCATGAATCCTTTTGACAATTATAGCTCACCTTAATTTGACCAAATTGTGCAGGAAGAGAGATCAAAACCAAATGCACTAACAAGTCTTCGGATAAATCCAACTTGAGTGCCCTTAAACTTGAAGCAAGATTAGACATTTCCATAATGTATTCCCTTATATTTCCTTTGCCTGTGTACCTCATAGAGATGAGTTTTTCTAAGATTGTACTTATTTTAGCCTTTTCATTCTTAGCAAATCTCTTCTCAAGGTCCTCAAGGAAAACCTTAGTTGTTTCCACTTGATCAGACATTATGCCCCTAAAACTTTCAGGAATGGAACACTTAATGACCATGAGACTTATGTGATTAGACCTTTCCCACTTTTTTATCTCCCTTTTTTGTTCAAAGGTACTCTCATCAGTGAGATCAGCAGATCTAGGTTCCTTTAGTGCAAGGTCTAGGTCCATAACTCTGAGAGTGATCAATATGCTCTCTTGCCATGCCATAAAATTCATGCCAGTCAGCATAGGAATAGAGTTGATACTAGCAGTAATTTTAGCAGCAGGAGCAGAAACTGAATTTAGAATAAAACATATAAAACAAACTCACATAAGTATCAAAACAATACCAAAATTGAATAATAAATTTAAATACAGTTGTTGTGCATTTTCTAATGATGCAACATACCGCAAGTATACGGTGTACTGCAATAGTACTTTAGATATCGATCCCACAGGGAACGTCTTTACTCACTATTACTAATTGATTTTAATCTTGTTTACAATGATTAATTAATTTGATGGTTGAATTAGAACTACTTAATTTAAACCTAAGTTATGTTTATCAGAAGAAGATAAATAATATATGAATGAAGAACTAAACATAATGAATTTGATCCATCATTTTGATTTACATTTATTCATCTTTTATGCAAGCCAAGTTAGAATAAATTTTTAACTCACTCTCTCGATATGAATTAAAATGCCTAAAACATACAATTAAAATTCTAACTCACAATTTTCATTAATGAATTAGAGGTTTCTAATTACATATTTTAAGAATAGACACTAACCTATAGCAATTATCTCAATATACCAATCTCTTAAATATATCTTAATAACGAAATTCTATTAGATGTCGGATAAAGCAAACTCTCGAATTACTTTAACTTGTAAAGATCAAACAAAAGATACTAATAGAAAATCTACAATGAAAGACTATTAAAGTAGATGAAAATAGAAATAATCATAACATACAAATTCATTAAAATGATATTCATAGAAATATTGGAGAAGAATTAAAAATAAGAGAATAAGATAGAAGTTCTTCAACCCTTTTCTCAATCTCTTCAAATAGATTTTCTCCTCCTTGATCTTCTTCTTCAAACCATAAAACTAAATAGTAAAACTAAAGAATATTGCTTAACTAAAATACAGAAAATTACTTAATAAAAAATATTTCTCTCCCTTAAAATTATAATTAAACTACATATTTATAGATATTAATCTAAGAATTGTGTCCCTTGAAGATGTCCCTTGAGAATGGTTGCAAATTTTGGTGAAAGAGGATGACTTTTCATGTAAATTTTGGCCCAAAACCGTCCAACGGTCGTTTCTGTCGCGCTCGCAACGGTGTCGCGATCGCGACAGAACACGCTTGCCCATTTTCTTCCTTCCTTCTTTCTCTCGGTTTTTGCTTCCCTCTCTGGCCAGTCACGTCGCGTGACTCCCCATCACGGCGTGATTCCTCTTCGCGTGTGGCGTGACTGGCGCTCACGGCGTGTCTTCTCCCCTTTTCTTTCTCTTCCCTTTCCTTTCTTTCCTTTATTCTCTGGCTTCTCATCACGTCACGTGATCCCTGGTCACGGCGTGTCTTCTTCTCTCGCAGCTCCTCTCTTCTCTGCTCCTTCCTCTTCTTCTTCTTATCAAGTCACGTCCCGTGACCTCTGGTCACGGCGTGACCTGCTCCTCTTCTCATGATCTTCTCCTTCTTCTACCTCTTTTCTTCATTTTTTCACCTAAACATACCAGTAAACATAAAAACTAACAGACTAATACTAATATACATAAACTAACACATATAACATCAAATATTCACTTAATTATATAATTAATTAATTAAACTCATACTAAACATATACTTAATTATACATTAACTAAACTCCTATCAAATTCCCCCACACTTGACCCTTGCTTGTCCTCAAGCAAGATCAAAGAAATAAGAAAATTAAATAACCAGTAAAAATTACTACAAAACACTGTTATTTAGCATATATAATAGAATTGAAAAGAACCAAAATATCTCATTCACTCATAATAAAATCAGTAAGTCAAAATTTAAAAGTATGCATCCCAAATTCAACAAATTATTTAACTTTACTAATGCCAACATAAAGAGTATAAAGTCTATTAAAACTAAACATGAACTAAAGAAAGAAAATTAATCATAAAGTTAAAATTCTCAAGCAACTAGCTGCATTTAGGACATTTTAAGCTCACTTACCCTTAATCTAATCTCATGGCATTTTTAGACTTTGCTTTTTTCTTTTCTTTTGATTTTTCTTTTTGAGTTCTAGCAAGAGAAAGTTATATGGGTGCGTTTTACGCTCCATCCCATATTTTGACAATTTTTGATATATATCTTGCTTTTTTTTTATGACTTTAGTGGGTGCATTTTATGCTCCATCCCACTTATTTTTATTTTTTAAATTTAGTCCTCATCCATTATTGAAAAGATAAAAGGTAAGTATTATGGCTATAGTTTCCTTAAACAACTAGAAATTGAAAATTATAAACTAAATGAGTAAATTCTAACTTTAAAAATATGGTTAGTTAAAAAGACTAAATAATCTATAATGTTGAAATAAGTAAAACAAAATAACTTGAAAAACTTAAAATACATGCTAAAAATTTTTGAAAAACTGATAAAAATGAGCATCAAAAATAAATGTCTTAACAACCTATATAATACACCAAATAAATAATGCTTCATAATAAAGCTTACTTAAAAGCTTAATTGAAATATAAAAACACACAAACAAAAACAATCATGCAATTGACATAAATAATACATACACAAACTCACAAACACAATCACAAACATCACAACACATAACACAAGCACTCCCCCACACTTAGAACCAACATTGTCCTCAATGTGTAGGAATGACACACAAAAACAAGTAAAAAGAAATAAATGAAATGAATAAAAAGAAAACTCCCCTATCATGGTGAAGGTGGAGGTGAAGGAACCCGAAACCCAACTTGGGTGATGAAGTTGTCAAATTTGTACTCTAACCTCCTTTGCCTTCTAGCCAAAACAGTTTGTTGATCTTGTATATGGTGCAAGTTGCTAAGAATTTGATTAAACATTGCGGGCATATTATGGCTAGATGAGCCAACTTCAGGTGCAGTAGGAACCTCAGGCATTGAAGCATCACCACTAGATTGCTCCTCACCCTCTTCTTCTTCTTGTTCCTCAACTTGTGGTGCAGCATTTCCAGCAATATCCCTCCAACATGATCGAGCACGTGCCGGAATTTCCTGAAAATCATTGCTAACAACTTCTCCACGAATTAATTGTAAAGATAAAGTATGTTAGCCTAATGGAATAATTGGATAATTAATGGATTAATTTATTAGTTTAATGATTATAATACTTTTAAAATGAATGTTGAAGTTAAAAATTAATTGTATAGTAATTCAATGGAAAACTTTAGAATTTAATTGGATATATTTTAATTTAGACATATGTTAAGTGCAAAGTGTATAGCATTGAATATGTCTATTCAAGATAAAATGATAGTGTAAATAAGTTAAAAAAATAATTGGTAACATGAAAATTGAAATAAATAGGAAAAGAAATAAATATGGTATTAACACATAAGTTAGCCGAATCGTATACTAGTGAAATAATAAGAACTCTTATGTAAGTGATTAATTTAATGGTGAACTAAGATAATTGATATGGAAATGTAATGTAGTATAATATTGATAATGTGAGAATGAAAAGCAATGGTGACAAGTGTAATTGCATATAGTAATGTGTATGTATACACATGGGAATCAATATGTGTTAAAATTGTAGTTGATAATTCAAGTGTTAATAATGAGGCATTGTATGGGTATGTGAAAAGTGTATGATTATATATGTATAATGTAAGTGGAATGGTAAATATTGTAAAAATTGAATGTGCAAGTAAATTGGCACATAAATGTAAAGTGAAATAATTGGGGTCAATTTCACTCATGGTCACTCAACTTATCACTTATCGCGCAAAAGTAACCGACTTTTTTTTTCTTACTCAAATGTCACTGAATTTTTAATATTATTGCACAAAAGTCATGTTAACCGGAATCTGGCGACAACTCTTGCCGGATTGATGACTTTTTTGCAAAAATGTTAAAAGTTCAGTAACATTTAAGTTGAAAAAAAAAGCTAATTACTTTTGCGAGATAAATGATAAGTCTAGTGACCGTGAGTGAAATTAATTTAAATGTAGCATTTGCTGAACTTATCAATCGGCAAGAGTCGTCGCCGAATTCCGGTCAACATGACTTTTGTGCAATAATTTTAAAAGTTCAGTGACATTTAAGTAAGAAAAAAAAATCGGTTACTTTTACGCGATAAGTGATAAGTTGAGTGACTATGGGTGAAATCAATCCGAAATAATTGTATATGCCTTAATAGTGATCTGGTGTTTAATCTAGCTCAGCATATAAATGGCTAGCCATAGGGATTAATTGATAATTTTTGTAAGTCTAATATTGAATTGAATACATAAATAAAAATTAATTATAAACATTATTGTAAATAAGTGGTTCTAAAGGGCAATATTGTAATTATAGTGGAAATAAAGATCAAAATTGTAACTTAAATGATATTAGAGGATGTAAGTGAAAATAGTCTTTATTATATCTAATAAAAAGACTAAATTGTAATTTAATAGGAATTTTAATTAATAAAAAGTAAATGTCAAGGAAGAATGATAATTGTATAGTAATGTATACGAATGAAATAAAGCTTTAAAAAGTAATTAAGCATGAAAATAAAATGTAAGTGTTAAATAGAACTTGTTCATATCAAAGAATGAATTAAATGTGATGAAATAGTTAAGTAGTGGCAAATAGCATTTAGTAGACAAATAATGATCAATGTAAATGTTAAAACTGATAATAGTAATAACAATGGTAATAATATTTATATTAAGATTGCAAACAAATAATAGTAGTATAGATAGAAGAAAAGTAAATTATAGTAAAGTTAATAATTAAGGAAAGGATATTATTGAAATGTCAAGGAATTATTGGGAATTGTTAAGGAAAAATATAGTTATAATATTATAGTAAAGATCAAGAAACTATGATAAGAGTATTAAAGACGTAAAAGAGATAAGGAAATTAACGAAATAAATTGTTGATCGTAATAATATTGAAGTAAATGTTAAGATTAATAGTATAAATAGTAACTAATTTAATAATTGGAAACAATATACTTAAGTATATTGTTAGAGATAAGTTAAAGAAATAAATTGGAGTTAATTAATTAATGAGAATGGTTATAATGATGGAAGTGGTATAAGAAATTTTATTAAGGGTTAAGCTATATTATAAGTAAGTTGTAGAACTTGATGTTTTGGATTATTTTTCATAATTTAATTAAATAATATAAAATGACAATATAGTTAGGAGCAATATTAATGTTAAGATTAGTAACTATTATAGTATTAGAAATAGGAACATAAATAATACTGATTATTGAGGTAATTAATGTTATTTTGTGGTAATAGATTAAGGAATTGGTTTTATGTATATTATTGAATTGTTGTGATGGGCTGTGGTATCGTCTGCTTTGCAGGAGAATAGGCAAAGTACATAGCTGATATACTGTCGAAATTTAAGTAAGTGAATAGTAACTTAGACAGTTATAGGTCAATCAGTGAATACAATAAATGTGATAACAAAGAGTTGAAATGAAATGAACTTGAAAGATTAGAAATTAAGGATAATAGATGTTAGTATAAGTAATCAATGGGAAAATATTAGTAATGATTAAGGAATCGTAACAAATGTATTAATCACATTAAGGAAATAAGAAGGTTAATGCTACAAATTATTAAGCATAATAATATCAATATAAATATTAGGGTTAATAGTGTAACAATAAATAGATGGATAACTAGAATCAATCGATAAAAGTACAGTGATAGAAATAGTGATAACTAAACTGAGTAAAAGATTTGGTAAATTATGAGTTAAGACATACAATAAGTAAAAGCGTAATAGGAATAATGTATATATAATGTATAGGAAAGGACACATTTGTGTGTGCGTATGCATATAATTATAAGTGATGGAAAGTTTGGGATATGTATCCACCACTGGGCATTTTAATGTTCAACACATAAAATTGTTTATGTGTGCAGGCTTGAAAGATAGAAGATTAGAAATGGCTGAGACTCCGTTAATGTTCGAAGGTAGTAGTAGATGGCGAGAATGGACTTGTAGACATGGCATGTATATGCTCGAGGTGAACAAAGTTAAGAAAATGTAAGAACAGGTTTATAGTTGAATTGTATGCTTGGATAAGGAATCATAATAGACTATTAAATGGATGGTTTTATTGTTAATGTTATTTCTGCATATAATGTTATTGATGAGGAAAAAAAATTACCGATCTAGTTAGCTTAGTGTATTCCATAATCTTGGCATTTTTATGTCATTGAGGTAGTTGAACTCTGTACGTATAGTACTTTGATCTAAGGGTGTTACAGCATATCTTGATTTAAACTTAATTTCAACCATTAGTTTAATAATTTTTTGATATTTTTTATAGTCCAAGTACAGAGTAGAGGTAAGCAAAAAAATCAAGGGACCTGGTTAATCGGAAAATTGAACCGAAATCAAATTGATTTTTTGGTTAACAGAACCAATTTTTTCAGTTCATAGTTTGTAATTTATAGATATTTTGATTTTAAAAAATCAACATTTTCAATTAACCAATCGGTTTAATTATTCATACATACATACATATATACATACATACATACATACATATATATATATATATATATATATATATATATATATATATATATGTATGTATGTATGTATGTATGTATTAAAATCCCTAACATTTTCCCTAAGAGCAAGTGTACTCTGTCATGCAAGTAGTAAAGGAAAGGTGAGTCCAGATATCGTCCTCAGGGATCCAACAAGTATTAAAACTTTTGAATTCATATGTTGTTTAGACTACCAGTTTTTAATATGACACTTAAAATGAAATTATACTAATAAATGATAAAGACAATTATGAGAAATGTTAGGACTAGGTTTCACTTAACTTCTTGATTATGTAATTTCTAGATTTTATACAAAAAATTGACAATTCACATGAGATGGTGATTCTTCCTTAATTACTCAAAATCCAATGATCATGAACCCTAATCTCAATTTAATTCTCTCAATTGAACAAGTAAAAGAACTGAAGTGAGAAAGCATTAAGTTTAATTGAAAAACCTTAATTTTAAATCAAACAACCACAAGGACAAAAATAAGTTTGATCGTTCATATTTTCAATCCAGGTTATGTTTTATTTTATCCACCAATTAATTCAATTGATCAAGTAAATTAACTAATTGGTTTCATATTGATTTGATCAATTCAGCAAGCGTTAATCTTAATAAAAACAAAATCTCATATAAGAACATCAATCAAATGCATAAAACCTAAAATAAACTACATAATCTTGAAGTCAAGATTCATCATAGTCCTAATTATGGAATTTACTTCATGACAGTATTAAAATCAAAACTAAAACTAAAATCCATTATACGCATCATAATAACAAAAGAAAATAAAACAAATAAAGAGAAAGAACACGATATGGAATTGGCCACAACAGATTATCTCTTTGCTTTCTTTGATTTTCTTCTGCTTTAATCTTCCAAGAAGTTGTGCTTTTCCTTGTGTTTTGCCACCCAAAATTAGGTTAAGAAGTCGTCTTAATATGCTCAGCCATCTCCCTTTTATAATGCTCTCTAGAATCCTTCCTAAAAAAGAGTCCTTCCTAAGATAGGAAAGAAAAACCCAATTCACGCTTCGGACCAAAGCTGGGTCTTGCTTTGGTCCCAACTTTGGTAAGCTACTGCCCCTCTACTAAAGTTGGATTTCACTTTGGTCCATCTTTGGTTCCAGCTTTAGTAATCTACTGTCCATCATGAAAATTCCATCCTTAAGTATTGTTTCCTACCAAAGCTGGACCTTGCCTTGGTTCTAACTTTGGTCCCAGATTTGGTAAACTGTTGTCCCTTTAAGAAAAATCCATCACAAAAATTCCTTCTAGATCACCCAAATCTATCATAAAAACACATAATTAGACAAAGAAAATTAATAATTCAAAACAAATATAAAAACATAAGAAAAAGCTACCTTAAATCATCAAAATAATAGTTAACTTAAAGAAAAACATCCTAAACATACTGTAAAATCACATTCTATCAACTCTCACACACTTGAGTTTTTGCTTGTCCTCAAGTAGAAAGAAAATATTTCTCAGAAATTTTGAATATAAAGGACCATTCAAAGTCACAAAAATCATAGCCAAAATAAATAAGAATCCCAATGTTCTAACCAAAAGAGACAAGCCTCACTAAGCATTATTAATTTCTATTAATTAGATCATATAACCAAGTCAATATGAACTCAAAAAATTTCAAAATTTAAAGAAAAAAATGCTAGTTAGAGAGACTAAGATAGAAGATTAGCTTCTTACTCAGTTCAAACGAGGAGTACTTATCATTCTATTCCACATCTTTCATTTTTTTTTTCATTTTTCGCCTTTGACAAGCAACTTTAGCAGATACATATTGAAATAGAATTTCATATAATTTCCTAGTAACCAATCAATCTCAAAGGGGTACAAAAATATGTAATTCCCCAGTAGCTAATGGTCTCAAAGGGGTATAAAAATATGTATTTTCCAATAACCAATCAATCTCAAAGGAGTACATAAAAATGTATTGCCCCAATAATTGATGATCTCAAAGGGGTATCTTAATTACTAAATATCACACATTAAACAAAGGTTTGAATGAAAGTACATTCCTAATAAAATCCAGTGAAAGGTTAACTTCCTTCATAGTCTAAAGATCAAGCAAAATTTTCTAAAAATAAAGAAATTTCTAAATAACATGTTCAAAGGGTTACACTCACTAAAATAGTAAAAAAAGATAACATCAGAAATGAGATTGCAGAAATTTAAAGATCAAAGACTCTTAAAAATTTTAGATTATGATTAAATAGAATTTAGCATGGAACTTTATACTTGAAATAACCAAGAAGAATTTTAAGTCAAAATGCTTGAAAGATTTACATAAACACAAATGAGATGAGTGACATAATAAACAAAGAAAAATGCAAACTATACTAAAGGAAGAAGTTTTCTACCCACACTTAAGATGTTCAGTGTCCTTAATGAACATAACAAAAACAATAAAAGAGAAAGGGAAAGAAACTACCCTAAATATACTTATACGGGTGGAAAGGGTCAACCGTCAAGAAAAGTTCCCATCATGATTTATTGTTGTAACCCAAAATATATTTTAGACGAATTAATATGTGTATAACAGTCCAATACTTAAAGATTAATTTAGCAAATTGGAATTGGAGTATTTAATAGTAGGAACAAGGGGTTAAATTGAAAGAAATTAAAAGTTCAAAAAGGACTTAATTGAAGGAAATAAATAATTAACTGCCTAAAATGTAAAATTAGAGTTAAATATGGATTCATTAAGTAAATTATGGGGTTATATGAAGTAAATTATGCTCTATGTGTGTGTGAGAGTGGAAATCACATGGCACATAAAGAGTTAGCCACCAAATGCATCTACATGCATATATATGTAAGATTGAAGATAGAGAAAGGCATGATAGTTACTCCCTTTCCTTTTCTCGTTCAGTTATGTTGGATTATTTTCATTTCCATGTACAAATTATCGATACGAAGAAGATAGAAATCATAGGAAAACCTGTAGATAATGAGAGAAAAAGGTGAACAAAGCATTTAATTGAGCTTTAAAGAATTTGGAACAACAAACAGGATTGGAAATTTAATTGAATTGTTATGTGCTTAATTAATTGGATTAGTATGAAATTATAATTATATGAAGCATGTAATGATCTATAATGATTTGAGTGTTAAAAAAAATGATTGGTGGAAATAAAGCATATTTCTGGTTGAACTTTATTTTGATTCATTTGTATAGTATTTGCTGTCTTGGCCATGAGTTGGTCTATAAATGCTTAAATGTGATGTTTCTAGTTGCTAGAGGTATATAAACATTTGTTATGAAGGATGTTGGCCTAAAAATAACATTTGATGAATGAATTGTGTTAAAGAAGATGGACTTGTAAATTTACAAAATTTATGTTTGCAATTTCCCAATTACACGGCAGTCAAGGTTTTTTACTTACTGTGTAAATGGATTCTAGATTGCTTAAATTGCTTTAAAATTGTCTTACACGGTGGTCACTGCCTGCGATGTAAATTGTCTAAATGTGCAAATGTTTGCCTCGCCGTGTAGATAACTTCTATTTTGAATGTACAATTTTATGCTAGTTTACACGGTGATCTGGAAATCCTGACCATCGTGTAACCTTTAATTTCAGCAATATGAATATATAATTTTTGCATACTTTTGCATATCTAATCTTCTTTGAAATGACAAGTTAAATGTTTATTGATATAATAACATGATTATATGATGAATTATATGTGATATGTATGAATATAATATTGGTAGGTTTAAATAGCATAATTATAAGATTATGAGCAAGGTATTAAGTTTAATTTATTAATATGTGAATATATAAGCAAAGTGATTGTTATTGATAATTGAAATTATGATGGTATGTTATATTTTGATAGATTTTGCATGCTTAATCTATAGCATGAATTCTAAGATATTGTGCTCAATGTTAAATGATTATAAGCATATTAAGAGTGTTATTGTTATAATGTAACCAATATAAAAACAATATATGAATATAGTTAGTTGTGAAGTGATTTGAAAGGATATATGATTGAGTGTTATGAAAAATGAGGTAGTGAGTGAAATATTTATTTTTAAGCTTGAATTGTACATAGTATTGGATAAATAGGCTTGCTTATAAGGGATAGTGATTGTAACTGCTAGTGATGGCATTGAATGGTGTCTAGTGTTGATACTTGTTTGGTATCTAGTGCAACGAGACCATCGTGTCTCTAGTGATTGATACTATTTACTCGATATCTAGTGTTCTCGTTATCCACTCTAATGAGAATTCAAGTGATTAAAGAGTATGTTTATGAAGTGATTAAGTACTAATTAATTGTTAATATGTGAATTATTGAAATAGTAATACATGAATGCATATAAAAATGGACTAATGTATATGGAGCATGTGTTCAATTATATGTTTATATTATTGATATTATTTTATGTGTTAACCTAATTATATATCAATGATTATGTGTAATGAAATAGTGCATGTAAAACTACGTGGTTCTGATTCCCAAATTATTGGGATAAGTAGGAAGCTTAGAATTCTATTCCAAGTCCGAACTAAATCATTAAAAACTAATAGTGTGTTTAAACTTTAATTAAGTTATTTTATGTGTAAGTAATTGAACCAAGTCATAAAAAAAATTAATAAATGTGCATGATAATTTAGATGGCAATATGTATAAAATGTACAATAATGTGATAAACCAATTATGAACTAAACATTGAGGTCAAGAGTCTCATAGATAATGTGATAAAATTTAACATTAATTGTAGAAATGAAATATTGTATAGTAATATTAGTAAAGCATGTAGAGTAAGATAAGTGAATGCTAATACAACATAACATGTGAGATAAGATTAAAATAAAATGATCCATAATTATTAATTAAACTTGTCAAATGATTAATTATCAGTATAAGTACAATGTAGCACACCCAGTATCCTCTTAGGGTACATGGGGGTGTTACATTTGATGGTATCAGAGCAAAAGTTTAAATGATTCTGGCCAATAGAAAAAAAAAAGAATTAAGTGTTATGAGATTGTATAATATTGAGGTATAGAAATGATTGATAGTATGGTAATTGATATATGAGTGTGCAATGTATTCGAATTTCGAGGACAAACTTCTTCTAAGGGGGAGAGAAATGCAAGGACCCAAAATATACCTTAGACGAATTAATGTGTGTATAACAATCCGATACTTAAAGATTAATTTAATGAATTGGAATTAGAGTATTTAATAGTAGGGAAAAAGGGGGTTAAATTAAAAGAAATTAAAAGTTCAGATAGGACTTAGTTGAAGGTAATAAATAATGAAGTGGCTAAAATGTAAAATTAGAGTTAAATGTGGATTAATTAAGTAAATCATGGGATTATATTAAGTAAATTATGCTCTCTGTGTGTGTAAGAGTGGAAATCATGTGGCACAAAGAGGGTTAGCCACCAATTGCATTTACATGCATATACATGTAAGATTGAAACGAGAGAACAGCATCATAGCCACTCCCTTTCCTTTTCTTATTTAGTTCTGTTGGATTATTTTCATTTCCATGTACAATTCTTGATACGGAGAAGATAGAAATCATAGGGAAATCTATAAATAACGAGAGAAAAAGGTGAAGAAAGCATTTAATTGAGCTTTAAAGAATTTGGAACAACAAACAAGTTTGGAAATTTAATTAAATTGTTATGTGCTTGGTTAGTTAGATTAGTATGAAATTAGAATTATATGAAGCATGTAATGATCTGTAATGAGTTAAGTGTTAAAAGAAATGATTGGATAAATGGTTGGTGGAAATAGAGCATGTTCATGGTTGAACTCTGTTTTTGATTCATTTGTATAGTATTTGTTATTTTGGCCATGAGTTGGTCTAGAAATGCTTAAATATGATGTTTCCAATTGCTAGGGATATATAAACATTTGTTGTGAAGGATGTGTGGCCTAAAAATAACATTTGATAAATGAATTGTGCTAAAGAAGATGGACTTTTCCGAGTTACACGGCGGTCAAGGTTTTCTGCTCGCCATGTAAATGGGCTCTGGACTGCTTAAATTGCTTTAAAACTATCTTACACGGTGGTCAAGGTTTTCTGCCCGTCGTGTAAATTGTCTGCCCACCATATGCAAATGTCTGCCTGTCGTGTAAATAGCTTATGTTTTGAATGTACAATTTTATGCTGGTTTACATGGTGGTCAGGAAATCCTAACCGTCGTGTGCGACGCGCGCCGAACCCCGACAACCTCGGAGGCCCATTTTTCTAAAAGGTTTATTAAACTTGTAAATATTGGTCACTTCGCAATAAGTAGGGGCATCGCTATTCCATTGTTGACGATCAACCTATGAGGGCATCAGTTGGGCACCACAAGGCATGTATTATGGAGTCGCCACCCAATAAAACATTGGAAAAGTTATTCTAAACTTATGAAGCCAAAACCAGAGATGGGTTGGGACATCACTCTTACTTATACCTTGGTTAATTTTTATATAAATGAATTTTTTGATGGAATATGTCATGGTATGTGTATGATGATCACGCAGCGGAAAACAAAAAAATTTGATCATACATGCCAAACAATTCCATGACAAGAATCGGAAACATGCAATTTTAGGGTTTTAATAACTTACAACTTTAGATGCCTTTCAAATTGAATTTGATGATGACCAGCAATTTAGATGATCTTGTCCACCTTAGATGTTCACCACCAATGCCAAGGAACAGCCTTTTTCGCCACTCCTCTCTATTCTCACACACACACTCGCAAAGACGGCTCAAAACCGAAAGTGCTAGCTTACTAAATATGTATTGTGTAATGGAATTAGTTTGAAGCCACAAGACTTGATCTTGTCCTTCTACTATGTGTAATCAATGCTCAAAGTCACAAGCAAGCAAGGAAGAATCCTTCTCTTTGTGTATTTCGGCCAAGAAGAAAAAATGAGAGAGAGAGAGATGTTTCACGCAAAACCTAGCCACCACTCTTTTTCTTCTCTCTTAGGGTTTTATTCTTATCTAATATATACCCCTCCTTATGGCAAGTCTTTAATCCGAATTTTCCTACCTTGAGATAGTTAATTCAACCTTAAACACTTCCTAAAGATCAGTAGTAAATATTAGCTCAATCCCTTTTGAATTTAAAATTCAAATTGATTTGAAATAAAACCTTAAGATATATTAATCAAACTAATCACTTACCATTTAACATGTGCTGAAATTCCCATGGTATATATCCTTTGGAATTTCGGCTAGGTCATCCCATTATTAAGTGATTTAGTTTGACTTAAATATCTTAGGATTTAATACTCAATTAAATTAATTAATACAACATAATTAATTAATTGAAATTAAACCTATGTGGGCCGAATTTCCTCTCTCATGGACCAAGGTCCATTAGCAATTAAATACCCATTACATATACATTAATTTGACTTAAATTAAAAGCCTAAATTAATGCTCAATACTTTATTCAAGTATTTTAAGCCCAATGCTTTGTGTGCGATCCTATAGGTCCATTTAATATTGGCAATGAATTAAAAAATTAATTCAAAGGCTATATATATTCTCTAGCAAGATATTATAGCATTCCAAATTAAATGAAAATGCAATTGGCATTTAGTGACCTAATGCAATTTTATATATTCCCTTACCCATAAATATCAGAATTAACATAAGGCATGGAACAAGTCATCCTCATGTGTAAGTTAATTCCTTTCTTGATATTCCAGTGACACTGAACTTCTCAGATAAATAATGATTGCACATTATTACATCTCGGTATGGCCATACACTTCTCAGTTCACTGATCAAGTGGCCGATGATATTTTCTCTCTTATAGAGAGGGGTAATCCCTTCACTTCTCTCATGCTCTCTAACATGAATCAATGCATACCCAAGCATACCCATACTTGTCACTCAGTTACGAGCACGTTAGGTGTATGTCAAAGTACACAGTAATTCATAAAGAGTTTCATAGAGATTTTAGGTCTAAGAACTCCGATACAAAACTTGCATATGAGGAACACTTATGACTTGTACCATGTAGTGTTCTCATGTGTGGATCGTATCCAAATACCACGTTACAAACATGTATCTATGATCTCTGATTGACACTTTTGTCCTTATGATCCGTAAGACAGAACTCAACTAATCAGAGAGAGCATACTAGTCTTAATTCATTTGTTATTCCCATAACAATGACTGACTAGGGATATTTAGAATGAAGTCTCATTTGTTTCAAGGTCTTACAACCATGTGCCTCACACATGATAACTTAAACTGAAACAACATTCTTGGATAGTTCTATCAATTGACATGCACAGGAATACAATGGATAAAACAAATGCCTCATTTATTAACTAAAGTGTTTTATTACAATGTATTGGGGCTAGGGCTTACACTAACAATCTCCCACTAGCACTAGTCCCAATTGGGCATAGCCCTAAGACCGAATGATCTCAAATGAGCTTCGTGCAGATTTGGGCGCAACTGTTTCGTCAAAGGATCTGCTACATTGTCTTCACTTGCTATCTTGCTGACCTTGACGTCCCCACGATCAATGATTTCTCTGATCAGGTGGTACCTCCTGAGTATGTGTTTGGATTTCTGATGTGACCGGGGCTCCTTGGCCTGTGCAATGGCCCCGTTGTTGTCACAAAAAATTTCTAATGGATCTAGGATGCTTGGGACCACTCCTAATCCAGAAATGAAATTTCTAATCCAAACAGCCTCTTTTGCAGCCTCACTTGCTGCAATATACTCAGATTCTGTAGTTGAGTCGGCAACGGTCTCTTGCTTTGAGCTTCTCCAGCTGACAGCAGCACCGTTTAAAACAAAAACGAATCCAGATTGCGATCTTGAGTCCTGAGTGCTGGTTTGAAAAGCAGCATCGGCATAGCCTTGTATGACGAGCTCTTCCTGACCACCATACACCAAGAAGTGATCCTTAGTCCTTCGTAGGTACTTAAGAATCCCTTTTACAGCAGACCAGTGCTTTTCACCAGGGTCTTGCTGAAACCTACTGGTTATACTCAGTGCATGAGCAACATCCAACCTAGTACATAACATAGCGTACATGATAGATCCAATAGCAGATGCATATGGGATTCTACTCATGTTGTCCCTTTCCTCTTTGGTTTTAGGGCACTGTTCTTTAGTTAAAGGAACTCCCAAAGCCAAAGGTATGTACCCTTTCTTTGAGTCTCCCATACTAAAACGCTTTAGTACCTTGTCTATGTACTTTTCTTGACTTAGTCCCAATAGCCGATTCGATCTATCTCTGTAGATCCGAATGCCAAGTATTGTCTCAGCTTCACCTAAGTCTTTCATTGAGAAACATTTCCCCAACCATTGCTTAACCTTTTGCAATGTTGGAATGTCATTCCCAATGAGAAGGATGTCGTCCACATATAGGACCAGAAATACTACTATGCTCCCACTAACCTTCTTGTATACACAAGGCTCATCTTCGTTCTTGACGAAGTCAAATTCTTTGACTGCCTCATCAAAACGAAGATTCCAACTTCGGGATGCTTGCTTTAATCCATAAATGGATTTCTGAAGCTTGCAAACCTTCTTAGGATGCTTGGGATTGACAAAACCTTCAGGCTGTGTCATAAACACCTCCTCTAGTAAATTTCCATTGAGGAAAGCAGTTTTGACATCCATTTGCCATATCTCATAATCATGATATGCAGCTATGGCAAGCAAGATCCTAATGGACTTGAGCATGACTACAGGCGAAAAGGTTTCATCATAGTCTACACCATGTGTTTGTCGAAAACCTTTCGCTACTAGTCTACCTTTGTAGGTCTTATCAGCTTTGAGTTTAAATAGCCACTTGCATTCAATTACTTTAGCACCTTGTGGTGGATCAACCAAGGTCCAAACCTGGTTATCGTACATTGATTGCATCTCGGATTTCATGGCTTCAAGCCAATTTTTTGAGTCTGGGCTTTCAATAGCTTCTCAGTAGGTAGTAGGATCCTCACGATCTACTAACTCAATAGTGTCACTGTCAGTGATTAGAAAACCATATCTCTCAATCTCCTGACGTACCCTACCGGACCTTCTAGGTACTTGTGCAATGGGTTCTTGTTCCACAATTGGTTGTGAACTTGATCCCATTTCCAACTCATCCTGTATAGGAGTTTGTGGCGTTTGAATTTCTCCAAGTTCTACTTTACTCCCACTGTCTTTCTTGAGAAGGAACTCCTTTTCCAAGAAAACAGCCTTGCGAGCAACAAATACTTTGTTCTCGGTTTGTGAGTAAAAGTAGTATCCCTTTGTTTCTTTGGGATAACCCACAAATAAGCAGACAGTGGATTTGGACTCTAGTTTGTCAGATGTTAATTTCTTAACATGTGATTCACAGCCCCAAATCCTGAGAAATGACATATTGGGTTCTTTCCCAGTCCATACCTTGTATGGTGTCTTTTCAACTGCTTTAGTTGGAATACGGTTTAGTAGAAATGCAGCAGTTTCTAATGCATATCCCCAAAAAGAGACAGGAAGATTTGCTTGACTCATCATAGATCGAACCATGTCCAATAGAGTTCGATTTCTCCTTTCGGACACACCATTCCATTGTGGTGTTCCAGGAGGAGTGAGCTGTGATATAATACCACACTCCTTTAGATGACAGTCAAACTCTTGGCTTAAATATTCGCCACCTCGATCTGACCGAATGGCTTTTATACTTTTGCCAAGTTGGTTTTCTACTTCGTTTTTAAACACTTTGAATTTCTCAAAAGTTTCAGATTTATGCTTCATTAGATAGACATAGCCATATCTACTGAAGTCATCTGTGAATGTCACGAAGTAGCTAAAACCACCTCTGGCTTGTGTACTTAATGGTCCACATACATCGGTATGTATTAGCTCCAATAAGCCATTAGTCCTCTCACCTTTCTTATTAAAAGGACTTTTTGTCATTTTTCCATGCAAACATGGCTCGCATGTATCATAAGACTCTAAGTCGAATGACCCAAGTACTCCAGTTTTGTGGAGTCTTGAAATGCGTTTTTCGTTTGCATGTCCTAAACGACAATGCCAGAAGTAAGTAGGGTTTAACTCATTTGATTTAACCCTCTTTGTATTAATGTTGTATATGGACTCTTTGTTTGATAGATCAAGGATATAAAGGCCATTTTGCAACATGGCATTGCCATATGAAATGCCTTGGCGACGAATATGAGCATTGCCATTTTTAATAACAAAATCAAATTCATCCAAATCCAATAATGAAACTGAAATAATGTTTCTGCTCATAGCAGGCACATAATAACAATTTTTCAAAATTAAACAAAGTCCTGAAGGTAAAGTGAGTTGATAGTCGCCTATCTCCATGGCAGCAACTCGTGCTCCATTCCCCACACGGAGGTCCACTTCATTCTTCCCAAGTAATCTCCTATTTCTTAGCCCCTGCACATTTGAACAAATGTGAGAACCACAACCGGTATCTAGTACCCAAGTGGTAGAAATAGAAAGGTTAATTTCAACAACAAAAATACCTGAACTGGACGCCTTGGCTCCATTCTTTTTTTGTTCTTCCTTGAAGAGAGCGCAATTCTTCTTCCAATGCCCTATTTTGTTGCAATGGAAGCAAGTGCTCTCACTCTCCTTGGGCTTTTGCGCCTTGGGCTTGGATTGGGCCTGAGGTGCGCTCCCATTTGACTTGAACCGAGCCAGGTCATTCTTGGGTTTTGCCTTTCCCTTTCCTTTTCCCTTAGCCGGTCCCTTCTTAATGCCCCCTTGAACCATCAGTATGGGATTAGTCTTTCGAATGTTTTCTTCAGCATTCTTAAGCATCCCATGAAGCTCAGTAACTGACTTGTTCATCGCATGCATGTTATAATTCATTACAAATGGATCATAATCATCAGCCAATGATCCTAAAATCAAGTCAGTAGCCAATTCCTTTGGTACTTGTACCTCAAGCTTCTCAAGAGTATCAAGATACCCTTTCATCTTGAGTACATGTGTACTAACAGGAGTACCTGCAGCCATCTTACAGGAAATTAAGGCCTTAGTTGTCACAAACCTCTCATGACGAGCTTGCTCTTGGAACATTTCCTTTAAGTGCACCATGATCGCATACGCCTCTTGGTCCATAAATTGCTTTTGCAAGTCAGGCACCATAGTGGCTAGCATCAAACAGGTCACATCATTGGAGTCACTCTTCTTGGTCTCAAAAGTTTCCCTTTGAACCGCAGAGGCGTTCCTTGCAGGTTCTTGAGGCAAGGGTGCATCCAAAACATACGACTTTTTCTCTTGCTTAAGAACTATCCTTAAGTTTCGAGACCAGTCTATGAAATTGGTGCCATTCAATTTGTCCTTTTCAAGGACCGATCGCAATGAGAAATTGTTGTTTGAAGATGCCATTTTTCAATCTACAATAAAATTTAGCAAGATTAAATGAGGTCTTATTAATAATCCCACAAACCGAATTAATATCCCTTTAAATAATTCGCGTTAGTGATTTAATGTGGGCCAAGATCCACTTTTCACAACAACCTTATTAGTCAAGCTGAGCTTGTACACCTAACAAGTTAAGTTACTTAGGTAGGATAACTCCAATCATGATTCGTACATGACTCTTGGATCAAATGGGCTAACATCTTAAGATGTTATAGCACAAACCCATTTATTAGTTGCCTAGGTCCGGGCATCCCTTTCCATGTTAAGTCCAACCTACATTCACAACTCATGCCTCACAAAGATAATCGGGCACATCTAGGACTCCTAGTCTACGTTACCGATGATCGATGCCTTGACATGTTTCGAATTAGGAAGGCAACTTTATGACTTACTATTTTAGGGATTCATTTTATTACGGCTTACATGGCATACGCTTTGTCATCCATTCATAGCATGCATATATAAATAATTGCATAAAGTAAAGCGTGACAAACATGGGCCCATAAAACCTATAACTAAGATTCTATACTATTACACAAGAATCTTCTTAGTTGGGCTTCATCTTGATTTACAAAGTCTTCAAGTAAATTCTATTCTAAGAAATAAATGAAACTTTTACAATAATACATAATGGCTCGCAGGCCATAATTAATTACAAAAACCCAGGGCCCATGAATGCACCATGCATATCCATTTATCACACCAAACAAGCAAATTAATATACATAACATTCATGGATCAAACAAAGTCCAATTTTAATTAAATTAGCCAAGCCCATTAATGGAAATTGTGTACTTGAACCTTTAAGAGATGACCCTATGATGGGCCTGGGCCGAGGCCCAATGGACTAAATCCTCTTATTGAATAAGTTCTCTTAAAAGCCCAAAACACAAACTAGTTAGATTTGTGCTATAAATCAACTCTAGTATAATTTCCAATTTTGCCATTTTAATAATATGTCATACTGCCCATAAACATTAAAAATTCATATAATATGTACCGACATGAATTAAAAATAAAATCATGAAGAACATATATATAAAACATGGCATGCATATAAAAACAAACAAACAACAAAAACTAGTTGTTTAATGCTTATGTGATGCCAAAAATGCACAAACACTTAAATCAATTTTATGAGTCATTTAATAATCTAAATAAGGTCATAAATATTGATTTAACATTCTGTACCAATCTGATCTAAATGTGTTTTTACCATTTTAATCAAATTAAAACAAAACAATGTTGATTAAACATGTAACAAACACAAACTAGTCATGTTTTAAGTGATTTTAAAATTAATCAATTAATTTGTCATGGACCAGAATTAAAACCATATTTAAATAATGTCCAGACCTGATATTTAATATTTTAAAAACACTTACAAACATGCCAAAACCAATTTTACATTTAATATATAAAACTAGTTGTTAAAATTTCAATTAACATGCCATAATGCACCTAGTTTTAACATTAACATGTACCATCAGGTATACATAATTAAATCTGACCATTAACAGCCCCTAAACAACCTAAGGACAGTATATTAACTTGTCATATTAATTATAATACCTATCTAATCAATTAAAATCGTTTTTACACCAAAACAATGCAAAAAACTCAAAACAGAAAATTTCAGCATTGCATGTATTAAAAGTAACGATTTTTAATTAATTATTTCATGCACCAAAAGCACTAAAATAAGCATGTTTAGGCTCTGATACCACTGATGGAATATGTCATGGTATGTGTATGATGATCACGCAGCGGAAAACAAAAAAATTTGATCATACATGCCAAACAATTCCATGACAAGAATCGGAAACATGCAATTTTAGGGTTTTAATAACTTACAACTTTAGATGCCTTTCAAATTGAATTTGATGATGACCAGCAATTTAGATGATCTTGTCCACCTTAGATGTTCACCACCAATGCCAAGGAACAGCCTTTTTCGCCACTCCTCTCTATTCTCACACACACACTCGCAAAGACGGCTCAAAACCGAAAGTGCTAGCTTACTAAATATGTATTGTGTAATGGAATTAGTTTGAAGCCACAAGACTTGATCTTGTCCTTCTACTATGTGTAATCAATGCTCAAAGTCACAAGCAAGCAAGGAAGAATCCTTCTCCTTGTGTATTTCGGCCAAGAAGAAAAAATGAGAGAGAGAGAGATGTTTCACGCAAAACCTAGCCACCACTCTTTTTCTTCTCTCTTAGGGTTTTATTCTTATCTAATATATACCCCTCCTTATGGCAAGTCTTTAATCTGAATTTTCCTACCTTGAGATAGTTAATTCAACCTTAAACACTTCCTAAAGATCAGTAGTAAATATTAGCTCAATCCCTTTTGAATTTAAAATTCAAATTGATTTGAAATAAAACCTTAAGATATATTAATCAAACTAATCACTTACCATTTAACATGTGCTGAAATTCCCATGGTATATATCCTTTGGAATTTCGGCTAGGTCATCCCATTATTAAGTGATTTAGTTTGACTTAAATATCTTAGGATTTAATACTCAATTAAATTAATTAATACAACATAATTAATTAATTGAAATTAAACCTATGTGGGCCGAATTTCCTCTCTCATGGACCAAGGTCCATTAGCAATTAAATACCCATTACATATACATTAATTTGACTTAAATTAAAAGCCTAAATTAATGCTCAATACTTTATTCAAGTATTTTAAGCCCAATGCTTTGTGTGCGATCCTATAGGTCCATTTAATATTGGCAATGAATTAAAAAATTAATTCAAAGGCTATATATATTCTCTAGCAAGATATTATAGCATTCCAAATTAAATGAAAATGCAATTGGCATTTAGTGACCTAATGCAATTTTATATATTCCCTTACCCATAAATATCAGAATTAACATAAGGCATGGAACAAGTCATCCTCATGTGTAAGTTAATTCCTTTCTTGATATTCCAGTGACACTGAACTTCTCAGATAAATAATGATTGCACATTATTACATCTCGGTATGGCCATACACTTCTCAGTTCACTGATCAAGTGGCCGATGATATTTTCTCTTTTATAGAGAGGGGTAATCCCTTCACTTCTCTCATGCTCTCTAACATGAATCAATGCATACCCAAGCATACCCATACTTGTCACTCAGTTACGAGCACGTTAGGTGTATGTCAAAGTACACAGTAATTCATAAAGAGTTTCATAGAGATTTTAGGTCTAAGAACTCCGATACAAAACTTGCATATGAGGAACACTTATGACTTGTACCATGTAGTGTTCTCATGTGTGGATCGTATCCAAATACCACGTTACAAACATGTATCTATGATCTCTGATTGACACTTTTGTCCTTATGATCCGTAAGACAGAACTCAACTAATCAGAGAGAGCATACTAGTCTTAATTCATTTGTTATTCCCATAACAATGACTGACTAGGGATATTTAGAATGAAGTCTCATTTGTTTCAAGGTCTTACAACCATGTGCCTCACACATGATAACTTAAACTGAAACAACATTCTTGGATAGTTCTATCAATTGACATGCACAGGAATACAATGGATAAAACAAATGCCTCATTTATTAACTAAAGTGTTTTATTACAATGTATTGGGGCTAGGGCTTACACTAACATTTTTAAGATACATAAATAACAACACAATACAAGCATGTAAAGAAAGCCATAAAAAGTAAAATTATCTTACGAAATGGAAAATAAAATATACATAAAACAGAAAGTTCATTTAGGTGGGAACATTGGTTCCCACATGCATAATTTACAAAAATGAAGAGTTTTTTGAACAAGTTTTTAAGAAAATAGGGATTAGTGATCCCATTTTGATAAAAACAAGAACTCTTTCTTTATGTGTCATTTTGGGATGGAAAACTAGACATTGGTCCTATTTTATTTAGAAAACTTCCATTTTATTTGTATAAAATTTTTAGGCAAATATTTATGTTAACGGACGTGAAAACTCCTTTATTATTACAATCCCAAAAGAAAATAAGAAAATACAACTAAAAATAAATAAAGTACAAAAGAATTACTAATACAATGCGACTTAGCCTCCGATTCTCCATTCATCGGGAAACGCATGTGTGCAAGGTATTGAGGCCAAAAAAGACAAGAGAAAATAATTCATTAGAAATACAATAAAAAAATGATTGAATAAATAAATACATGCATATTGGAAATAAAAGATAAAACGAGAAATATAAAGAATGTATAAATAACAGAAAATAAAAGTTACATGCTAAAGACAAGAAAATAAAATAATCATGCAATAAGACATTAAAAGGACAAAAGAATGCATAAAATGAATTAAAACCAACAAATCAAAGGGTCACAAACGGCCAGACAAGGAAGGATGTGTAGCTAAAGGGGATGAGCGATGGGAAGGAAAGCCCCGCTACATCTCGTCCCCAGTACGCTATCTTCGTGTGGCTCACGCTCTGAGCGCAGTCCCGTGCACAAGAAGCCATTTTTCATGCCAAGTAACCCTAAATATGCAAATAATGACCTAAAACACAATGAAATCACTCGTATGAATCTAGGAACTTATTTAAACCACAAAAGACTATAAGTAATGAAAGATTACAGATTTAAACATACAAAAGCATAAACATACCTTAATGGATAAAAGGCCTATAAACATGTTTTTCTACATGATTCTTGGCTATTTTCACTCAATCATGAGATGATGAACCTACAATAAATATCTGAGCATGCCAAAATAAAATAAAATAACATAAATCAATTATCTCACTTAATGAAACTAAAATAACTACATACTACTTACTTGATTTTAAACAAAGAATGACAAGAGAACTGAACCCAGAATATTAACCCTCAGTGTGTGTGTGATCTCCAGAGAATGAAAATTGTGCTCTGTTTCCTCCTTGAGTTTCACAATTTGATTCAAAAGTCAAGGAAACTATTTGTATTTGCTTTGTTCTTTAAGAAAAATAATAGAAGAAAAAGAGTTTTCCCAAGAAAAGAAAATTGATTTTCTTTCTCAGAAAACTCTTCTCTCAAAAACTCACTTTTTTCTCTCTAAGCTAATTTTCTTTTCTAATAAAATTCCCTTATATTTTCCTTCTTTGAAAGGCTTTTTTATCCCCCTTTTTAAGATGGAAATCATTGATTTTACGGAATTTTTAAAAGTCAATCTCCAAGAATTTTTTCGAAATTACATTTCCTCCCCTGAAAATCCCCATAAATTAGCTTAAAAATCCATTTAAAATTTCCTCTTTTAAAATCCAGATCTGTTTCAAATTTCCCGCCGTGAAAAAGCCACAGACGGGTGGCACTCACTCACAGACGAGCGGCACTAAAAAAGTAAGTTTGAAATCACAAATGTGCCCTTTTTCCATGACTCGGCTAACTCGTGCCCTTAACTTAGTGAATTACAGGCACAACTCATCAAGCCAAGGGAAGGAGGGGAGACGGGCAGAGCCCGCTAATGAGAGGCAGGCAGAGCAAAAAGGTGATAGACGAGCGTCTCCCTTAAGAGACTGGCGTCTATCAACCGAAAAGTCAAATTTCTCACTTAAAATCTCATTTTAGCTCCGAAAAAAAAAAGCAAAAAGGGTTAACTCAAGAAAAAAACCTTTTAGACACTGTCAAAACCAAGGATGAAGACCAACATTTCGGTTCTCCATCTGTAATATAAGTAACATCATTCTTATTGGGTAACTTTGATCTGGGTTATCTCGGGACCCGGTTTCTATAACATACCAAAGTTTTAACACATGGCCATGCCCTTCACTAAACGCGCAACTCTAATAAACTCTTCTAAAACAATCTTGCCCTTGAATGAAATAGCCGTGTTAAGACTTTAACATTTAAAAGTATTTTCTGATTCTTTCTTCTCTAGGTAGATCTAGAGGAGTACATACCAATGCTAGACGCACTCCGTACGGTCGTGGCTAGTGTAGAAAGTAACAAATTGAACTTTATAGCTCAAATTTCAACCCTCTTTAAGCCTGAATTCCAAACTAAACTAAAAACACATGAAAAACATACAAGAACATACAAATGATTGCAAAACACTCTAAAATAACAAAAAGAACATAAATTAAGCTAAAACACATACAAAATAAACCAATATTGCCCCCAACATATATATATAATTGTCTAATATGACTCTTCTCCTTTTCAAGATATCAACTAACTCTATTGACTTTCTTATCAAAGACTTTATGTTCCAGCTACTATCCTGAACTTACTCCCTAAGACTTGCTTCTTTACCCAAATCTATCCATAAAGATGGAAGGATCCCTTCTTGCTTGGCATCAGATCCAAGCACCAATTTGGTGCAAGTAACTTCTTTATCCACACCGATTCACATGTGGGAACCCTTGTCTCTTCTCCTTCAAACTCAAGTGAAAATGTGATGGAACCCCCCTTGCCCTGTTAACAATACTTCTAGTGATGATGCAAAGTGTATCTAGGTGGCCATGTTCCAACCATAATATCATACTATAAAGAATCCATATCAAGGATAGGACTACGTTTTGAGTTGGCCGTCAACCGACTACAACTCTCTCTTATTTAGGACCCTCTTCTATTCGGGCTTAGGACCGGCTAGTATATACATAGACTGAAGAGAGTTGGAGTAGAAAATTTTTAAAGACTAATAGAAAATCAATAGAACATCAAGAAAATTTTGAGGGCTATAAGTTTTTCTGTCCCAACGCCTTTCTTTTTTATCTTCTTTTCTACCATACATTTTGTGTTCGTTCTCTATGTGGGTTGCTGTCTCGCTGCTTTCTATTTTAGATTTTTACTTGTGAATCTCTCTTCATTATATTTCTTTGTAGATTTTAATAAATTTACATTTTCTGTATTATTTAGCTCTTTTATTTGATAAGATATCCCTTCTGTGTCTTACCTTTAAGAGTATTTTATTCATTTATCTATAATGATAAGAAAAGTATGTATTTTTTTCTAAAAAAAATAACCAATAGGGTCACAAAAATTGTTCTCTTTAATAATAACAAAAATATATATATATATATATATATTTGGCTTCTTCCACTTAATTAGGCAATGGGTGGTTAGAATAGACCCATCAGTCATTATGATTGCTAAGCATAAGTGTTAAACTTTGTTGGATCCTTAATTATTAATTAATTAATGAATTAATATCTATCGTCCATATGCCAAATTCGAAGACCCACCAAGGTATTATTATTGCTTGATCTGAAATTAATTATGATGTTAATGAAGAATAAATGTCACATCTGAATCTAAATATCATGTACATAGAATTAGTTGTCATATGTATTTCTTTTTTAAAACGACATATGGATTGTTTATTAATGTTTTATTTTCATGTATGATTCTATTATAATATGGTATGCATCACCTTATTATTAGTAAGGGTGAGCATGGCCAGTAAACTGGTCCATGCCCTCAAAAAAAAAACAGTCTATTAATATCGGCTTTAAAAAAATACTGATTATTAATCAGTCCGTTATTATCTGTTAATTAGTCCGTCGGTTTCAGATTTTTGGACCGGTTAATCAATATTTTATTGATTAACTACTATAATTATAAAATGTATTCATAAATAAAATTGAAATGTTCAAAATACTTAATAAGTAAATGAATTAACCGGTGCATGATCAACGACTCTAATTAGATAAATGGCTACACTTACTAATCACCAATTAAAAAAAAAAACTTAAAAATTTTGAAATAATTAGTATAATGAAAAAAAGTGCACAAGAATACTTAAAAAATGCAAAATTATAAAAATAAATCCATCCAATACAACTCTTTTATTTTCTTTTTTTTTTTAACTTGAGACACATTATTTTCATATATATTAAAAATTTTAATTTTTTTTTAAATTATTAAAATTTTTAGTTAATATATTTATGTTATATAACTTTTTGAATATATTCTAATTTTTATTAATGAAAAATTGATAATTCAAAAAATAATAAGAAATATTAAATATGAACATATTGAAAAATTAATAAATTAACTAAAATTCTAAAAAAAATAAAATGAAATTGAAATATATTTTAAAGTAAATGAAAATTAAAGGAATATAAATAATTAAATATGAAAATAATGAAATAAAAAAATTGT
Source organism: Excoecaria cochinchinensis (assembly GCA_947683425.1). Lineage (NCBI taxonomy): Eukaryota > Viridiplantae > Streptophyta > Magnoliopsida > Malpighiales > Euphorbiaceae > Excoecaria > Excoecaria cochinchinensis. Next base: position 11,982,364 of record CANTUQ010000105.1, read on the forward strand.
AATAAAAAGAAATAAATAGTGAAATAAAATTAATAAATTATAGGGTGATCATGTTTCAGTTTTTCAGTTCAGTTAACAGGTTAATGAACAAAAAAATAAACCAATCCATTAATATTGGCTTTTTCAAAATACTAACTATTAACCAGTCCATTACAATCGGTTAACAAGTTTATCGATTCGGTTTCGGACTGATTTTTTGGTTAACCGTATCAATAAATTTTTTTTTCTTACCCCTAATTATTAGTGTAACGCGTGCGAGGTAGACCAATTAGCTTAGCTTCATTTTGTACTTAAATTGTCCATTATTTGTGTTATATTACTATATAATTGTGACAATTTCCTCCTGGACTAGTTTTTCTTGATTATATTAAAATAATGCTACTTGTTTTTTTTTACAATGAAAAAGGCTTCAATAAATGAGACCTTACATCGCAATTATCGAAAAGTTCTAATTGAATGCACAAATAAGTAGATATTTTTATCTTCAATTATTTCTGCTCGTTTCAATTTTCAAAAATTATTAAACCCAAATCAATCCAACTATTAGTAAAATTGTATCGTTTTGTATCCTTTTATTTATTTATTTATTAAAAAAAAAAAAACTTAATCCTATTCTTATCTTTAGTTTTATTTTTACTTGTGTGCCGCCTATCCCTTTCAACGAGTAAAAGGAAGAATTGAGTAAACTAAATTTTAAAATGGTAATTAGAATACAAAATTGTACTAGAGAAATGAGGGAAGTGCCTCTTTTCTAGGTTTGAAATGCAAAGATTTGATGATTAAAAAAAAAAAAAAAAACTATTCAACAGTAGCAGCCATACAAGATAGTATATGAGCCGCGAGCAGTATGAAGCTTAATTCGACCCAAAAAATCTATTGTCCGATTCGACCCAAAAAATCAAAATAACCTGATCTTATATATATATATATATATATATATATATATATAATTGTAAATTAATTCTCATGGCCTAATCGTTGGGACATTTTATTCCCAATCTTGAGTCCCAATTTTGTTCTTAATGGAAGGGGTGTGCATCAATTGGATTTGGGTCAAATCTGACCCAAACGAATTCGAGACCCGAAAATCAAACCTTAATATCCCCTTCAAGGCCTAACCTGAGCAACCTAAAATTCTCAGGCCACAAACCGAACAACCTTGTTCAACTTGAATTATTATGAAAAGTTCGAAACAAGCAGTAGAGTTGGGTTGTTTGCACAAGCAATGACGTGTTTGTAATGGGAATACAAATAAGAAAGAATAAAAACTACTTTTCACTTTAAAAATGTTCAACCTACTTAATGATCAAGAAGGGAGATTAATAACAATAGTAGTTTACAGAAAATTGTAAATGTTAGTGGTTATGCCCTAGGCCAAATATGTGGACCTTGATGTAACCATTACATTTTCATTTATATAATGGTTTTCTTCACATTTTAATATTATTGGCATGTTACATTATTGTAATGTTTATGAATAACCATATTATTCATGTCGTCCCTAGTCATTTATTACTAAATGGTATAAAGATAAATGAAGACTAGTATAGATTTGCATTGATAATCATGGGATGATTATACATGATGTTATAAATCAAATCTATAGGTACTTGTTAGAGAACAAGGTACTGGATAAACCCACTGTGAGATCACTACATGCATGAGACAGTGTCATAAGTGATCTTATAATAGATATGTTATTGAATCTTATGACCCGAGTTTATCATGATTTCTTACATAACGAACATTATGTTTTGACATAAACAAATATTATCTTTAATCGGATAATTATAAAGTTTATGATCGGGTATAATGAGAATTATGCAGAGGAAAGTGAGTAATCAAAATAGAATTTATCCCTCTCTTATGAGAGAGATATCTATTGGGCCCCTTGATAAGTAGGACTATAAAATGCATGGCCGTGCTGGAATGAATTGATAGTGTGATCAATGTCATTTGAATTTATCAGTCTACTTAGTGATCGAAAAATTATATGCTTGAACAATATAAGTTTGACATTGACCATGGCTTATGTTCAAACAAGATGTCGTGCGATAAAAGGATAATAACATGTTCTGTTGTCAGGTTATAATCGGACTTACGATATTTATATTATTTTGGAAGTCATAATGTCTTGCTAGAGACCAATTATGACTTGTGGGCCTTGTGACGTGCGCGGGCCTGACCACTTTCCCGAAAACCCGTTTTTAGGGCCCAAGAGAGTTTGTGTCTTTTGATCTTGAACAATCATGAGATAGTTTGGACACCTCCTTCCAATAGAATACTAGAAAGATCATCTAATCTCATGAAACCTTTAGGCATCTTTGAGGTATTTTGGAGTCGCCACCCAATTTACAAGAAATTGGAAAAGTTCGTCTAATCTCGGGAGTCTAAACCAGAGAAAGATTCGAAACTTTACTCTTATTAATTCCTTGGTTAATTATAAATGGATTTTTAATCTTAAATTTCTATCTCTCTTCTCACACAGTCATGCATAAAAAAATAAAGTGCAAATCAAGCACGAAAGAAAGCAGTAAAGAAAGCGGTAAAATAAAGCAAGCAACAAAAAATAAATGAAAAATAAAATTGGGACAAAATACAATCCCCCAAATAAAAATGTTTAAAATCTGCAACAAAAATAAAATCTCCCAAAATAAAATCAAGCAAAACATAAATAAATAAATAAATCAATCAAATGAATAAACATTCATAAATCGGGACATTATTTAGGATAGGAACATTGGTTCCTTCATTTTCACTTAAAAAGCCGAAGAGTTATTTTTCAGTATTTTATCGATAAAATAGGAATGAGTGATCCCATTTTGAGACAGTTAATCTTTTTTTTTAAATGTGAGTTTTTATGTTAAAATTAGGACATTGGTCTCATTTTATTAAAAAAAGATCCTAATTTATTAATATAAAACTTTTTTGTGACTTTTAATTGACGTGGATAAAAATAAATAAATTTATTACATATTACATAATAAAAACAAATAAAAGAAAAACAATGAAAAATAAATAAAATGCTAAAAAGACAAATTTCACCAAAATGGTGTCTTCAAATCTCTATGGGCTCCCACTTAGCATTGGAAAAGCTCACACATAAAAAAAGGTATTGAAAATAAAAAAAAAAACAAATGAAATTGATGTTAGTAATAAAAATGAATTTAAACATATAACATATGAAAATGAAAAAATAAATAAAATAAAAGGCATCATATATGACAAATCAATTAAATGACATAATAAAAATAAGTAACTTAACATATTAACAATTCAACATGCATGAAAACATAAATAATAATAATAATAATAATAATAATAATAATAATAATAATAATAACAACAACAACAACAACAACATTAAACAATAATAATAATAATAATAATAATAATAATAATAATAATAATAATAATAATAATAATAATAATAATAAGAAGAACAACAACAACAACAACAATAATCACAATGATAATAATAATAATAAAACTCAATATCAACAAAGAAGATGAACAATCAAGTAAGTAAAAATGAAAAGAAATAGACAAAACATGTTAAAGCATGTTAAATAATAATAATAATAATAAGAATAAGAATAATAAAATGAGAACACAAGAATAAGAAAGGAAAAATATTAAATCTATGACTACATCACATAAAATATAAAAATAATAGATGTAAGAGAATTTACATAGTTGCTAATTAACTATAAACACAAAATATAATAGTGATAGAAAATGCAAAATTAAACTCAAAATACTTACTCTCAAAATTTGATTTGATGAATGAAGGTAAATGATCAAATTCCTTATCTTGATTTGCAAAAAAATAATATTAGAAAAATAAAATATGGAGGATAAATTTTATCTCAAGATCGAAGAATTATTTTCTTTGTCTCAAGAAGAAAATTGTTAAAAAAGAGAAGAAAATTTCTAAAAACAAAAATTATTCTTTTTGTCTCAAGAATTAACTTGGAAAAACAAATTGGAATATTTGGAGAATTTTTCTTGAAGAAGAGGAAGAAGAAGAAAATATTTTCTTAAGAAAATTCCCCCCTAATTTTCTCTCTAAAAAATCATTTATACTTCCCAAAAATCAGATTTTTGTTGAAAAAATTAAAACAATTTAATTCCAATTAACACTAAAAGACTGAATAATTTGGAAGGTTATAAGACAAAAGGTTTTAAAAATTAAATTCTACAAAAAAAAAAATCAAAGAAAAAACATAAATTTGGATAAAAAAACGCCCATAGGGGGCTGCAGGGGGCGTCGAGCGCGGGGCAGGGGCGAGCGACTCCCGTCGGCGCATGCGACGGGTGTCGCTGCGTGTAGCGCGCGGGCGACGCGGGGCGAGCGCTCCCCGCGCTGCCTACGCACGCCGACATCGAATTTCGGTCGATTTTTGTTTTTTAAATTTTTGCTAAAACACTATAATTTCAAAATTCACTTTTTTTATGTTAAAATAAATTTTTTAAAATAATTTTTAAAACATATTTTATTTGCTTTTAATAAATCAATTTTGACAAAAAAACCATCACTTTCAACTTTTATTTTTGCCTATAAACGGCACACTTAATTTCATCGCTGGATAATTCTGATCTGTGCTGCCTCGGGACCCGGTGTTTATAGGCCTACTGTGGAATTGGGCCCACTGCCAACTTAATATAAACCAATTGGGTCACACACCAAGATCACAATGAATAGATTAGATTTTAATTAGGGTATTATGATATTATATAAATATGGCTATTTATATTTAAATTTCGTGATGATATATAAATATATTTACATATGATATTTCTTATTTTTGAATAAGAAATAAATAAATAAATATATATATATATATATATATATATATATATATATATATATATATCTTATTTTTGAATAAGAGATAATATCCCTAATTTATCTCTCTAGGGTTTACTTATATAAATATATATATATGTTTAAGGAAAAGGTATTCACGTTTTTCTGACTACATTTTCCTAAGAGAGGCTATTTTGAGAAACCCTAGCTGCCACTTAAAAAAAAAAACCCTAGCCGCCCCATTTTCTTTGAGACAGAAAACGAAGAGAAAATTTTGAAAAATCCAGTCGCAAGAGACGGAGCTAGCACTCCTGCGATTTTTCTGTTCATCGGTTCGTGCATGTGGATACCGGTAGAGGGCGTTCGTGATTGGAGCAGCGCCTATAGTCCGAATTAATGAGTTAATTTTGACTTTTCTGCATTGACAAAGGTTAGTAAATCTTGTCCCTCCTTTTGAATCAATTGAAATACATGGATTCTGTTTGTGTTTCGATTTATATTTCGCTGCGCTTAATTTCAATTACTGCGATGAAACCCAATAGTGGTATCAAAGCCACTTGTATATTCAATTGATTCAAATATATTTATGTATGTGATATATATATGATTCTTTAGGCATGAATATCGATCAATTTGTATGTTGATGCATAAAAATTGATTTCTGTTTTAATTGTTAAAAACGGACATATTGTATGTGATATAAACAAAATCAATTTTGTAATGTTTATTTTGGTATATTAAAGGGCTACGATATTAATTGATGTAAATATGATTAACGTATCTCATGATATTTTGTGTTAATGTGATTAACGAACTCAGTTAAGTGTTAATATGATTGACAATTTTTGAGATTAACAATATTAATTTGATTGATACGATTCTGTTAATATGATTACTCTAATTGTATTGATATTATTAATACGAAATTAATTATGATGGTATTCTGTGTCTATTAAATTGTTTAATGTGATTAAACGATTGCTGATATGATCGACAGCCGTGCTACCTCTTCGTAGTGCCTTATATGTCGTTAATAATTATTATTTGGTAATTTTAATATATCAGTTTATGAAAAAAGGATATATTATGCATGATATGAGATAACATGATTTATTTTATGTATGTATGATGTATTTGCATGGTGCATAGCATGGCCAATTGAATCTCATGTGGATGAGATTTATTTTATCTATTTTAAGGGTTTGTAATTTTTAAATACGACCTGCGTGTCGTTAATTTTTATTGTATTCTTTATTTTATTCAATAGTTGTAGTACAATATTTTTGTATCATTATTGTAATGAAGACAAAGAGCAACAATAGAGATCAATCCAATTCCGTAGCGATAGCAGTGCAAGATGGAAGCTATTGATCAAGTCCATGTAAAACACCTAAGATTGACTTTTGATCTTCATATTGGCTTATGAGGATCAAAATAGATTTTGGCCATGCTATGACACGTTTATATATTATGCATATTCTCTTAGTATATGATGCAATGAATATTTATATATGTGTATGAGATGCCATGTATGAAATGATGCATGAAATATATAAATAATTAGACATCATAAGTTAAAATTAAAATCCCTCATCATAATTTTAAGTCATATGCCACCCATGATTAAAAACACTTGTCAAGACTAAGATCACCAAAATGTAGGTTCTACTAAAGCGAAGTACATTAGGTTATCCTAGTAAGGTAGGATGGATAATAGTGCCACTCATATGTTTAAAATGGTTAGACTTAATTAGGCTATCAAAATGGTTTTGGGCCTAAGGGCATAAGATGGGATTATAACATGCCGAGACATATGATTTCAAAATCCCATAAATGATCTAAGAGTTGCATGAGATGTAATTGGTAAAAGAGTTATCTACCTAAATAACTTAATTTTAAGCGTCATGCCAAAGCTGACTTAGAATTAGGTAAAATATGGATCCTATCCCACTAAATTATTATAATTGTTGTAATTTTATTGAGGGTTATTATTTTAGTGGGAGTTTATGAGAAAACCTAAAATGAAATTGGTATTAATATAATTTATCTTGCATGTTTGTAGATTAATTGCATCAAATAAAACTTCTACTATGTCATTGGGATCTGTTCTTGAGAAGGACAAACTCAAGGAAACTGACACAAACTTCCTAAACTGGTTCAGGAACTTGAGAATTGTTCTCAAGCAAGAAAGGAAGCTATATGTGCTGGATGAGCCTATTCCCAATGACTCACCTGCTGATGCTACAAGGGCGGTCAAAGAGAAATAAAAGAAACATATTGATGATTTTGTGAATGTTAGTTGTCTTATGTTAGCTACCATAGCTCTAGAGCTTCAGAAGCATCTAGAAAATATGGAGGCTTATGAGTTGAGTACTCATCTCAAGCAGACCTTCCAACAGTAGGCAAGGCAAGAAAGGTATGAGACTACCAGAGCATTGAATTCTTGTAAGATGGCTGAAGGTGCTTCAGTTAGCTCTCATGTTCTGCAAATGAAGGACTATATTGATCACCTTGAGAGGCTTGGATTTCCCCTCAGTTTAGAACTGGCAACAGATTTGATCCTTAATTCATTGCCTGATAGTTATGACCATTTTGCCATGAACTACGATATGAATAATATGGAGAAATCTATAACTGAGCTGCTTGTCATGCTCAAAATAGCTGAGCAAAGCATCAATAAGAAGCCTGGCCATGTTCTGATGGTTAACAAAGGGAAAGGCATGAAAGTTAAGGGTAAGGGCCAGGCTAAGGCAAAAGTTGGCGGTAAGCCTAAGCCCAAGCCCAAGCCCAAGCCCAAGGCTAAATCTCCAAAGGAGGGAGTTTGTTTCCTTTGCAATGAACCTGGTTATTAGAAGAGGAACTACATGCTCTACTTGGAAGAATTGAAGAAGAAGAAGAAGAAGAAGAAGAAGAGTAGTGAGACTACATATTCAGGTATTTATGTTATAAAAATTAATTTATCTACTTCTACTTCCTGGGTATTGGATACTGGATGTGGAGCTCACATTTGTACAAATGTGTAGGGACTCAAAAGGAGTAGGCAACTGAGAAAGGGTGAAGTGGACCTACGAGTAGGAAATGGAGCAAAACCTGCTGCTCTAGCTTAGGCACTTATGAATTGACTTTGCCCAATGGGTTTTTGTTATCTTTGAACAATTGCTATTATGTTCATAGTTTGAGTAGGAATATTATTTCAGTTTCATGTTTGGATGATCAAGGTTTTTCTTTTCTTATTAAGAATAAGAAATGTTCTATTTATTATGATGACATCCTTTATGGTATTACTGATTCATATTGTGGGCTTTATGTCCTAAATCTAGAAACATCCAATAATCATGATATTTATAACATAATTACAAAGAAATCCAAACCAAATGATTTAAATACAACGTATTTATGGCATTATCGCCTTGGTCATATAAATGAGAAACGCATATCTAAACTCCATCAAGATAGGCTTTTGCATTTATTTGATTTTGAATCATTTGATAATTGTGAATCTTGTTTATTAGGCAAGATGACAAAGGATCCTTTCACTGGACATAGTGAAAGGGCCACTGACTTATTAGGCCTTGTACATTCTAATGTATGTGACCCATTAAGCATAAATGCTAGGGGAGGATTTCAGTTCTTCATTACATTCACTGATGATTTCAGTAGATATGGCTATGTCTATCTAATGAAACATAAAAATTGATCATTTGAAATGTTCAGAACCTTTCAAAATGAAGTACAAAATCAACTTGGTAAAACTATTAAGGCACTTCGATCTGATCGAGGTGGTGAATATTTGAGCCAAGAGTTTGACAATCATCTAAGAAATTGTGAAATTATTTCACAATTAACTCCACCAGGAGCACCACAATGGAAAGGTGTATCTGAAAGGAGGAATCGAACTTTATTAGATATGGTTTTATCTATGATGAGTCAAAAAGATCTTCCTTTATCCTTTTAGGGTTATGCATTAGAAATAGCCGCATTCACTTTGAACCGAGTTCTATGTATTGCGGTTGAAAAGACACCATATAAGATATGGACTAGGAGAACTCCTAGTTTATCTTTTCTAAAGATTTGGGGCTGTGAGGTTTATGTCAAACAACAAGTCTCGGATAAATTAGCACCAAAATCTGATAAATGTCTTTTTGTGGGATATCCTAAGGAAACTAAAGGATATTACTTTTATAACCCTTATGAGAACAAAGTGTTTGTTGCTTGAAATGGTGTCTTTTTAGAAAAAGAATTTAATTCTAAAAGAACTAGTGGGAGTAAAGTACAACTTGAAGAAATTCGAGAACCGCAAGATAACATAAAACCATTGATGGAAACTCAACAAGTTTCACAAACTGTTGTGGAAACTGTACCTGTTACACAAGTACCACGTAGATCTTATAGGATGCGACACGAGCCCGAGAGATATGGATTTCTCATGACGGATAGTCATGAAGTAATGCTCATGGATCAATATGAGCCTACTACCTATCAAGATGCCGTGTCAGGTCCAGAATCTGAGAAATGGCTAGAAGCCATGAAATCTGAGATGCAATCCATGTATGATAATCAAGTTTGGAACTTGATTGATCCACCTTAAGGAATTAAAACCATTGGATGCAAATGGGTTTCAAAAAGAAAACTGACATGGATGGCAAAGTAAACACCTTTAAAGCAAGGCTCGTTGCAAAAGGGTTCAAACAAACTCATGGTATTGACTATGATGAAACCTTTTCACCAGTTGCAATGCTTAAATCAATAAGGATTCTTATTGCAACTGCAACATATTATGACTATGAGATATGGCAAATGGATGTGAAAACAGCGTTTCTTAATGCAAACTTACTTGAGGATCTGTACATGACACAACCTGAGGGTTTTGTCCATCCTGAGACTTCTATAAAGGTATGTAAACTGCAAAGATCAATTTATGGATTGAAGCAAGGTTCTTGGAGCTGGAATCTTCATTTTAATGAAATAATCAAAGAGTTTGGGTTCATCAAAAATTAGGATGAACCTTGTGTATACAAGAAGATTAGTGGGAGCGCTGTGATGTTTCTTGTATTATATGTCGATGACATATTACTCATTGGAAATGACATCCCTATCATGCAAAAGACAAAAGAGTGGTTAGGAAAATCTTTTTCAATGAAATATTTGGGTGAAGCTACTTATATCCTTGGAATTATGATCTATAGGGATAGATCTAAAAGGATAATTGGTCTAAGTCAAGGCACTTATATAGATAAGGTGCTAAATAGATTCAGTATGCAAAATTCCAAAAGAGGATTTTTGCCAATGTCTCATGGCATTACTCTTAACAAGACTTAATGTCCAATGACATCTGATGAGCAAGATCGCATGAGTATGATTCCTTATGCTTCGGCTATATGATCAATCATGTATGCCATGTTATGCACTCGACCAGACGTTTCGTATACTTTGAGCATGACGAGCAGATACCAGTCAGATCCCAGTAAAAGTCACTGGACTGCTGTTAAGAATATCCCTAAGTACTTGAAAAGAACTTAGGATGCATTCTTGATATAAGGAGGATTGGAAGATGAGCTAGTAGTAAATGGTTATACAGATGCAAGCTTCCAATCTGACAAAGATGACTTTAGATCCTAGTCAGGATATGTGTTTGTGTTAAATGGAGGTGTTGTAAGCTGGAAAAGTTCTAAATAAAGCACTGTCGCTGATTCTGCAACAGAAGCTGAGTATATAGCAGTATCAGATGCAGCTAAAGAAGCAGTATGGATCAAGAAATTCATTGCTGATTTGGGAGTAGTACCTAGTATTAGCAACCCTATGGTTCTTTACTGTGACAATAATGGTGCTATTGCACAGGCTAAAGAGCCTAGATCTCATTAGAGATCAAAACATATACTCAGGCATTTTCATCTCATTCAAGAAATAATTGAGAGGGGAGACGTCAAGATTTGTAGAGTACCTACTGATGACAACATTGCTGATCCACTTACCAAGGCTCTCCCACAAGCCAAATATGATAGACATACTAGGTCAATGGGTATTAGATATATATATGATTGGTCCTAGTGCAAGTGGGAGATTGTTAGTGGTTATGCCCTACGCCAAATATTTGGACCTTGATATAATCATTACATTTTCATTTATATAATGGTTTTCTTCACATTAATATTATTGGCATGTTACATTATTGAAATGTTTATGAATAACTGTAACACCCCCTTCCCATACATAGGAGAACCCATCCGCAGGGGAGTGAGAACCCGTATGAGCAGGGGTGTCACCAAATAGAATGGTACAAAACGTACATTCACATAATATAAACATACATAAAAATAGCGGAAATTAAAACATTAAACCAAACTGAACATTCATTGATAGAATAATAACATTCAATACATAACTGTTCTGATACCAACATAATTACAACTTTCAGAGATACATAGCGGAAGCTGAACAAAACTAAATACAAAGAGAGTTACTATTATAAAAAGAAGCTAAGTCCTATCAACAATCCCACCGTGTTGGCTTGACTGGCGGCGACTCTCCCCAAAGCTATACACCTTCCGCACCTGCACGGGTAAAACACTGTGCTAAGCGATAATGCTTAGTGGGGAAACAAACAACAATAATATGGACAACCATTCACAATGGTCGTCAAAGCAAATCACATACGTAATGGCATAAGCTGAATATTATAAGATATAATCATAAACGAATCACATTCAAAACATTCAAAGGTTCATAATCATATTCATATGCCAATAGATTCATATGCTCATAAATAGAGTCATTCAGATTCATAAACTTATAATTATGACAGAACAAATCATAACACCTGCTGACTCACAGTAGTGGATAACGAGTGAACGCATGGCGGTACCTTACGGGTACGAATCGAATGCATGGCGGTACCTTACGGGTACGAATCGAAAAATAATATCACATTTTCTCTTTTCAAAACATTTTACAAAGGGGATCTTAAACAAGATCCGTACACATTGAAGTTCACGAGGAACTAAATAGGGACCTGATCAGGGTCCAAAACAGTACAGAGGGCTGCAGCTAAATGACTCTTTTATGCATGCCTAACTATCCACTTATTTGACTCTAGCAGGTCATGCATAATCCATCAAATTACTTTATAGAATTCATATCGTTATTCACGCATAATACATCCAATTACATTCATATACTTCATAAAATAGTCCAAGTATAATTCTAATAGCATCACGAGTTTGGAAAATAAACATCGGAAATCGCAAAGTAAAACACAATTTTTGAAACCAGGGGCATCGCACTAGCGACAGAGGCATAACTTGCCCCCTGTCTCGATCGCGACAGTCCACGTGCTCGTATGGAGACAGAAACACATCTCACTGTCGTGCTCGCAACGATCATCGCGCTCGCGATAGTGAGCTGCCAACAAAGGTTGTCGCGCTCACGTGCAAGCGCGCGCTCGCGACAGGGGACTGCCCCGAACTGCTTGGCAGCCGAGTGCTCTATCACGCTCGCGACAGAAAGCTCTTGCTGCTACCACTCGGCAGCCCAATCCGCTCGGAAATCAAGCGCTCGGAAGTCCAATCCGCTTGGCAGCCGAGCGCCATGTTGCTCTCGCGACAGAGAGCTCTCGCTGTGAGTGTTCGGCAGTCCAGTCACTCGGCCACGCAAATCCGCTCGGCCTTGCGCAAGGGCTGAAATCACCGAGCTCTATCGCGACCTCGCGACAGCGTCGTGATTTCCAGCTCTTGCGTAAATTTCTGCAGATTTTCACACTTCCAAAACACCCAAGTTTCCAATCTCAAACACAAGACAACCCAAACTTCATCTTACATTCAAATAAGCCTTCCACCATCACATATAACATAAAACACAACTTAATTCAACAATTAACACAATCAAAATCATGTATTAACAAAATCAAGCTTCTCAAGAACACAAACCCATAAATTTTTAGCAAAAATTCATCGAACTTCAAATTTGCTCAATACTTCAACATTCATGCATTATAATACAAATCAATTGAATACCCATAACATTAACACTATAATATGCCTCACCAAACATCAAATTTCTAGAAATCTCATACAAAACACAAATCACACATTAACATCAAGAACAATCAAATTCCAAATAAATTCCCAAACCTGATATTCCTATGCTTCAATTAATGCGGAGGCTTAACTAACCAAGAACACCCAAAAATCACTCAAACACAAAACCTAAACTAAATCCAATCTAGCCAAAGTCAAAAACAATGGAAGAAGATGAAGAAGAAAAAGAAGAAACCCATAACACTTACCAAACAAAACTCAAGGAATGATCAATTTCCACCCCAAAGGACTTGGATCCAAGCTAGGGCACACAAATGCAGAGAAAAGAGGAAGAAGGAGTGAAGAGAAGAGGAAGAAACGGGAACAGTAACAAGAATGGCTGTCCCTCTTTTTCTCTCTCTTCTATTTATACCTCTTTCCTAATTCCTAGCCACATGTCACTCTTTGGTTGGTGGAACTTGACCACTCACACCCAACAAACAGACATGCTACTACACACAAGACTAACCCATATAATTCACACACTATAGCCATATACACATGCACACACTAACACAACCCAATACACATACACTCTACTAACAAATATACTCTCACACTCTATAAAAGCCCACCAAAACATGAATTTTTCTCAAAATACCCTTAACACATGCGCACATACACATGGCAATCATAGCTCAAACTATTAGGGGGAGAATAGGGTGTTACAACTCTCCTCTACTAACAAGAATTTCATCCTCGAAATTCTCACCTGAACTGAAAAACTGCGGATACTGAATCCTCATCGTCACCTCTGGTTCCCAAGTCGCTTCTTTGACTCCGTGATGTTGCCAAAGAACCTTGACTAGAGGGACTTGCTTGCTTCTCAACTGTCTCACTTCCCGAGCTATAATAGCTTTCGGCTCTTCATCATGGGAGTAATTCGGCTGAATTCGAACATCTAGAACTGATAACACATGAGATGGATCCGATCTATATCGACTAAGCATGGAGACATGGAAAACATCATGCATCTTAGCCAATTCCATCGGTAAAACCAACCTATAGGCTACCGGACCAACTCTCTCCAAAATCTCAAAAGGCCCAATGAACCGAGGACTAAGTTTACCTTTCTTGCTAAACCGCAATACTTTCCTCCAAGGTGAAACCTTAAGGAAAACTTTGTCCTCGACCTCAAACCAAATATCCTTTCTCTTCAAATTGGCATAGGATCTCTACCTATCCTTATCCACCTTCAGATTCCGCTGCACAACTCTGTTATTCTCTTCGGTATCTCTAATCATCTCTAGCCCAATGAAAGATCGTTCGGTTAACTCTGTCCAACAAACTGGAGTCCTACACTATCGACCATATAAAGCCTCAAATGGTGACATCCCAATGCTGGACTGAAAACTGTTGTTGTAGGCAAACTCCATAAGTCGCGCATACTGATCCCAACTGCCAGAAAAATCCAAAGCATAAGCTCGAAGCATATCCTCTAAAATCTGGATAACTCGCTCGGATTGACCATCTGTCTGAGAATGAAATGTTGTACTGAAGTTCAACTTTACCCTCTTACATCAAAACACATCTGAGTCCAATACTTAAAGCGTTACTGTACATCACAAACTCTTTACCCGAGGTGGGTTGAGTCAGTACAGGAGCTTCAACTAATAAACTCTTTAACCTCTCAAAGCACAGCTGACACTTATCTGACCATTCGAATCTGACTCCTTTTCTCAACAATCTGGTCATAGGAGCAGCAATAACCGAAAAACCCTTCACAAACCGACGGTAGTAGCCGGCCAAACCAAGGAAGCTTCTCACTTCAGGAACATTCCTAGGCGCTTTCCAATCCATAATCGCCTCAATCTTAGCTGGATCCACTTGGATACCCTTAGCCGACACAATATGACCCAAGAAAGACACCTCTCGAAGCCAAAAGTCACACTTACTGAGCTTCGCAAACAAACGGTGCTTCCTCAAAACTTGCAACACTAACCCAAGATGCTCTTCATGCTCATTCTCATCCTTTGAGTAAACCAAGATATCGTCAATAAACACTACTACAAATCGATCGAGATATGGCCTAAACACTCGGTTCATCAAATCCATAAAAGCCGCAGGTGTATTGGTCAAACCAAACTGCATCACTAAGAACTCAGAGTGGCCATACCGCGTCCGAAATGCAGTCTTAACCACATCCGCATCCTGAACTTGAAGCTGATAATAACCCAACCGAAGATTAATCTTGGAGAAAACATCCGTACCTCTAAGCTAATCAAACAAATTCTTAACTCTAGGCAAGGGATACCTATTCTTCACTGTGACCTTGTTAATTTGCCTATAGTAGATACGCATCCTCAAAGAGCCATCTTTCTTCTTGACAAATAAAACCGGTGCTCCCCATGGAGATATGCTGGGTCGAATAAACCCCTTATCCAATAACTCTTGTAGCTGAGTTTTAAGTTCCCTCAACTCTATAGGAGCCATCCGATAAGGTGCTTTCAAAATGGGTGAAGTACCCGGCAAAATCTCTATGGACAACTCCACTTCTCTCTTGGGAGGCAACCCAAGCAATTCACTCGGAAACACATCTCCAAACTCCCTAACAACTGGGATATCCTCAATCTCAACTTGATCACACTTCGAATCCAACACAACTGCTAAGAATGCCTCACATCCTTTCCTCTTAAACCTCTTAGCTTGCATAGCAGAAATAACATTACTCAAAGAACTCGAACCCAAACCTTTAACCGCAATCGAAGACTGATCTCTATCTTGCAACACAACTACCTTTCTATGACAATCCACTACAGCTCGGTGCTTACTAAGCCAATCTATACCCAATATCAAATCAAACTCAATCAGCAGAAAACTCAACACCCTGAACCAAAAGAGGACAATTTCTATGCACTCTACTCACATTGACACTATGCCCTAAAGGACTGGTCACACAAACCTCATAATCTAACTGATCAACCTCATGTAACTTATCAAATAATTTACTCGTGCACAAATATGAGTGTGTGGAACCAGGGTCAATTAAAGCATATAACTCAGTGTTAAAGAGTTGGAACTTACCAGCAATCACATCCAGGACATCTTGCTCATCTCGAGCTCTCATGGCATAAGCTGTAGCTGGAACTGTCAAAGGATGATCAACAGACTCTGATGGAGCTCCTTCTCTCTCAAAACTGACTCAGACCTTTTAGCTCGAACTGCTGCTTACACAATCTTGTAGTACCCAATACCCGAAGTACTCATCAGAAAAATAATCATAGCTCTCAGAGACTCATTCAATCCGGCCTCAAAATGCCGACACCGAAACTCTTCATTCAGAACACCTTCTGGAGCATACTTTGAAAGACGATTGAATTCCTTCTCAAACTCTGATACTGACATGGGCCTCTTCTTCAAACTCAAGAACTGTGCCCACTTAGCATCCTTATACTCCCTAGTCACATACTTATTGGTGAACTCCCTCTCGAAGAACTCCCATGTGATCGGGTCAGGCAACTGGCGATGCCTACGGACCAACTTCCACCAGTCATAGGCAGACCCCTAAAGCAATGCCACAACACTCTCAACTTGCCTATCAGGAGGATACCTACTCTCCTCAAATAATTGCTCCACTTTCTCAATCCATTTCTCAGCAAGCTCAGACTCATCCAAACTAGTCCCATAGAAATCCTCAGCACCAGCTCTCCTCATTCTCTCTAAAGGGACTCTCAGAGCAGTCACCCTATCCAAGACTCGAGCCATGTCCTGAGAAATATTCAACATTGCCTCGAAGGGCATGGCTGCGACCTCAGGCTGAATCCTTGGTGTTTGAGCTGAAACTGTTAGTGGTTATGCGCTAGGCAAAAAATTTGGACCATGATGTAATCATTACATTTTTCATTTATATAATGGTTTTCTTCACATTAATATTATTGGCATGTTACATTATTATAATGTTTATGAATAACAATGTTATTCATGTCGTCCCTAGTCATTTATCACTAAAGGGCATAAAAATAAATTAAGACTAGTATAAATTTGTATCGATAATCATGGGATGATTATATATGATGATATAAATCGAATCTTAGAGAACAAATTACTGGATAGACCCACTGTAAGATCACTACATGGGATAGTGTCATAAGTGATCTTATAATAGATATGTTATTGAATCTTTGACCTGAGGTTATCATAGTTTCCTACATAAGGAACATTATGTTTTGACATAATCAAACATTATCTTTAATCGGATAATTATAAAGTTTATGATCAGAAATAATGAGAATTATGCAGAGAAAAGTGAATAATCAATATGGAATTTGTCCCTCTTTAATGAGAGAGATATCTATTGGGCCCCTCGATAAGTAGGACTGTAAAAATGCATGGCCATGCTCGAATGAATTGATAGTGTCATCAATGTCATTTGAATTTATCAGTCTACTTAGTGATCGGGAAATTATATGTTTGAACAATATATAAGTTTGACATGAACCATGACTTATGTTCAAACAAGATATCGTGTGACAAAAGGATAATAGCATATTCTGTTGTTAGGTTAAAATCGGATTAACGATATTTAAATTATTTGGGTAGTCATAATGTCTTGCTAGAGACCAATTATGACTTTTGGGCTTATTATGATATTAGACCCACTGCCAACTTAATATAAACCTATTGGGTCACACACCAAGACAAAAAATGCACAAAATGGATTTTATTAGGGTATTTCAGAATAATATAAATATAGGTATTTATATTTAACTTTGAATATATATATATATATATATATATATATATATATATATATATATATATATATATATATATATATATATATATATATATATAAATCCTGTATTTTGAATATGAGATAATTATATGTATTATATAATATTTCTTATTATTTAGAATAAGAAATAGATAAATATATATATATATATATATATATATATTTATATATATATATATATATATATAAAAAATATCTCTTAATTTTGAATTAGAGATAATATCCTTATTTATCTCTTTATAGTTTAACATATATACAGATATATGTTAGATAAAGAAAATAAGTGGTTTAACCTAATCACGTTTTTTTTTTCAAGAGATAATAGGAGTGGCAGATTTTCCTAAGAGAAATAGCTAATCATGTTTTTCCTTTTCCTATGAGAAAAAGGATTGAGAGTGGATATATTTTTCTTAGAGAGAAAAACCTAGCCGCCACCTTTTCTTTGAGAAAGAAAACTTAAAAATCCAGTCGCAATATAAGGGAGGTAGCACCCCTGCAAATTCTGTTCATTAGTTCGTGCGTGTGGATACCGGTAGAGTACGTTCATGTTAGAGCAGCGTCTACAGTCCGAATTAAAGGAGTTTATTTTGACTTCCTACGTAGGAGAAAGGTTGGTAAATCTTAATCCTTCCTTTTGAATCAATCGAAAATACATGGATCCTGTTTTGGGTTTCTATTTTATTCCGCTACGTTAGTGTTTAATTATTCTGAAGAAACCCAACAGAAACAGACACTGAAGGATCTACAACTTGGGGATTCACACTTTCAGCGGACCCCTCAAGCGACCCACAAATAGAATCAGAATCCATCTAAAAGAAAGACAAGGAAAACCGCATCAGCCAACACAGTCCTAATCATATATCTATACACAACAATCACCCAGAAAATGCCTAAACTGGGGCTCTGATACCAAAAACTGTAACACCCCCTTCCCATACATACGAGAACCCATTCACAGGGGAGTGAGAACCCGTATGAGCAGGGGTGTCACCAAACAGAATGGTACAAAACATACATTTACATAATATAAACATGCATAAAAAAGTGAAAATTAAAACTTTAAACCAAACTGAACATTCATTGATAGAATAATAACATTCAATACATAACTGTTCTGATACCAACATAATTACAACTTTCAAAGATACATAGCAGAAGCTGAACAAAACTAAATACAAAGAGAGTTACTATTACAAAAAGAAGCTAAGTCCTATCAACAATCCCACTGTGGTGGCTTGACTGGCAGCGACTCTCCCAAAAGCTATACACCTTCCGCACCTGCACGGGTGAAACACCGTGCTAAGCGATAACACTTAGTAGGGAAACAAACAACAATAATATGGACGGCCATTCACAATGGTCGTCAAGGCAAATCACATACGTAATGGCATAAGCTGAATATTATAAGATATAATCATAAACAAATCACATTCAAAACATTCAAAGGTTCATAATCATATTCATATGCCAACAGATTCATATGCTCATAAATAGAGTCATTCAGATTCACAAACTTATAATCATGACAGAACAAATCAAAACACCTGCTGACTCACAGTAGTGGATAATGAGTGAAAGCATGGCGGTACCTTACTGGTACGAATCAAAAAACAATATCACATTTTCTCTTTTCCAAATATTTTACAAAGGGGATTTTAAACAAGATCCGTACACATTGAAGTTCGCGAGGAACTAAACGGGGACCTAATCAGGGTCCAGAACAGTACAGAGGGCTGCAGCAAAAGGACTCTTTTTGGCATGCCTAATAATCCACTTATTTAACTCTAACAGGTCACGCATAATCCATCAAATCACATTTATAGAATTCATATCATTATTCACGCATAATACATCCAATTACATTCATATACTTCATAAAATAGTCCAAATATAATTCTAATAGCATCACGAGTTCGGAAAATAAACATCAAAAATCGCAAAGGAAAACATAATTTTTGAAACCAGGGGTGTCGCACTCGCGACGTCTATCACGCTCGCGACAGAGGCATAACTTGCCCCCTATCGCGACCGCGGCAGTCCTTGTGCTCGCACGGAGACAGAAACACATCTCACTATCGCACTCGCGACAGTGAGCTGCCAACCGAGGCTGTTGCGCACACGCGCAGGCGCACGCTCGCGATAGGGGACTGCCCCGAACTGCTTGGCAGCCGAGCGTTCTATCATGCTCGCGATAAGCATCGCGGTTGCGACAGAAAACTCTTGCTTCTACCGCTCGGCAGCCCAATCTGCTCAGCAATCGAGCGCTCGGCAGTCCAATCCGCTCGGCAGCCGAGTGCCCTGTCGCGCTCGCGACAAGCGTCGTGCTCGCAATAGAGAGCTCTCGCTGCGAGTGTTCGGCAGCCTAGCTGCTCAGCTACGCAAATTCGCTCGGTCTTGCGTAAGGGCCAAAATCACCAAGCACTATCACAACCTCGTGACAGTGTCGCACTCGCAACAGCGTCGTGATTTCCAGCTCTTGCGTGAATTTCTGCAGATTTTCACACTTCCAAAACACCCAAGTTTCCAATCTCAAACACAAAACAACCCAAACTTCATCTTACCTTCAAATAAGCCTTCCACCATCACATATAACATAAAACATAACTTAATTCAACAATTAACACAATCAAAATCATGCATTAACAAAATCAAGCTTCTCAAGAACACAAACCCATAAATTTTCAGCAAAAATTCATCAAACTTCAAATTTGCTCAATACTTCAACATTCATGCATTATAACTCAAATCAATTGAATACCCATAACATTAACAGTATAATATGCCTCATCAAACATCAAATTTCTAGATATCGCATGCAAAGCACAAATCACGCATTAACATCAAGAACAATCAAAATCCAAAGAAATTCCCAAACCTGATATTCCTATGCTCTAATCAATGAGCACCACTCCCACTAGCCTTCTCCTTTCCCCTTGGGATCGCGAGGAGGCTCAAATAACCAAGAACACCAAAAAATCACATAAACACAAAACCTAAATTAAAACCCAATCTAACCAAAATCAAAAACAATGGAAGAAGATAAAGAAGAAAAAGAAGAAACCCATAATACTTACCAAACAAAACTCAAGAAATGATTAATTTTCACCCCAAAGCACTTGGATCCAAGTTAGGGCACATAAATGAAGAGAAAAGAGGAAGAAGGAGTGAAGAGAAGAGGAAGAAACAGGAACAACAACAAAAATGGTTGTCCCTCTTTTTCTCTCTCTTCTATTTATACCTCTTTCCTAATTCCTAGCCACATGTCACTCTTTGGTTGGTGGAACTTGACCACTCACACCCAACAAACACACATGCTACTACACACAAGACTCACCCACATAATTCACGCACTATAACCATATACACATGCACACACTAACACAACCCAATACACATACACTCTACTAATATATATACACTCACACTCTATAAAAGGCCACCAAAACATGCATTTTGCCCAAAATACCCTTAACACATGCCAAAAGACTTACACATGCACACATACATATGGCAATATGATATAAGTGTATTAACATAAGGGAATCTAATAAGGATTCATTTCGTATTGATGATTCCAAAGGAATCAAATACTTTTGGCTGCAGCACTTAGACCCTATACGTATGCCTTTCTATCCACCACTTGACTCGCAGGCTTAATTATTAGTCCGGTTATATACACATACTGATAAAATATCATCATCAAGCCATCTCAACATAATCAACATAACACTATGGCTCACTTCATAATTCACCATCATAGCCAACATAGCCAACATATTCACATACATATATAAATATATATATACATATATGTATATATATATATATATACATATATATATATATATATATATATATACACATACATATATATATATATATATATATATATATATACATACATACATATATATATATATATATATATATATACATACATACATATATATATATATATATATATATATATACATATCTAAATTATGTTCATCCATAGTATATTGTAATTATGATGCTCACACTCATGTTCATTTATTATGCAAACATACGAGTTTAATAAAAATAAATCAAGTCATTTAAAACACCTTAACAACTTTCAGAAGTGTCGCACCAGCGACAGAATTGGGCAATTAGCTTTTATCGCGCTCGCGACACTAGTCACGTCCATGACAGAACCTAACCTCGCCTCTGTCGTGCTCACACATCAGCTCGTTTATGCGACAGAAGCCAATCTTCCCATTCCAAGACCAATGAAGTGTTATGTCGCACTCGCGAGCACTGTCGCGCTCATGACAGAACAGGTTTTGGCAATCAAGCTCCCATACACTCAAAACTTGCTTCACGCATTTTCCCAATCATAATGATAGTTCAAATTCACACATTACCAATCCTTAAGCCTCATGACATTCTACTCAAACTCATATTCCAAATCCATTTTACAATATCATGGTTAAAAATAATATTAAGTTCTTTCTCCTACAAATCTCAACCATTTGAACCATTCTACAACAATAGTTCCTCTTACTAGTTAAACGACATACTTTCATATTTTGGTTATGCACATAAACCCAACACAACATTTTCCTCAACTAAAAACAACTTGCCATATTTTATAATACCAGCACAACCTGCTCAAAACAAAATTCCTACCACAGTCCATTCTAGCACATTATGCATTTACGTCAATTATTCCATATAACTTAACTTAACACAAACACATAGATTCAGTTTCTATTCAATTTCATCACAAAGATTCAATCAACCATAGTTCATCATTCATTACATATCAATTCAAAAGAATATTTTCCAAACCTCTTAATCCTTTGCTCCTAATATTCACTTGTCCTCTTATTCAATCACCTTCTCCTTACCTTTGTTCTTTCTTGATTCAACAACTATAACAATGTCCAATTTCTAAAATTGAAGCCATGAATCAATTATCAATTTCAGCTCCATACCAATAGCAAGAAAGAGTAAAAGAAGAATCAAATATTAAACCCCTTACTTAATCCAATGACAATCTCGGCACCATCAGTCAATTATCCAATTCAGTGAATCAAATTTTAAGATTATAAGTCTAAAGATGAAGATTAAAAGCATGAGAGGATGAAGAAGAAGTTCAGCCGAAGAAGAAGAAGATCAAATGCATAAAATGAACACTTTATCTCTCCAACTTCATTTATATGGCATGAAAGTGGTGGGTTGGCAAAGCCTAAGCTTGCCACTCGGAATTCCACTCAACAACTCTTAATCCTCATTAGCCAAATCTAAATTTTATTAGCTCTAATTAACCTCCTTTAACTCTAATCATGCACATTACCAATTAGTTACTCAAACTTATCTTATTTGTTCAATTGATTCCTCACTTCACTTACACTTAAATCCTTCATCAAGCAAACTTCAAATTAACTTTACCCAAATAACACAATTAAACCAATATGCTACTAGGGTGTAAATCAGGCCATTACAGGTACACTAACCTTTTGTAGCACAACTTCTTTATATCTTCACTTCTTTGTTAAATCTTTAACATTTAAGTTCATGCTCCTCTCTAATCTTAGCTCCTCCTCAATAGTAATGTGCTAATCCCCATACTTTCAAGTAAAGACCAACATAATTCACGTGTTCTGTAAAGACCCAAAACATACCCTAAATGGATTAGCATATGTCTAGAGCATAATAACATATGAAAATGTATAATTGGTGATTAGAATAGTTAAGTGTAGTAGATGACATAATCGGAATTAAGTGAAAAGGTCAAGGGGCAAATTGGTCATTTTATACTTATGGACTAAATTGCATAAATTGAATAATTATGTATGCTAATGTTTGAATTAGAATAAATAACAAGATAAATGTATAAATTGGTGGAAGATTTGGACCAAAGGGCAAAGTCTAGGTAAGCACCAATCATATTTAGACACCAAGCTAATTTCTAAAGAAACCAAGAAAAATGAAGGACATTCATACATGGCTATAAAAGCCATAATGGACAGCAAAATTGAGGGTTAAAAAACTCATTTCCTCACTTCAATTTCAGCTAATTTCCCATTTAAAAGATTCAACTAAAAATCAGCTCTAAGGTCACCAAGTAAGAGATTAACCTTAATGCTATTTTTTTTAGCTAGTAAGGTGAGGATAATTCTAAGTTCATCCTCTTCTTTGTTCTTTCTATATACATATATTGTAATTAGGAACTTATGGTTTTGTATGGTTATTAATATGAGTGTAATGTCCAAATTGATGGGAGCATCCAAAGGCAAAGAAAAGAAAGAAGAGCAAAGTGAACGAAGGAAATATGCAATTATAATAACTATGTAATTCTGATTACAATATGATGTATCGAATAGGGATTTTGTAGTTTTCTCATGGAACCCTTCACTTGTCAATTTAACCTACTATAAAATGGTATGACTTACTACGTACGGGTATGGGGTGTTACATTTGTTAGAATTATCCTCACCTTACTAGCTAAACAAAATAGCATCAAGGTTAATCTCTTACTTAGTGACCTTGGACCAGATTTTTGGTTGAATCTTTTAAATGGAAAATTGGCTGAAATTGAAGTGAGGAAATGGGTTTTGTAACCATCAATTCCACCGTCCATCATGGTTTTTATAGCCATGTCTGAATGTCCTTCATTTTTCTTGGTTTCTCTAGAAATTAGCTTGGTTTCTAAATATGATTAGTGCTCACCTTGACTTTGCCCTTTAGTCCAAATCTTTCACCAATTTATACATTTATCTTGTTATTTATTCTAATTCATACATTAGCATACATAATTACTCAATTTATGCAATTTAGTCCATAAGTATAAAATGACCAATTTACCCCTTGACCTTATCACTTAATTCCAATTACGTCCTCTACTACACTTAACCATTCTAATCACACAATTATACATTTTTAGGCTCTATTATACTCTAGTCATATGCTAATCCATCCATGGTATGTTCCAGGTCCTTATATATTCCATGCCAAATAAATATGAATCTCATAAATTCTCAAAATAAACTTCCAACTGCAACATTAAATCACTTTTGAAGCTAAACTTTACTTTTAATTTGTCTTAATTTCCTCATATTCAATCCACAAGAAATAGGAGTAAGAACTAAGACTAATCAAATCCATAAACATATTTACAATACATTTACTTGATTTAATCCCTTAAGTCTTCTTTATCTCTTCAATCCAATTTGTGTGTTAACTTTCTTTCTCCTTTACTTTCTCTCTTTAACTCATAAGCAACCATAATTCCATTTGAGTGGACTTCCATGAGGGAAGAACAGTAGCCCAAAACCATGGAGAAAGGAGAGGTAAGAAATGTCTGAATCTCCTTTTTCCCTCTCCTAAAAACACATTATATTTGCATGTACATGTATGTGTGGCTTCTTCCTTATACGACACGTGAATTCCACTCTTCACCCACTTAGTCATGCTTTATTAATGTAATCTCATGATTATCTATTGATAGATCCCACATAAATTCTAATTATATCTTTTTCCCTTTTGACCTATCAACTTGTTATTTTTTTCAATTATGTCATGCCCAAACTTTTAATTTCTTTCGATTAAATCCTTTCCCATACTAATTATTATTTTGATTCCTATATTCAAGACAAACCTTTAATCCATCTTATAAACCCATAAATGTCATGCTGCTACACATTTAATATCGAAAACCTAACTTAGTTTGTTCACCATCAATAACCAATCCTATGTTAGGTCCATCTTACATAAATAACAAATTCAAATAATGATTGAAACTTCCATGATTCGTTACAGTACCATACAATAATCTTAATCATACACATTATAGCTTACATGATATGTCATAATGCTAGATTCTTCATCAATTAAAACTCCAAATCCATATTTAGCATTCTTTTTTCTTACATACCTTTTCCTTGCATTGAGAGAGGGTTGACTCTCATTGCAAACCTGAGAATTTTGAGTGCTTTCCACTTGCATCATTGCAACCATTTGGCATTTGACTTCCAAAACTTGCTGAAGTTGAATTATTTTTATGGCTTTTTTTAGTGATTTGTGGCTGCAAGAAATGGATATCAATTTGAAAATTCACCATTAATTTTCCTTAATAACGAACGTAAATGGTATAAAAAACTACCTTTTTACAAGATCTTTTGTTATGACCAAGCTCAATACCGTTATTGCACATTTATATCATTCCCTTATAGACATTTTCTTTATTGATCCTTAAAGTCTAGGCTCATTTGCCTCTTTGGTTCTTTTCTTTTTTGGTCTTTTAACTTGCTTCTTTATTAGTGGAGGCTTAATTGGTTCATTTTCATCAACTTCCCAAAAATTTTAAGCTCTCACAGGCTCTATCTTATGTTCATAAGCTGCCCTATAAGTTTGCTTACTATTTTAGTGTGAAAATTACTTCAAAGGGTTAATCTTACTATGATTCATAGAAGTCAAGGTATGGGGATAGGGGATCCTAGTTAAGTCAATGTTACATTTTTTCTGCTCCAATTTTATAGTATGTATGTCAACTCCCTCACTAGCCTCATACCATCAACCTCATTAAACATAACCTTACAAACAATTGTTATAGCCCTATTATTCTTATAAACCTTATTGAATGCTGGAGATAGGTCATTTGACCATGACTCACATTTTTTTTGCTAAGTTTGCAATCATTTCCAAAACTTTTATCCTGATTTCTTTTAACATCCTAATAGCAGGTTTGCATCTAGCACTTAGGACCTAACTATTAAAGCTTTCCACAAAATTATTATCTATCATTGAGGACTTATGATTGCATCCAAAATAATCCCTGCACTAATTTTATGGTGGATATGCTATCAAATCTTCTACTGCCTTCTTTTCTATTAAACCTAAAATTTTCATATTGTCTACAAACTCTTCATGGTAAGTGCTCCAATTGCATATCAAAAAATTCTTTTCATCTCATCACCTCTCCAAAGTTTTATCCAGTTGGCATATATATTCCTAGCACACCACCTATGTTTTGCCTCTTCAAAAATATCCTTCACAGCAAGAATAAGACCCTATTTCATAAATTTGTAAACATCTAGTTAATAAATAATAAAATTAATAAAAAAAATTGTATTATATAAAGAAAATAAATGTTTTTAACCTTTTGCATATCTGATATAATTATGAGTAAGCTACCGTCTCCAATATCTAAATCCCTCTTTAGAATTCACACAAACCATGTTCAATTCGTCTTGTTCTCTTTGGACACTATGATGCGAGCCAAAACCTGCTTTTTTCCCGGGAGGCCCGCTTTTAGGGTCCGAGAAGGTTCACATCTAGATTTTAGAACATGAGATATTATGGAATCCCTATCCAATAAAATATTGGGAAAGTTCATCTAATCTTATGAAGCCTTTAGGCACCTTTTGAGGTATTGTGGAGTCACTACCCAATTTACAAGAAATTGAAAAAGTTCGTCTAACCTCGAGGGTCAAAACTAGATAGTAGTTCGGAACTTCACTCTTATTAATGTCTTGGTTAATTATAAATAAGTTTTTAATAATTAATTTTCTATCTCTCATCTCGCACGGTCATGCATTAAAATTTAAAGTGCACATCAAGCATCATAGGAAAGCGGTAAAGAAAAGTGATAAAATAAGTAAAATACAAAACAAATTACAAAATAAAATTGAGACAAAAATACAATCTTCCAAATTAAACAAACAAACAAATAAATAAATTGGGACAAAAAATACAATCCCACAAAATAGGAAATTAAATAAACTAAATCAATTAACTAAATAACATTCATAAATCGAGATATTTATTTAGAATATGAATATTGGTTCTTTCATATTCACTTAACAAAATCGAAGAACAATTATTGGGTGTTATTAAGAAAACCGGGATGAGTGATCATATTTTAAGAAAATTAATTCTTCTTTTAAAGTAAATTTTTATTGGCTAAAATTAGGACATTGGTCCCATTTTATTAGAAAAAAACCTCAATTTATTAATTAAAATATTTTTGTGATATTTTTTTTAATGTGTATAAAATAAATAAATTTATTACAAATTACATGATGAAGAAAATAAAAGGAAAAATAAATAAAAAATAATAAAAATATTAAAACAATCAAACTAAATCTCCTGGATCCCCTCCTTTGCGTGCAAGGGTGCTCAAACATGACAAAAACAAGTATTGAAAAAAAAATACAAATAAAATTAATGTTAGTAATTAAATCAAAAAAAATCAATTGAACACATAAAATAATAAAAATGAATTAAAAAAATAAAAAAAAATAAATAAAAGCATTATGAATGACAAATAAATTAAATGACATAATGAAATAAATAAATTAACATATTAATAAATTAACACACATAATAATAATAATAATAATAATAATAATAATAATAATAATAATAATAATAATAATAATAATAAGAAGAAGAAGAAGAAGAAGAAGAAGAAGAAGAAGAAGAAGAAGAAGAAGAACAATCAAGTAAATAAAAAATGTTAAAGAATGTTAAATCTATGACTAAAATCTCATAAAATAAATAAATATATCATAGATCTATAAATCTACATGGTGATGAATTGACTATAAATAAAAAAATATAAAATCGATTCGACCCCATAATATTTACTCTCAAAATTGGATTTCATGAAAGAATGAAAATGGTTAATTTTCTTGTCTTGATTCGCAAAAATAAGATTAGAAAAATAAAAATTTAAACTTTTTATTTAGAAAGAAAATTGCAAAAAAAGATTGTTCAAATAAAAAATATGGAAGAAATTTTGGATTTCAAGAGCAAACAATAATTTTCTTTGTCTCAATAAAACTTAATTAATAAAAATAATGGAAGAAAATTTCCAAGAGCAAAAAACTGCTTTCTTTGTCTCAAGAATGATTTTCTATTAAGAAAAATCAATTTTTAACCTTAGAAGAATTCTCTTGAAAAGGAAGAAAATTAAAAAAAAAAAAAAAAACCAACCCAAAAGTTCTCTTAAAGAACAAAATAAAAGAAAGAAATTTTTCCCTAAAAAAGTCTCTCCATTTTCTCTTAAGTTTTCCTATTGATATCATTAAAAAAGTAAAACCTAGTTAATTAGGAAAAGAAACCTTAATTAAATCAAAATATTCCTTATTTAAGTTTAAAATCCAAAATTATCTCTAACAAATCCCATAAAATCAGCCTTAAAATCATTTTTAAAAGTCAAAAAACCTTATTTTTGAGGGAAAATGGAAAAAAAAAAGTACAAGTGACGAGGGGCAGGTGCTCCTCGAAGAGGTGGGCAGACCGCCCCTCAATTTTTTTTTTCAAATGCAAATTAACAAGGAAATATTATTTTCAACTTTCTTGCCTGTGAATAAGCATATAATTTTCATAATTGGATAACCCTGATCTAGGCTGCCTCGAACCCGGTGTCTACAGTTGCCCCCAATTTTGGGGAAACTAGTGCATGGGTGCCTAGGTGAGCCAAAATTCAGAGAAAAAGAAAGAGGCACGTACCTAAGACTGCCACCTTCCCACTATGTCGATAGAGTTGTGGCAGCTTTGACTAATACCAGTTTGTTGAAGTGTTAAACTATGCTTTTGGTGGCTAATTGACGTCGCCTTATTGGCGTGTTACATTTCCGTTGAGTTGATGTCAGATGGATGCCTCCTGAAGGACCTGTTGTCCCTTGAAGGACGAGTTGCCCCCCGAAAGACAGTTGTTCCCTAGGGAATGATGTTGTGAATATCGTCGTCTTGGATTACACCGAGTCATTTTTAAACTTTCAAAGTGTGGATATCATCCTCTTGGATCGCACCAAGTCATTTCTAGACTTACAAAGTGCGGATATCATCCTCTTGGATTGCACCAAGTCCTTTCTAGACTTATAAAGTGCAGATATCAACCCCTTAGATCGTACCGAGTCATTTCTAGACTTACGAAGTGCGGATAACATTCTCCTGGATTGCACCGAGTCATTTTTAGACTTACAATGTAACGCCCCAAATATTGTAAAATGTTTAATTGGGTTGAAATTTTATAAGAAATTTAAGTTAAATGGATATAGAGAAATAAAAGAGAGGTAAAATAAATTAATTAGGGATTGGAAGGAATTTAAGGGGGACTATATGGGAATTTGACACATTTGCCCTACACTAGCCAAAACTACGTCGTTTTGGACCAAAATACTTTATTTTTCCTTTTTTCTTTCTTTTTCTTTTTCCTTCCCTTTTCTTTCTTCCTTCTTCTTCCCCTGGTCTTGATCCCGCTCCAGCCCCTCTCCCGATCTGCCTCTCCTTTCCTTTCCCCCACTGCTCAGTCGCTCTTCCCCTCCGTCAACTGCCGGCAGCTTCCTCTCCCTCTCCTCTTCCGCGCATGACGACAGTACCTGCTGCCCTTTCCTTCTCACGCGTTTGGAGTCTGGTTTCAACTCCACCCGACGTCGCTTCCCCTCCTTCCCATCGCCAGTCACCGGGAAAACGCCACCAGCTCTCCCTCCTTGCATAACGGTCCTAGAGTAAGTGAAATCATCATCAATTTTTAATTTGGGAGAATCTTTTAGAATGGCAGAATTAGGGATTTGGAATTTTATTTTAGGGATTTATTGTTTAAATATTAGAATAAGTTAAATTTTTTATTTCTAGATTTTTATAATCAAATGGATTTACATTATTATTGAGATTTATTGAACTTATAGTTGAAATGTTATGTGTATTGTGAAGAAGAAGAGGAAAGCGTGAGAAATAAAGGGAAAGAGAAGCAAGTGGAGGACTGAGTTCGCTTTGGACAAATCCATTGAAGTTGTTTTACTAGAATTTTGAGGTTCACAACCACTAAATTCAACTTTTCTTATTTTATATATTATGTTTGAGACTAAATTGTGTTTGATATGGGATCTTGATGAATATTAGTTGAGTTTTTAAAATAATTGGACATAATATAGTTTATTTAAGTGTTTGACTTAGTAGAAATATTTTACAAATGTTGAGGTGCTTAATTCATGAGGTATAATCGTGATTGCTAATATTATTTTAAATAACGCTACAAATGACGCATTGTTAGAATGAAAATGACAAGTTAACTAATCTTAAAAATTTATTCAAGTGAGTTTGGTATTTATACAAAGTAAGAATTTGAAATACAAATTGTAGTGGGAGTGACTGTGTAATAATGATACTGTAAAACCATATTGTGCCATAGAGTGAACGAAAAATTTAAATTACAACTGCGATTGAGATTTTTAGAAATTATGAATTGTTATATAAATAAGACTGCAATAAATGAATTTGACTGAGAAATTAGTATCGCCCTTGGTAATCAATAGGAAACATGGGTGAGGATATAGTTGGCTAGCCATAGGGAGTAAAGAACTGCATTGACAAATGGGACGTCTGCAGGTTAATGAGAACCTGTAAAATTTAATATTGTTTCTTCTACTGTTACTGTAACTGTTATATCTACTGCTACTGTACTGTTACTATTGTTTATCCCCCATACTTAACTCATGTATTCTCATTGGTTTACTTTGGGCAATACATTGTAAATTACATTGATACAAATGTATATTGACATTAATTATGTCTGAAGAGTACATTATGGATGAATTAAATTATTAGCTTGCATGATTTATATATTTAAACTGCTAATGGGTTTACTTGTACAAGTAAGTAAAAATCTCTTATAGAAAATATGACGAAAATTTACTTCCTTAGAATTTAGTCTCGTATAATTATTTGTCTATTATTATTATTATTATTATTATTATTATTATTATTATTATTATTATTATTATTATTATTATTATTATTATTATTATTATTATTACTGTTATTGTCACTATTTTTATTTGTGAAAAGTGAAATTAGTGGTTGCCACTAAGCAATATGCTTAGAGCGTGGACTTTATTTCTGCGCGTAGGTGTACAGGTTATTGAACAATAATGCAAGCCAGGAATTGGCCAGGAAGTATGGAGGAGTCTTTTTACTTTGGGATAGTCACCTGGACTTAATGTATCATTTTGACATTTTCTTTTGGAGTTTTTAGATCCTGAATCATCTATGGTTTATGTAAAGCTATTTTCGGATTTGAATTATAGACTCTCTTGAATAATGAATTTTTGGATGATGAAGTTAATGTAAATATATGTACAGATGAAGAAATATGGATGTTATTTTTCTTTGTTTATGTTGAACAATGTATAATTGGAAAGGTAAATTCACAACTATTGGTGAATTTACCTTTTATTTGATTAATTGAGGTGGATGGGAGAAATTGATATTGTATTGGCTTGGTTATGGAGTTGGGACGTGTAGATGCTTCATAGACGTGTAAATTTTCAATTGTTTACAGGGGGATAAGGACCTATTTAGGGGAAACTCTGTTCGTTTTTCCACAAAATTTTTGGTTTTAAATTAGCAAGAGTAAGGAAAGTTATTAAGTGAGAATTCAATTTAAAATATAAGGTGGATCTAATTGTGTAACATTCGGTGCCTGCCCTTTATTGGTCAAGTATGGGTGTTACATACAAAGTGCAAAAAAACATCCTCCTAGAGATTGCACCAAGTCATTTATAAACTTACGAAGTGCAAAAAACATCCTCCTGGATTGCACCTAGTCATTTCTAGACTTATAAAGTGCGGATATCATCCTCCTGAATTGAATCGAGTTATTTTAAGACTTACGAAGTGCAGAAAACATCCTCCTGCATTGCACCGAGTCATTTCTAGACTTATAAAGTGCGGATATCATCCTCTTGGATTGCACTGCGTCATTGTTAGACTTATGAAGTGCAGAAAATATCCTCCTGGATTGCACCGAGTCATATAATATGAGCCTAAATAGCTCATATTTAGTTAATGTTTTGTGATTAAAATCATGTTTAGTTGTGGTAAATTGTTTTAGAATTAGGTATGTTTTATGTTTTATTTTATGTTGTGTGAGTGTAGGAGGAAATGGAGAAAATATTGGAAAAAGGAGCAAATAAGCAAAGAAATATAGTCTCTGTCGCAGGCGCAATGCAAGCCACGAGCGCGACCTAAAAAAAGATGAGAAGAAGGAAGGAAGAGAAGAAAAAAAGAGCAAAACAAGGAGTACCACATTCTGTCGTGAGCGCGAAGAAGGTCATGAGCACTACAATGCAAGGCAAAATAAGGGAGTCAACATTGCAGAAAAGTCAACCATTAAAGTGACGTGATCCGTCACGGGCACGACAACCGTCGCGAGCATGACAGAAAGATCCGTTGGAGTAGTTATTTTGAAGAGTCACATGAATAGTCAAGCATTTCCACCAACTTTTACAACTCTTTTGAAGGGGTATTTCAAGGGACATCAGTTTTAGAAGATATATATATTAAATTCAGTTGTAAATATTAGATATAGAGAACTTAACTTAAAAATTTATGTAAGTAGGAGAACAATTTTTGTAATTGTAGTTCTTAAGTTTGTTTTTGATGTTTTGAGAAAAAAAAAGCAACAAGCAAAGAAGAAGTCTACATATTTTGTGAAGAGAAAAAGGGTTGAGGGATCTCCTTCTTCTATCTTCTAATCTTTTCTTCTTCTTTGTAAACTTTTAATGATGTTTTAGGAATTTGAAACTTTAATGTTACATTTTATTATTCATATCAATTTAGTAATCTTGTTAGTAGAATTTTCTGTTAGTATTTGATGTATATTCATAATAAGTAAGAATTTAGTTGAGAGATAAATTCCTACTTAAAAGTAATAGAGATATCAGAATACTAAATGATTGTTATAGGTTGTTATTTAATCCTGAAATATGCATGTATAATTAGCTAATTCATTAATGAGAGTTAAGAGTTAGAATTATAAATGTATGTTTTAGGCACTCTAATTCATGTTGGAGAATGAATTTGGAATATTAATCAACTTGGCTTGCATGACAAGAGTACATTAATAATCAAGAATAATTACTTCAAGTTTCATTAACTATAATTTTATAATCATTAATTCTCCTTGTCTTCTTTGATCATTAGTAATTAGATTTAGTTAAATTTGCATTCCACTAATAGTTCAGAATTATTTTTAAAGATATTGAATATTGTAAACAAGATTAAAATCAAGTAGTAATAGTGAGTAATAATCAATATACATTCCTCGTGGGAACGATATCTTAAGTACTATAATCGGTAAACCATGGGCTTGCGGATTTAGCACTAACAAGTTTTTGGTGCCGTTGTCAGGGACTGCAATGATTGATGTTATTGCCATTATAAATCTTAATTTATGATTTTGGATTACAATATTTAATTTTTTTGTTTGTTTTGTTTTGTTTTGAAGGATTAAATAGTTCAAATTTATGCCTAAAACAAGGAGTTCTCAAGAAGAACTCAAACCATTAAATTCGAAAATAAAAAGATTTCATTTTAGTAACAGAAAACCCAAGAAAAGGAAAAATAAAAGACCAGCAATGGCTAATGATGATAATCCACCTAGATTTATGGACTTCACTACGCCAGTATTGAGCAGGGTTCAACAAGGGGTGGTAAGGCTAACGGTAAATGCAAACCAGTTTGAAATTAAACCCTTTCTTTTACAAATGATTGAAAAAAGTATACAATTTTATGGTTTGGCAAATGAGGATCCAAATGCTCATTTAGCAAATTTCTTAAAAATTTGTTATACATTTAAGATTAATAGAGTCTCGACGAATGCAATCAAGCTTAGGCTATTTCCTTTCATATTAAAGGATAAAGCAAAACCTTGGTTAAATTCACTTCCTAGAGGATCCATTATAACTTGGGATCAATTGGCTCAAGCATTTTTGTCTAAATATTTTCCCCTAGCCAAAACTGCTAAGATTATTAAAGATATAACTACTTTTATGCAATATGATAATGAATCTTTGTATGAAGCATGAGAAAGGTTTAAGGAATTGCAGAGAAGTTGTCCACACCACAATCTTCCAAGGGAGTTGCTCATGCAAACTTTCTATAATGGAGTCAATCCTACCACAAGAGGTACCTTTGATGTTATTGCGAGTAGTTCTCTTATAAGGAAGACAACAAATGCTGCATTTGATTTGCTAGAGGAGATGTCAATCAATAATTACATATGGCCGATAAAAAGAGCTAAGGTATCAAATTCTTCCCCAGTTAAACGTTTACATTCAATTGACTCGGTTGTTGCTTTGCAAGCACAAGTTGCAGCTTTGACCCACAAGATAGACAACTTGAACATGGGAGGAATTCCACCAAATGCATGTATAATTTGTGGTCAATAAGGCCATGCAAGTGAAGGTTATAATTTAGGGATGGCAAGTATGGAGGAGCAAATAAGTTTCATTCAAGAACAAGGACGTGGGAATCCCTATTCAAATACTTATAACCCTAGATGGAAGAACCATCCAAATTTCGCACGGGGGAATAATAATAATCAGAATAGAGGAGGTGTAGGATTTCAACCACCACAAGATCAATTTGGAGCATTGGAGATTAAGATGGATAGATTCTTGAAGGAAATAAATTTGAAATTTAATGCACAAGAGGATAATCACAAGAAGCTGGAGTCTAAGTTTGATCAAATAGCTAAGAATCAAGCCTCATCCATTCTTAACCTTGAGGTTAAATTATGACAAATTGCCAATGCACTACTACTAAGAATACAAGGATGCCTCCCGAGTAATACGGAAGATAATCCTAGGGAGCACTTGAAGGCAATCACATTGAGATCAGGTAAAACCTACATGTAGACACCGGGTCCTGAGTAAGCCTAGATCGAAGTTACCCAATGATGATAATTGCCTTCACAGGCTTAAAAGGTTAAAAGTGATGGTTTTCTCGTCAAATTTGCATTTTAGAGTGAAAAATTAAAAAATAATAAAAAATATTTAAAAAATTAATTTTGAAAAATGGGGGCTTAAAATTATGATGTTTTTAGTCAATTTAAAATTTAAAAAAATAGAAAAAAAAAAAAAAAAATTTCGGACCGCGAGTGTCGGGCGCGGCAGCGCGCTGGCGCCCAGCTCGCAGGCGCCCACGCTGGGCGCAATTTGGCGATGCGCAGCGTCGCCAATGCCGCGCGTCGCTAAAGAGCGAAGCGCTGCGCGCCGCACCGTGCGCTGAGGCGCGCGATTTCCGCGCCTCTGCGGGCGGATTTCGCGCAGCCTCTGCGTGAAGGCCCGTCGCTCTATAGCGACGGGCGTACCGGCCGTCGCTACAGGGTCTGATACCCAAAAATCCGATTTTTCAGCCATTTTTTTCGATTTTTTCACCAAAAATCCGTTTTTTATCCCATTTTTTGGGGTTTTTGACTTCAAATTAAATTCTAAAATAATTTTTTAGGTAATTAAATAATAAAACTTGATTTTATCATTAAAAATAAAATAATTTTGTGTTAAAATAGGTTTTTTTCCTTAATTAAATTAGGGCAACCTATTTTATCCTATAAATACTTTATGATAAAATCAAAGGAGGCTCCTCCACACATTTTTTAGACCTAAAAATTTCAGAATTCTTCTTCTTCTTCCACTAAAATTCCAGATTTATTCCCCAACCAAAAATCAAAAAGAAAAATCAAATGTTTCATTCTTTTTCCAACATAATTTCTTCTAAACATATTTTTTAGAGGAAGTTTTGTTGTTTGATTCAATTTTTGAGACAAATAGAATAATTATTTGTTCTCAAAATTGTTTTTAATCTTTTATTTTGTGTTCAATAAAACTTTTTCATTGATTTTGTTTTGAATCTCTTTTTGATAAAAAAAATTGATTTTGAGACAAATAAAATAATTGTTTGTCATCAAAATCTAATTTTTATTTGATTTTCTAAAATAAAACTTCAATCATTTTTTTTGTTATGAACAAAGTGATTGATTGTTCTTGAAATCATTTTTCTTTATTTTAATCAATAAAAACTTTTTTTTTTATCAAAATCATTTCTTTAGGCAAAGGTATCAATTCTTTGTTCTTAAAGAATTTTTGATCATTTTTTTCATGTCTCTTGGAATAAAATTCCAACATTTTCATCATATTTCACTCTAATATTGTGAATCATCAAACAAAGAAATCGATCATCTTTTACCTTCATCGAATCCGAAACTCTGAGGGTAAACATTATGGGCTTGTTTTTATTATTTCTTTTGGTTCATATCTAATTTATTTATGTATATTTTATTTTATTGTTTTCATTTATTTTATTTTATTATTTATTTCAGATTTGATTTATTTAATTTGTTTATATATATGATTTTTATTCACATAAATATTGATTGTTTATTAATTTTAACATGTAATTAATAAATTCATTTTAATTGATCTTTTTGCCATGTAAATGGTTTATATCATTTGTGAACATATTTAATTAATCATATTGTTCATTTAATTGTTTTCATCATTCTTTAATTGTTCTCATTTATTATTCTTTTCTTTATTATTTTATATATTCTTTGATTCGTTTATCTTCATCATCATTGTTATCATGTTCATATTTTTACATGTATTAATTAATTAACATATTCTATTTTCATCACATCATTTAATTATTTGTCATACATAATGCATGTTTCTCATTTATTTTGGTTTGTTAATATTTTTGATTCCATTATCATTCTTTTCATATCATCTTATTTTATTTTAATTTGTTATTCATTATTTTGTATGTTTAATTGATTTAATTACTAACATTATTTTATTTGTATTTTGTTTTTATGTCTAAACTCATTTTTTCGCTTGGGCGTTTTTGCGAGCACATCGGGAGGTCCAAAAAGGCTCGTTTGGTTCATATATTTATTTTCTTTATTTGTAATATTTTATTTAATTTTGCCATATAATTTTCTTGTAAAATTCTTTATTTAGGCACGCTATAAAGAAAATCACAAAAACGTTTCTATTAATTAACTTGACATTTTTTTCTAAATAAAAGGAGACCAATGTCCTAGCTTTTTCATACCCAAATAAATCATCACATCAAAACTGTTTCATAATAAATATGCATGCGAGGACCAATGTTCTCACTATTAATGAATAACCCGTTTTATGCATGTATTTTACTTTTATAAATGGGAGTTGTATTCCGCTCCTAGTGTTATTGTAATTTGTTTTTGAATGCTTTATTTTGGATTTTGCTTACATTTACCGCTTTTGATATGAATGATTGCGCCTTTAAATTAAAATTGCATTGCGTGGAAAGTTGATGAAACAATGAATTCAAAACTTAATTATAATATTAATCAAGGTATAAATAAATGAGAAGTCCCGAACCAGCTCTGGTCTTTGGACTCAAGAGGCTAGAGGTTTACCCTCCAAGACACCTCTTGTGTCACGAGGCTTTAGTGTTAATCCTAGGCTCCTTAGGGCGAGAGGTTTACCTTCCCCCTTTGGCTGGCCCAAAATGGATACTAAGCGCAGTCTTAGGCTCTCCAAGGCGAGAGAAACTTTCCCAATGTTCTATTGGGTGGCGACTCCATGAAACCTCCTTGTTGCTCAACATAGACGCACTTGCGATTTATTGCAAGCTGTCAACGGACCCACAATTGCCCGATCGCCCACGTGCGGGCGGTCATAGGGGCAGCCGCGGGGATCCGGCGCGCGTCACACTACACCAATGAATTTATTTCAACTAATAAGAATGAAATGATGCACGAAAATGAGATTAAGAAGGAAAATGGACCTTCTGTCGTGAGCGCGATAGAGGGGAAACAAGCCAACATCGCGAGCGCAATACCATCCGCGATTGCGCCAGAGGAGAAAGAGCCTTCTGTTGCGGGCGCGATAGAGGGGGCAACCAAGGCTGAAATTCCAAGAGTTTTCCAACCTCGTCCGCCATTTTCGCAATGTCTCAAGCAGCAAAATAATGATAAGCAATTCTCAAACTTTCTTGATAAATTGAAGCATTTACACATTAATTTAAATTTTATTGAGGCAATAACTCAAATTCCTAATTATGCAAAGTTTCTAAAAGAATTAATTTCTAAGAAAAGAAATTGGGAGGATGTGTCTAAAGTCGAATTAACTAAGGATTGCAATTCTATAATCACAAACAATATACCTATAAAACTTAAAGACCCTGGTAGTTTTACTATTCCATGTATGTAAGGGGCTATTGAATTTTCTAGGTGTTTGTGTGATTTAGGGGTTAGTATTAACCTTATGCAATTGTTGATCTTTAAAAAGTTAGAATTAGATCATGTTAAAAATACTTCTATGGTGTTGCAATTGGCTGATCAATCCATTAAGAAACCATATGGCATAATAGAGATGTGCTTGTTAAAGTAGATAAATTCATATTGCTTGCAAATTTTGTTATTCTTGATTTTGCCTATAATGCTAAATGTCCACTGATTTTAGGAAGACCATTAATGCATACTGGTAAGGCATTAGTAGATGTGTACGAAGGGAAGTTAATTTTGAGAGTAAGGGATGATAGTGTAGAATACCATATGGACAAAGCACTAAAATACCTTATGGATGAAATGTATGTATGAAGGTTGATCTTATTGATGCTTGTGTAGCAGAAGTTTTTGAGGTTGCAGGTCAAGAAGAGGTTAACCTTGAGGAAGAAGTGCAAGAGGCAGTAGAACAAGAGAGTTCAAGACCCAAAATTTTGAATAGAAGTGCAGAGCCACTGTGACGCGCGCCGAACCCCAGAGTGCCCCGAAAGCCCGCTTTTAGAGCGATCAAGAGAGGTTCATGAAAACTTGTAATAAATTACAAGTGCATCTATTTTGAGTAACAAGGAGGTTTCTTGGAGTCGCCACCCAATAGAACATTTGGAAAGGTCGTCTAGCCTCAATGAGCCTAAGACAGCGCATATGCATCCATTTTGGGCAAGCCAGAGATATTTTGGAGGTCCCACTCCAATAGGACATTGGGATGGTCCTCTAACCTCGTGGAGCCTAGGACTATGCAAATTAGGCCTTTTTGGGCAACAAGAGATATTTTGGAGACGCCACCCCAATAAAACATTGAGATAGTCCTCTAACCTCATTGAGCCTAAGACCAGAGAAGGTTCGGGACTTCCCATTTATTCATACCTTGATCAAAGTTATAATTGAGTTTTGAATTTAGTGTTTCATCCCATTTCTCATTCGATTTAATACAGTTAATTAAAGCGCACGTTTGTCATATAAGGAAAGTGGTAAATAGGAGCAAGATTAAAATAAAGTAAATAAGAGTACAATAAATTACAATAAAACTAGGGGCGGAATACAACCCCCATTGTAAATAAAATGTAAATCATACATGAATCGGGATATTAATTAAAAATGAGGACATTGGTCCTCGCATGCACATTCACAAAAGCGATTTAAGCGTCAATTTTATTTGCTGGAAATCAGGACATTGGTCCTCAATTTATTAATAAAAATTCCAATTCAATTACTATAAATATTTAACCATTTTTATGTATTAGCGGAATGAAAAAATATTTACAATAACAATACTCAAGATAAAAAAGATGTAAGGGTAAAAGAATGAACCCGAGTGAAAATTCCCAGATCATTGCGGTGTCCTCCATTTAATACAACCCAAACCCGTCAAATAAATCAATGAAACTAACCAAAATAAAAATCAAGTTAGTGCCACAATTAACATAAAAACAATAGACTAAAAATAAATCATGTAAAAGAAACTATGAAAAATTATCACAAAAATAGTAGGAAATAAGTGGTGAAAGAAAGGGAGGAAAAGGGGGAGGAAAGGCCCAGGGCCAGCCCATGGCTCGCAAGCAACGGGCATCCCTGGGCATGACCGACGGGTGGAGGCAGTAACCCTCGACGGCCCGTCGCTCGGATGAGAGATGGCCATCGGTGGATCCTCTTCCCATCGGTCACTCCAGATCAAAAAAGAAGCAGCAAACTCAAGCTAAAATTGTTTTATTTTAAATAAAATAAGGTTTTATGTGTAAAATCAAAATAAAATTATAGAATACCAAGGAAATCGATCAAAAAATGTTTACCCTCAGAATATTACCTTTAAAGGTGAATGTCGCGTTGTTTTCGTTCCTCAAATTCTACAAGGATTAATTCGCGATGTGCGATTTTCAGAAGATTTTTGGACTACAAAAATCATTTTTCGAAAACAAATCAAGAAAAGAAAATTATTTTTTCCTTCCTCGATATTTTGATAGCAGTTATGAATACTAAAACGGCTGGATTCGATATGAATTAGTGTCGTTCCCTCGGATCCCTTTTAACTTAGAAAATATTTGATGATGATTTTTTAGGAAAATAAAAGTAAGAGAACTTTTTGTAAGCAAATTTTCTGTAAGAATAGATAAAATGCTCTTTTTTAGTCAAAATCGCTAACCCCGAACAATGAGCTCCCAACCCCTATTTATAGGTTTAGGAAGAAAATTCAAATAAATTCAAATTTAGAATTTAAATTTGAAAAAGATTTCTGAAATCAAAATCAAAACCGAATGATTTTCAGAATGTTCTCAAAATCAAATCCACGATTTGAAAATATTTGAAAAGATTTAAAAGATTTTGAAACGATTTAGGAAATATTTTGGAAATATTGGGAGATCTCTTTAAGAATCTAGAAAATCCCACTCAAATAACGTCAGATCATCGACCGACGGGCGTCGATGGAGTACCAGCGGGCATCGCTGACGAGGGCACGCTTGGTCTTTTGGTCAGTGGACCCCTCACAAGAGATAAAATTACGAGAGATAGGCGTCCCTTATGCGGGCGACGGCAATCGCTCCATGCGAGAGACGGGCTCCGCGAGAGAGCGACAGCCGGTGCTCGTTGCGAGCGACGGGCCTCTCACGCGAGCGACGGGCATCGCTCCCATGAGAGACGGGGCTCCACAAGTGAACTATAGCTGGCGCTCATCGCGAGAGACAGATCTCTCATGCGAGTGACGGGCATTACTCCCGCGAGAGACAAGGCTCCGCAAGTGAGCGACAGCCGCGCACATTGCAAGAGACATGTCTCTTACGAGAGCGATGGGTATCGCTTCCACCGACGGTATACCCATCGGTTTAACAAAACCCAATTTCCAAAATATTAACTCCCCCCGATTCCCAGAAATCTTCTATGGCCGTGAAAAAATCCTCAATCCTTGTAAAACCGAAGAATGTAAACTCACAACCTTCATCCATTTTTCTGAAAATAGACCTTGATGTCTTCATCAGGTAACTCTGATCTGGATTGCCTCAGGACCCAGTGTCTATAGCCACTTCTACCATCCATTGTAAGTCCTCCTAATGTTGAGTTGAAAGAGCTTCCAAGCCATTTAAGGTATGCATTTCTTGGTAACAATAGCACTTTACCTATTATAGTCTTCAATAAGCTCACTAATAAGCAAGAAACTTTATTGTTAGAGGTTGTTAGGAAGAGGATTAAAAGTATAGGTTGGAAAATTTATGATTTGAAGGCAATTAGTCCCAATGTAGTGATGCATAAGATTAATATGGAGGATGATTGTTAACCAAATGCTGATAGACAAAGGAGGCTTAACCCCAATATGAAAAAGGTAGTTAAAAAAGAAGTCATTAAGTTGTTAGATGCTAGCATTATCTATCCAATTTTGGATAGTGCATGGGTGAGTCCTATACATTATGTGCCAAAGAAAGGGGGTATGACAATAGTAAGAAATGAGAATGGAGATTTAATACCTACATGAACCACCATAGGTTGGAGGGTTTGTATTGATTATAGAAAATGGAATTCAGCTACTAGGAAGGACCACTTTCCTTTGCCATTTATAGATCAAATGTTAGAGAGGATAGCTAGCCATTCTCATTATTACTTCCTAGGTGGATTTTCAAGATATTTTTAAATCTTTATATACCCTAGTGACCAAGAGAAGACTACATTTACTTATCCCTATGGGACTTTTACCTATAAAAGGATGCCCTTTGGGCTTTGTAATGCACCATTCACTTTTCAAAGGTGCATGACTTCAATTTTTGGGGATATGATAGAAGAGATAATGGAAGTGTTCATGGATGATTTTTTAGTCTATGGTGATTATTTTGAATTATGCTTTAATAACTTAGATAAAGCACTAGCTAGATGTGAGGAGACCAATTTGATACTTAATTGGGAAAAGTGTTATTTTATGGTTAAAGAAGGGATAGTTCTAAGACATAAGATCTCAAATAGGGGTATTAAAGTGGATAGAGCTAAAATTGAGCTAATAGAGAAGTTGCCTCCACCTACTACACTTAAGGGTGCTAGATCATTTTTAGGTCTTGCTGGATTTTATAGGAGGTTCATAAAGGATTCTTTATTAATTGCTAAGCCTTTAACTAACTTGTTGGTTAAATATATGCCTTTAGATTTTTCTCCTTTATGTATGGAAGATTTTGAGCAATTAAAGAAAGCTCTTGTGAGTGCACCTATTAAAACTTCACCAAATTGGAATTTACCTTTTGAAATAATGTGTGATGGTAGTGACTTAGCAGTAGGATGGGTATTAGGTCAGCGCCAAGATAAGCAATTGCATGTCATTTATTATGCTAGCTATACATTATCAGCACCTCAATTGAATTATACAACAATTGAAAAAGAAATGTTGGTTGTTGTCTTTACATGTGATAAGTTTAGATCTTATTTGTTAGGATCTAAGGTCATAATCTATACGGATCATGCAGCCCTTAGATACTTATTTTCTAAAAATGATGCTAAGCCTCATCTTATACGTTGGGTTCTTTTTTTACAAGAATTTGACATTGAGATTAGGGATAAGAAAGGTTCTGAAAATTTAGTGGCTAATCATTTGTCAAGATTAGAAAATGATGAAGGACCTATAGGGGATAAGAATGAAATTAATGAAACTTTTTTTGGATGAGGCTTTAATGTCCATTGAGCAAGTGAATGTGCCATGGTATGCAGATTTTGCTAACTTTCTTACTGCAGGAATTGTGCCTCATGGGTGGGGATGGTGTGATTCGTAGGTGTGTGAGTGAGGATGAGTTTGTGATCATTTTGAAGCATTGCCATTCATCTTTATATTTAGGTCATAATGGTAGTACAAAAATTGC
The DNA here is from genome assembly GCA_947683425.1 of Excoecaria cochinchinensis. NCBI lineage: Eukaryota > Viridiplantae > Streptophyta > Magnoliopsida > Malpighiales > Euphorbiaceae > Excoecaria > Excoecaria cochinchinensis. The sequence continues at coordinate 12,025,892 of CANTUQ010000105.1, forward strand.
ACCTCATATGCTTGAGTGTGGTTTTTATTGGCTTACTTTATTTCATGATGCTAGGAGTTTTATAGCCCAATGTGATAGGTGTCAAAGGGTTGGTAATATAGGGAAAAGAGATGAGATGCCTTTAAATAATATTTTAGAGGTAGAAATATTTGATGTGTGGGGGATAGACTTCATGGGTCATTTCCCTACCTCTTTTGGCCAAAGCTATATATTGGTTAGGGTGGATTATGTATCAAAATGGGTAGAAGCCAAAGCAACACCAACCAATGATTCAAAGGTGGTTGTGAAGTTTTTAAAGAAGCTCTTTTCAAGATTTTGAGTGCCTTGAGCCATAATAAGTGATGGAAATACGCATTTCAGAAATCGCTCTTTTTCTTTTTTTATTACATAAATATGGTGTACATCATAGGGTAGCTACTCCTTACTATCCACAAACTAGTGGTCAAGTAGAGGTTTCAAATAGAGAGCTTAAATGGATACTTGAAAAAACAGTTTTTAGTTCAAGAAAAGATGGGGCACACAAGCTTGATGATGCACTTTGGGCATACCGTACTGCATTTAAGACGCCTATTGGGATATCATCATATAGGTTAGTGTATGGTAAAGCATGTCATTTACCCATTGAATTCGAATATAGAGCTTATTGGACCATTAGGACTTTGAATTATGAACTTAAGGAGGCTGGTGAGAAAAGATGTTTACAATTAAATGAGCTTAATGAATTACGCCTTATTTCATATGAAAATGTAAGAATTTATAAGGAAAGATCTAAGAAATGGCATGATGCTCACATTAAGTACAAAAGTTTCAAGGTAGGAGACAAAGTTCTTTTATTCAACTCTAGATTAATGTTGTTTCCTGGAAAATTAAGGTTTAGGTGGAGTTGACCTTTTGAGGTAAATCAAGTGTTTGACCATAATTATTTAAAACTTAAAAATGAAAAAGGAAAATTGTTTAAAGCCAATAGCCAACGATGTAAAGTGTATTTAGAAGGTAATTTTAAGGGTAGAAAGGTTTCATATATCTCTCTATGCTTGGGTTGAAAGATATTTACACAATCTTTTTATTTTATATTTATTTCAATTCTAAGTTATTTGTTTGTTTTGTTAATTAGATTTCATTTTAGTAATTTGAATTGTAATGTTACTAACACCGTTAGTTTTTGTTCTACAGGTTAAATTTATTAGTACATATATTAATATATTTTCAATGTAGAGTTTCTTCTTCAAAACAAACTTTTAATTGTGTTTTTCCATACTGTCACAAGCGCGATAGATGAAGGAAGGTAGTTTAAGTAAGCTTCTGTCGTGATTGCTTTTGGCTTCGCGAGCGCGATAAATCGAGGGAGTTTTTAACATTTGGCTCTGTCACGAGCGCAAAAGAGAGCAAAAATTATTTTAGTCGCAAGCGCGACGGGTGTTGCGAGCGTGACAGAACATGGGATTTGAATTTTTTAGGGGAAATCTTCCCGTTGGAACCCAATTTTAACCCCCCTATAAATAATTTTTGAGCCCTAATTCCACCCCCCTATAAATAATTTTTGAGCCCTAATTCCCCATTTTCACTTTATTTTTCAACTTTCTCTCTATTTCCTTTTTGGTTCTCTCAAAATTTTTCTCCTTCTTTGATTCTTCCTTGATTTCTTTTTGGTTTTTCTGGGTGTTTTCCTGGGTTTTTGTTCTTGAGTCTTGTTCTTGAGTTTGCTGTGAGTTTGTTGTGGGATTGTTATTTGTGTTACTGGGTTTTTAACCATGGTTCATAAAAAGACATTAGCTAATAAGGGGAAGAAAGCTGCTGCAGGCTCCAGCTCCCAAAGCCACGAATCCAATTATCTCTAAAACAGGTATGAATGTCCTATTCATTTATTGTCTGAAGATGGGGGCAAAAAATTTTGAGGTTTTTTCTCAAAAATCTATTGTAGGGAGTTGGAATTTGGATTTTGATTTATTACAAACATTAGAACTGGAGAATGATATTAACAAGTACTTAAAATGCATGAAATGGGATAAATTTGATCACATGAAATTTCCTATTCGTAGGGAGTGGGCCTTAGAATTTTTTGTTATATTATCTTATGCGAATTCCAAAAGAACTAGTTTGCAATTTCAGCATAATGGCATTGAGTATGTGTTTGGTTTTACTGACATGCATGCATGGTTTGTTTCCACTGAATGGGAAACAATTTAATCCTCAACATTTTACTGCACATGAAATTTGGAAAAAATTGACTGAGATTTCTCACTTTGACACTAAAAACTCTACAAATCGATTAATTCAAAATGAGGCATTGTTAATATTGCATAAATATTTATGCCATGCGATGTTTGGTAGAGTTGAAAGCAATAGTGTCCAAGTTAAAGACTTGTTTGTATTGTCTCTTGTACTTAGCAAGAAGATACCATGTTCTATCTCTTTCATCTTTGATGGATTGTATAATGCCTCTGTTGCTAAGACTAAATCTATTGGGATGAAGCATATGGTAACTGGGATTATTTTAGGTTGTTTGGGATGGTTGTCTAATTTTGTACCTAATGAGGATGAGCCAATTGCTATGATGAATGTTATATATTTGAGAAATTCTAATCTTTTGAAAAAAGGAGGTTGGCCTCCAATTTTTTATTCTGTTGATGAAAGAACCAGGAAATCTGGTGCTGGTGGCAACGGTAAGGCGCCTGCCACTTCAGCAGTTGCTGATGATGATGAAGATTCTGATGGTGATGATGATGCTAATGGTGAGTCCGAGTCTGTAGCTAGAGAGGAGAGCACTGCCACGGGTTGGAGGCAAGTGTTAACTCGCATGGATGCGATGGAGGAGGCCAACCGAACTTTGGCAGTCAAGGTGGATTCCTTGGAAGCCACAATGCATGAGATGCACAAGGGCTAATAAAGCCTAAGTAGGAAGTTGATGTCCTTTTTTCGAAAGAAAAATGTGGAATTTACTCCATCTCCACCAAGTTCTCCTAGTGGGACGTTTTGAGAGAAGTTCCTTTACTCCTTTATTTTTCTATTCTTTATCATTTTCTGTTTGTGTTTTTGTTTATGTGTCTTACACAATGAGGACATTGTGTCCTTTAAGTATGGGGAAGGGATACATTCATATGTATATGTTTGTGCATTTTATGTGTTCTTAGTTGGATATGCATGATTGCTAGAATTGGGTGTTTATTTTTATGTGTTTGTGTTGATTATGCATGATTGCTAGTATTAGGTTTTTGTTTGTTTTGAATTAAATACGTATGTATGTATGTATGTTATGTTTTTGTAGTTTTTATTTTCTCCACATTTATAAGTAGCTTTTCACATGTTAATCTTGATTATGTTGAGGTTAATCTTGATGTCAATAATTAACTTTTGTATGCTTAATTGGTAGAGTGTTAAAGTTTCATGTAACATATGTTTTAGATTAACTTTTAATCTCTTTTTACTATTTACAAGATCTATGGAATGTTTAGTCAATTTTTTAATTAAGCTAAAATGCTAGGATGGTTAGTTTTTAAGTTTAGGTTCTAAAGAGTTGAGTAGCCTTAAGGAAACTATAGCCATAATACGAATAACTTGCTTTTCAATATTGGATGAGGACATAAACAAACAGAAAATAAAACGAATAAAAGAAAATAAACGCTTGTTAATATTATGTAGTTTGAGTAAGTTGTGTGTAAGTGAGTAGGCTCCTCATTTACATTCATTCGAAAAGAATGAGTAATGTCGCAAGTAGAAAAGTATAAACAATAAAATAGTGGGATAGAGCATAAAATGCACCCACTAAGAAAGAAAGAAAAAAAAGAAAAAAATATCTAAAAATGCAATGAGAAATGCAAGTGAATGCGTGTGCTTAATTTTTGTCCTAAATGGCTACTCTTGTTCTTAGAATTTCTAGATTTGGAGACTAACATGTTGGCTAGATAGCTTGATTAGCATTTTGACTCTATATTCATTGATCTTGTCTTTAGTAAATTGAGACATTTGGTAAATTTATGATGTATGCTATGAAACTTGTGTTTGTCTATCATTGTTGAGCATTGGAAGTTGAATGTTGATAATCATGTTTTTACCTTCTTTTCATAGTCAAGATAGTTTGTGAAATTGCTACATTTATTTTGGAGAAAATAAGAATTTGTGTTGTGTTGTTTAGATGTTTAAGTTTTTGCTTGAGGAGAAGCAAATGTTTAAGTGTGGGGACTTGATATGAGCCTAAATAGCTCATATTTAGTTAATGTTTTGTGATTAAAATCATGTTTAGTTGTGGTAAATTGTGTTAGAATTAGGTATGTTTTATGTTTTGTTTTATGTTGTGTGAGTGTCGGAGGAAATGGAGATAATATTAGAAAAAGGAGCAAATAAGCAAAGAAGTATAGAATCTATCGCGGGCGCAATGCAAGCTGCGAGCGTGACCCAATGAGGATGAGAAGAAGGAAGGAAGAGAAGAAGAAAAGAGCAAAACAAGGAGTGTCGCATTCTGTTGCGGGCGTGAAGAAGGTCGCGAGCACGACAATGCAACACAAAATAAGGGAGTCAATGCAGCAGAAAAGTCAACCATTGAAGTGTCGTGTTCTATCGCGAGCGCGACAGCCGTCACGAGCACGACAGAAAGATCCATTGGGTAGTTATTTTGAAGAGTCACGTGAATAGTCAAGGATTTCCACCAACTTTTACAACTCTTTTGAAGGGGCATTTCAAGGGACATCAATTTTGGAAGATATATGTATTAAATTCAGTTGTAAATATTAGATATAGAGAATTTAACTTAAGAATTTCTATAAGTAGGAGAACAATTTCTGTAGTTGTAGTTCTTAAGTTTGTTTTTAATGTTTTGACAAGAAGGTAATAAGTAAAGAAGAAGTCTACATATTTTGTGAAGAGAAAAAGGGTTGAGAGATCTCCTTCTTCTATCTTCTAATCTTTTCTTCTTCTTTATAAACTTGTAATGATGTCTTAGAAACTTGAAACTTTAATGTTACATTTTATTATTCATATCAATTTAGTAATCTTATTAGTAGAATTTTCTATTAGTATTTGATGTATGATCATAATAAGTAAGAATTTAGTTGAGAGATAAATTCCTACTTAAAACTAATAGAATTTCATGATTGAAACATTACTTGAGAGATCAGAATGTTAAATGATTGTTATAGGTTGTTATTTAATCCTGAAATATGCATGTATAATTAACTAATTCATTAATGAGAGTTAAGAGTTAGAATTGTAAATGTATATTTTAGGCACTCTAATTCATGTTGAGAGAATGAATTTGGAATATTAATCAACTTGGCTTGCATGACAAGAGTACATTAATAATCAAGAATAATTACTTCAAGTTTCATTAACTATAATTTTATAATCATTAATTCTCCTCATCTTCTTTGATCATTAGTAATTAGGTTTAGTTAAATTTGCACTCCACTAATAGTTTAGAATTATTCTTAAAGATATTAAACATTGTAAACAAGATTAAAATCAAGTAGTAATAGTGAGTAATAATCAATATATATTCCTCGTGGGAACGATATTTTAAGTACTATAATCGATAAACCGTGTGCTTGCCGATTTAGCACTAACATTATTTTTAGACTTACAAAGTGCAAAAATCATCCTCCTGGATTGCACTCGGCATGGTATGCATGAATAGGCTTGCTCTTTTCAATGTTCTCTTTAGTGCAGATCCGCAGGATTCCTTTTCCATTGGGACTTCATCTTAATCTAATTGTTTAGTGTGAATGAGGGCCGATGTTGAGCTGAAGTTATATTTTAGTCACTTTTGCATGTGAGGTTTATTTAGACATTTCCTGCAAAGTTATGTGCACAAGAACATATACAAGAGATTATATATGCATGTGTGAAATATATGCGCAAGGCTATACACAAGAAACATGCGCAAAGGACTATGTACTAACAGTTCTTTATGCAAATTATACGTATGTGATGTATGCATGGCGTTATGTGTGCGAAACATGTGCACAGACCTATATGCTTCTTATGTGTGCAAAAACTATGTACATGAAATATGTGCCTTAAGGAATATGAACACAGGATGAGTGCAAAAATTACATATACAAGATATGTGCAAGGGATCATGCGTATGAATGCATGTGGGGCACCATATATGCATGGAACATTTGTAAAGAAATATGCAAAAGATTGTACTTGTGCGATGCATGTAAGATGCAAACAGTTTTGTAAATATGCAAAATATCGTATATGCGTGATGCACGTGAGATATTGTATGCAGTTGTGCAAAAGATTGCACATGCGTGATGCATGTGAGATATTGTATTCAAATGTTTGCAAAGGACATATGCATGCAAAAATGGATAAGCCATATCCTAGGTGGTTAAGGAATTCATTGAGGGTACAAGTCGGCTGCCCAAACTATCTGTTGCCCCCAAGGATCTGGAAGTGTCATCTTGGCTTAGGAATTCTGACCCATAATCTTTTCAGAGAGAACCATCAAGTGTGCATCTTTGCCCCCTGGCCAACGAGCACACGCCTTTTGCTATGAGCTGTATAGCATTTTACCCCCAGGATTCTAACTCCTGCCTTGCATTATGCACTATTTGCCTAAAGGGAGACTATTCGAACTGCCTTATCGCTTCAAGTATTGGAAGTCAATTATTGAAGGTAGTGCGTGTAACACCCCAATGCCCCTTAAGAGGATATAGAAGTGTTACGGATACTTACTCTTTCATATCATATTAACAATAATTATTCAAGCTAATATAAGGTGAACTTAAAACAACACATGTCAAAAATTATCATTAATATTAGCTAATTAAAGTTTACATTTTAAAAGTACAAAATTTACAATATAAATTTAAATATTCTTGATATACAAAATAAAACATTATCTATACAATACAAAAGATTAAACCTAACTAGAAGACTTGAAGACCTCTCCTAGTGGCCAGCAGATGTTTCTCTCAAAGCTTGAGCTTCCAAGCTATGGCTCAGTGGGGATACAAACAAAACAAAGTCTACTCCAGGAAATCACAAAGGAACGTATAATAATATAACATGCTATAGATAAATAATAAGTCAAATATTCAATAATACACTCTTTATGTCATTATTATCACTACATATTAATGATGCAATAAACTCTGAATTGTTATTATATCATGGCAAATATTACATATAACACAGAATTATAATCAATCAATAAAATAATAATCTTAGTATAGCCTGAATCAATACAACAGTGGATAACGGGAACAATGGATACCATTCGGCTATCAATCACTAAATACTGGGGAAAAACAGTATTATCACTAGAGATATGCAAATAGCAAATCACTAAATACCAAACGGTATTAACACTGGATACCAAACGGGTACCGAAACTGGTACCTATGGAAACTAACCCTTAGAGGCATTCCTCCCTATCCACGACTCGATTACAGACTAAGCAATTATCCACTCAATATTTACATGAATAAATACATTTATCATTACCATATGCATAGACATTCATAGGCCAAATACCATAATTTACACAAAATAAGACAAATAACTTGCATTCATGAATTCTAGATATGTCACGCTCACGACAGACCACAGGTATACCTTTTGTCGCGCTCGCGGTAGAGCTCTCACATGCGACAAAACACCAAAAATACTTCTATCATGCTCACAATAAATCTCGTTCTCATGATAGCACATGGACTGGCAACCTTACCCTACAGAGCACTTTGTCACGCTCACGACAGAGCCTGAACTTTGTGTTCAAACTCCTAATTACACATACTTCTTTCACAAACTTTTCACGTACTGTCCTATATTCACATGCATGATATTAACCATCGATCGATTCCAAATCCAGTCAAAAAGGCCTTCAAAACAAATAATTACATACTAATATCTTCCTCATGCACAATTTGTAACATACTCAATATCAACATGTAAACAATCAAAACATGATAAAACCTCAAATTGTCAACAAAACTTCATCAATTCAATAATACTATCCTATGTACAATTTTGCAACTAAAAGAGCTATTAAACTCTTCAAAACCCATAATTTTCCCTTCCCCAATCTAATCAAGCATGCATTGATTTACAAGTTAAAAATCCCAAACCTTTAGAAGCTATCTCCTTCAATCTTCACCAAATCAAGTAGCCTTCTCTTTACCCTTTGCTCTCCTACTTGATTCTCCAACTTTGAAACTTGATCTAGCTTAACAATCAAATAAATCCACTTAAAACCAGTCTAGATAACTCTAAAGATAAAAGATTTGTATGAATAAATGAGATGGAAAGAAAGAGGGAACAAAATGCAGCTTCCACCTTAGTTGGTCGACCAACTTGGAGAGCAAAAGACAAGCTTTGCCACTTCCCACTCTTTATATATGCATGCAAGTGCTAGGTGGCAAGATACATGGATTCCACTTATACTTAATTAGAGCTAATTAACCTAACTTAAGTTAATTAACTCTCACTTAACACTAATCATGTAAAATTACTCTTTAATCACTCTAACTTATTAATTCATGCAATTAAGCCCTTAATTCTCAATTACAATTTAGTCCAAAAATTATAAATCCTCACTTAATCACCCTAATCATACTCAATACTACTAGGGTGAATTTCGGGTGAGGTACCATCAAACTTAGGAATTTCAGGCATCTTGAAGTTTTAGGGGATTAGATCTTCGCCCTCTAGCTCTATCCTCGGGACTCATGCCTTTTCCCACTACCAGCAAGTGGGTCATAGGTTCGAACATCTCCTCTGTTTTTCTCCACATTACCACTTTTGTCTGAGGCACCTTGCCTTTCCCCACTGCCGATTCCTCATACTTTTTTCCTAAGAAATCCTAGTCAAGGTGATGTTGAACCCTCCTCTGCTCGACAAGTGGTGCACCCCCAGGCTCTGTTGTTGGTGGGTCTACTGCTACCATGGGACCTTCTCTAATTGGCTTTTGTTCACCTTGCCCCCTAATAGGAGCAGCAGATTATTGCCCAATAAGTGGTGGTGGAGTAATAGTAAGGTTGCCCATCATCGCCATCATTTGGGCCTCAAACTTTTCCATCCTCCTACCCACTTCTTCAGCAATTATTGCATGGATTGCATTAGACTCTCTTGGTGGGTTAGCCATTTCTAAAAATTGTTCTGAATGCACTTGATTTTGAGTCAAAAAAACCCTCTGATAAGGCAGCCGTCAGAACACCTAAACTGACTAGGAAAATATTCTACGATGGTTAAAAAATTAAGAAGTTGAAATGATATATGAATGTCATGTTGTGACGCACGCTGAACCCCAGAAGCCTCAAAAATCGGCTTTTAGGCCTCGAGAGTGGTTCATAAAACTTGTAAAGATTACAAGGGTGTCTATTTTGGGCAACAAGAGATGTTTTGGAGTCACCACCCAATAGAATATTGGGATAGTTCATCTAGCCTCAATGAGCCTAAGACGATGCGTGTATGTCTATTTTGGGCAATAGGAGATATTTTGGAATTCACATCCTAATAGAACATTAGAAAGGTTCATCTAACCTCAATGAAGCCTAAGTCCAAAGAGAGTTTGGGGCTTTACTTTTATTCATACCTTGGTTAAAGTCATAATTAATTTTTGAATTTAAAATTCCATTCTTTTTCCCATACAACTTATGCATTTATTAAAGCGCAATTTGAGCAGATGATGAAAGCAGTAAACAACACTATTCAAAATGAAGTAAATAAGAGCATATTAAATTACAATAAAAATAAAGGCGGAATACAACCCCAATTAAATAAATAGAAATGAAAATCATACCTAAAACGGGACATTCAATTTGAGAACATTGGTTCCCTCACATATGTAGTTAAGAAAACAACCTTTAAGCGATATTTTGGAGTGAAACTAGGACATCGGTCCGTTTTAATAAAGAAAATCTTATTTTAAATGTAAAAATCTTTAGGTGCTTTTTATGTTAACGAACACAAAAAAAAATGGCATCTGTAATTATGAAGAGAAATTGGAAAGATTAATTAAAGAGAGGGAGAAAAGAATGAACTAAGTCAATGTCTCCAAATCATCTTAATTAATCCCCTTTTTTAGCATCCAATATTCAGCAAAAACTCACAAAATCAAACAAAATAACATATTAGTAACTTTAAAGTAAAATATCAGAAGAAAAATAAATGATAGAACTGTAGAAAATATTAAAATAAATTACCTAAAATTAATAAAACAAAGCATAATATAAAGAAATAAATTAAAAATAATCCAAAAGGAAGGGAAAATGACCAGGAAAAGCCAAAGAGAAATGCGGGACGGCCATCTAAGAGGCGACCGACGGGCAAAAGAAGCCTTCTGTTATGTCCCGTCGCTCGCCTTGAGCGACAGCCATCGATGAGACCTTCTTCCCGTTGGTCATCTCTAAAATTCAAAAACAACGATAAAACTCCATTTTTAAAGGTTTTAAAACTCATATTTCTTACCTTTTATGGATCTTACGCCATTATTTCATGCATTTGTGTCAAATAATCACCAAACAAAAGAATTTTAACACAAAAATAATAGAATAACCAAGAAAACAAACCAATTTACATCTTAAAGCCAAATCATAAGTTTCAATGTCAAATGTTGAAGTCAATGCCATAATGGTTACTTTGATCCCATAATGTTTACCCTTAGACGCTGATCTCGAGAAGGTAATGAATATTGCAAATATCCTTGAATTTCACAAGAATTAATTGAATTGAAAACCACTTTCTCTCTCTCTAAAAAGCTTCTTTTCAAATTTAATGGAATTTATGTAAGAATCAAACAAAGAAAAGAGAATTAATTTCCCTTCCTCAATAAATTCTTATAGAATAAATAAAAAATGAATTTAAGGAGAAAATTAATAATTTGCTTGAAAAATCAATTTGTTTCCTCTTTAAAAGAGCTCTCCAAACTTTCTCTCTCTAAAAGACCTTTTTTTCTCTAAAAAGGGTCCCCCTTTAAATGCCCTCCTCCATTCTATTTATAGTCTAGCATTAGAATTGGAGGTAAATAAAAACTCTTTTAATTTATCCTTGGAGATAAACATCAATATTTGATTTATCCTTAGGGATAAATAGTCTAAAATTATCTTTAAAGATAAATGTAAATATTTAAAATTATCCGTATAGATAAATACTAAATATGTGATTTATATTTGGAGATCAAATCAGATAATTAAGAATTATCCTCAAAGATAAACATTAAATGTAACACTTATCCTATTAGGATTTAAAACCTTCTCTATTGAAGGAGAAAGAGAAAAACTGCTATCAGGCCATGACCAACGGGCGTCATTCGGTCAACCGACAGGCATTGATCAAAAAATACTAGACATCCATTTTTGCCAACAGAACGACAGACGGGCACCTTCGCCCATGAGGGACGGGAGTCCCCTACGCACGAGCGACGGGCAATCCTTCGTGCAAGGGATAGGCGTCCCTCGTGCGAAAGGTGGTTTGGCCCGACACTACGACGTGCGTCTGTGCCTGGGCACTTCTGATGACTGACGGGTGTCGATCAACAAAATTGGATTTTTTCGATAAAGAAAGCTTTTTCCAAAATTAGGGAGAGTTTATAAGGATTTTTTGTCAGAAATAACTTTAAAATTTACGGGATTCATAGGCGAAACCTACAATTTCACCCTCTGCCTATATAATAGGTATTAATATCCTCATTGGATAACTCTGATCTGAGCTATCTCGGGACCCGGTGTCTACACATGCTATGCATGATCGTGTTATGCAACGAATGGTCTACAATGGCTGAAAAAATTAAAGAGGTTAGGATGATGTATGCAATGCATGGGAAACATTTATGTATAAGATAATATAAAATAATATGCACAGAAAAGAATGTAACACGAAGAAATTTTTATTTTTTATTTTTAATTAATTTATTTTGCATGAATGGCACGTAATGCATGAGCATGCTGTGCAAGATCCGCAACCACATGCAAGCATATAGATCCTTCCAACCTTATTGCTCCCACACAAGAGGTCGTGCGGTCTTTTTCCTAGGTGGGCTTTATCCATGGGTTAACAGGGAACCCAATGGACGCATATGGTGCATGGTGGAAAGCCAACAGCATAACATCTCTTAATTTAAAGTGCATATGTATGAGTTTTCACCATTATGTATTTGAGCACTTCAATCGAATTAAGATAGACTCACTAGGACATGAAAGCCTTTAATGAATGTCCATTCAATTTAGTTGATTTTGCTCAATATATAGTGGCCCACATAACAAGCACATTGTTATGGTACATATCAACTAGTGGAAGTTTTTATTGCCATTTTATAATCTTTAGTCAAAGGTGATGATACTTTAGGTCTACCCAAGCATGGTCCTTGCCAATGGGTCTAGCTCATCACGAGCATAACGACCAATCGGGTCTCCATTTGATATACCAAAAGGTACGAAGCTTGGGCTGGTGATTATCCTTAACACTTCTTCACATTGAGTGAACGTAGGGTCGTGCTTCGGGAATGCACCAGGGTAAAATAAGGGACCATCTAGTATAAATCTAAGACTCTAGCATGGATGCAATGCAAAGTTTTTCGAAAAGAGATTGAATTTTAATTCATAAAAACCCAATTATACCATTAACCAAGACAGTTTTGAAGTAAATTTTCAAAATCCCCAGCAGAGTCACTACTGTGACGTGCGTCGAAAGCCGCTTGTTTCTCGGGAGGCCCACGAGAGGGTTTGCTTCTAGATTTTGGGCAACATGAGATATTATGGAATCCCTACCCAATAGAATATTGAAAAAGTTCATCTAATCTCATGAAACCTTTAAATACGTTTTGAGGTATTTTGGAGTCGCCACCCAATTTACAAGAATTTGGAAAAGTTCGTCTAACCTCGGAGGTCTAAACTAGAGAGTAGTTCGAAACTTCACTCTTATTAATGTCTTGGTTAATTATAAATGAGTTCTTAATAATTAATTTTCCATCTCTCGTCTCACACAGTCATGCATTAAAATTTAAAGCATACATCAAGCATCGTAGGAAAGCAATAAAAAAAGCGATTAAATAAGTAAAATACAAAACAAATTACAAAATGAAATTGGCACAAAAATACAATCCCCAAATTAAAACAAACAAATAAATAAATAAATTGGGACAAAAAATACAATCCCCTAAAATAGGAAATAAAATAAACAAAATCAATTAATTAAATAACATTCATAAATCGGGACATTTATTTAGAATATGAACATTGGTTATTTCATGTTCACTTAACAAAATCGAAGAACTATTTTTTGGTGTTATTGAGAAAATCGGGATAAGTGGTCACATTTTGAGAAAATTAATTTTTCTTTTAAAAGTGAATTTTTATTGGCTAAAATTAGGACATTGGTCCCATTTTATTAGAAAAAATTCCAATTTATTAATAAAAATATTTTTTTGATTTTCTTTTTAATAAAATAAATAAATTCATTACAAATTACATGACAAAGAAAATAAAAGGCAAAATAAAGGAAAAATAATAAAAATATTAAATCAATCAAACTAAATCTCCCGAATCCCCACATTGAGTGAACGTAAAGTCATATTTTGGGAGTGCACCGGAGTAAAATAAGGGACCATCTAGCATAAATCTAAAATTTTAGCATGGATGCAATGCAAAATTTTTCGAAAAGAGATTGAATTTTAATTCATAAAAAAACCCAATTATCTTATTAACCAAGACAGGTTCGAAACAAAGTTTCAAAATTTTCAGTGGAGTCGCCATTGTGACGCGCGCCAAAACTCGTTTGTTTCCCGGGAGGCCCAATTTTAGGGTCCGAGAGAGTCCGCATCTAAATTTTGAGCAACATGAAATATTATGGAATCCCTACCCAATAGAATATTGAAAAAGTTAATCTAATCTCATGAAACCTTTAGGCACCTGTTGAGATATTTTGGAGTCGCCACCCAATTTACAAGAAATTGGGAAAGTTCGTCTAATCTCGGGGGTGTAAACCATAGAATAGTTCAAAACTTCACTCTTATTAATGTCTTGGTTAATTATAAATGTATTTTTAACAATTAATTTTTCATCTCATCTCACATGGTCATGCATTAAAATTTAAAGCACACATCAAGAATCGTAAGAAAGCGATAAAGAAAAGAGATAAAATAAGTAAAATACAAAATAAAATTGGCACAAAAATACAATCCCCCAAATTAAAACAAACAAATAAATAAATAAATTGGGACAAAAAATACAATCCCCCAAAATAGAAAATTAAATAAACAAAATTAATTAACTAAATAACAATTATAAATCGGGACATTTATTTAGAATAGGAACATTAGTTCTTTCATGTTCACTTAACAAAATCGAAGAATTATTTTTGGGTGTTATTGACAAAACCAGGATGAATGATCGCATTTTGAAAAAATTAATCTTTCTTTTAAAAGTGAATTTTTATTGGCTAAAATTAGGACATTGGTCCCATTTTATTAGAAAAAATTCTAATTTATTAATAAAAATATTTTATTGATTTTCTTTTTAATGTGCATGAAATAAATAAATTTATTACAAATTACATGACAAAGAAAATAAAAGGAAAAATAAAGGAAAATAAATAAAAATATTAAATCAATCAAACTAAATCTCTCGGATCCCCTACTTCTTGTGCATGGGTGCTCAAATATGACAAAAACAAGTATTGAAAAAAAAAATAAATACAAATAAATATAATAATAGTAATTAGATCAAAAATATAAATTTAACACATAAAATAATAAAAATGAATTAAAATAAATAAAAAATAAAATAAAATGCATTATGAAGGACAAATAAATTAAATGACATAATGAAACAAATAAATTAATATATTAATAAATGAAACAAATAAATTAACACACATAAAAATAATAATAATAATAATAATAATAATAATGATGATGATGATGATGATGATGATGATGATGATGAAATAATAATAATAATAATAATAATAATAATAATAATAATAAAAGATGAACAATCAAGTAAATAATAATAATAATAATAATAATAATAATAATAATAATAATAAGATGATGATGAACAATCAAGTAAATAAAAAGAATAAAAAATAAAATAAAAAAATATTAAATTTACGACTAAAATCTCATAAAATAAATAAATATATCATAGATCTACAAATTTACATGGTGATTAATTGACTATAAAAAAATAAAATCGATTCGACCCCAGAATATTTACCATTGGAATTGGATTTGATGAAGAAAGGAAAATGGTTGATTTTCTTCTCTTGATTAGTAAAAATAAAATTAGAAAAATAAAAATTTAAACTTTTTATTTAGAAAGAAAATTGCAAAAAATATTGTTCAAATAAAAAATATGGAAGAAATTTTGGATCTCAAGAACAAAAAATTGTTTTCTTTGTCTCAAGAAAACTTGCTTAAAAAATAATGGAAGAAAATTTCCAAGAGCAAAGAATTGCTTTCTTTGTCTCAAAAATGATTTTTCTATTAAGAATTCTCTTAAAGAAGAAGAAAATTCAAAAAAATCAATCCAAAAGTTCTCTTGAAGAACAAAAGAAAATAAAGAAATTTTTCCCTAAAAAAGTCGCTCCATTTTCTCTCAAGTTTTCTTATTTATATCATTAAAAAAGGAAAATCTAGTTAATTATGGAAAGAAGCTTTAATTAAATCAAAATATTTCTTATTTAAATTTAAAATCAAAAATTATCTCTATCAAATCCCATAAAATCAGTCTTAAAATTCTTTTTAAAAGTCAAAAGACTTGATTTTTGGGAGAGAAAAAAAAGGTGCAGGTGACGCCCGCCCCCTCGCCACTTAAGGGGCGGGCAGGCCGCCCTCAATTTTTTCTTTTTTTTCAAATGCAGATTAACAAGGAAATATCACTTTCAATATTTTTACCTGTGAATAGACATATAATTTTCATTATTGGAAAACTCTGATCTGAGCTGTCTCGGAACCCGGTGTCTATAGATACTATAGCCCAAGCAATCGGATACATCTGATCCTTTCCATCCCTACCGATAGCTACAAGTAATTGGCCCTTTATAAGTCCTTTGAAGAAAGCCTGCACCTTTTTTTTCCAAAATCATTTTGTTTTATGCTATTGCAATTTTTTTTTTTGGCCATTTCATTTTACTGCGTCTTTAAAATAATTGTTGGCGCAAGACTATATATCAATTTTGATGATAATCAAACCTTTAATAAACTTTGTATAAATTCTATTTATTTGCTTATATTTCAGCTCAATTTTCACTAAGATGTGCAAGATTGAGATTAAGGATGCAAGCCAATTACATGAAGAACTTAGAGTTTCGAGTTCTGTTGGAAATTCAACAAGTTAGGGTATTAATTCTGTAAAATTTTTTGAGGAGCTTCTTGTACATGTTCATGCATTAAAAGTCTCTTTCATTGCATAAAAATTAATTTTATGTAAGCTAAAAAATATTCTAGAAGTAATTTTCTGTTGTAATAAAAAAATGTGTCAAAAATTCTTTTAGAAAATCTGTTAGAAAGTACTTTGAAAAGTTAAGCAGAAAAGATACTAGAAAATATTTTAGAAAAGTTTTCTATTCTGTCGTAACAGAACAACTGACAAATCAGCAGCTCTATTTTTCACTAAAAGACAAAATAACGGCTAGTTTTTTATTTTTATCAAATATGTCTTACACATAACGGCTATTTTCTGGTTCCTAGCGGCTATAATGAGTTTTTGGCTATAAATTGAAGTTGTTTTTTATTCCAAAAAAGGTTAGAGAAGTTGGAAAACATTTATATCTCCTGAAATACAAACTTTTATCTTATTCAAGCTATTTTCCACATCTTGTTCTTCATTCATTATCATCCCCCTCAACTATATTATAGCACTTTTGTTGTAATTCTTGTGGGAGGTATCTTTTTAAAAGATTGTGAGAAAGGGTTGGCTAGAACCTTAGGAAATTTTAGCAAGTGTTTACATCTTTTACTTGGGAAAAAGATTATGGGTAGAAAATATATTAGGATTGTATATTGGCTTAACTCTTGTCCATTAAAAGAGTTGTTAGTAGAGAGTTAAGCTCAAGACAGTGTCTTAGGGAGTCGATGTAGGCAGTTAGGCCGAACCACTATAAATCATTTATGTTGATCTCATTTTTCTCCCCTCTTCTTTGTTCTGTTTCTAAAAGATTTCAACTGTTCTATTCTTGCTGAATTTTATGTTGATTTAAAAGAAATCTTACAAAACCATTTCTGTTATTTTACGTTGATTTATTGCAAGGATTAAATCTATTTAAAAGAGATTTATTGCATATTCTGTTGATCATCACATTTTGCATTCATCCATTGCATATCTTTTTGTTATACTGAAACTAGAAAATACATCTGGAACACTTATGTTCTGTTCTGCCAGAAATTGAGCTAAAATTTTAGATCACCCAATTCACCCCCCCCCCCCTCTTGTGTGTCATCGGGACCAACAATTGGTATCAAAGCAGATCTCATTCTCCTAAGATTTAACAATCTTGAGTGATCCGTAAGATGGCATCAAGTTCTGAAAATCCTCCAGTTGCTACTCCATTTAAAGAAGGTCATTCTATCCACATACCACCTATGTTCTGTGGAGATAACTATCCATTTTGGAAAGTAGTAATGCGACACTTTATCCAATCTCAAGACATAGATTGCTGGGAAATAATAGAAGAAGGATATCAGCCTCCAACAAAAATAGTTGAACAAGCTGGAGGAGCAAGCATTACTGTTCAGAAAACCAAAAAAGAGCTTACTGAAATGAAAAGAAAAGAGTTCAACTGAACTCAAAAGCAAGGAGTATTCTATTTTGTTCTTTACATACTAATGAATTTAATAGAGTCTCTAGTTGTGATACAGTAAAGGAAATATGGGATAAGCTTGAAGCCACGTATAATGGAACCCATGAAGTAAAGGGATCCAGGCTACATGTGCTCATGATGGATTATCAAGCTTTCAAAATGAAGCCAGATAAGACTGTGGCTGAGGTAATTAATAGGTATGTTAAGTTAACGAACGACATTAAAGTTCTTGGTCACAAACTTATTGAAGAAAATAAAATTGCTAAACTTATTAGGGGTCTAACTCCTATATGGGAAGCTAAAGCTTCAATTCTATTAGATAAAGATCCTAGTGCTCTTAATTTTGATACTGTTTGTGACTCACTTATTTCTCATGAGCTTTATATTAAATCACAAGATGCCGAAAAAGAAAAAGAAAGAAAACTAAAGGCTCTTACTCTTAAAGCTGAGTTTGGAAGTGACTAGTCAACTGGTGATGATGAGATGGCACTCATTACTAAGAAGTTCAAGAAGCTGTATCGAAAAGGAAAGAAATTCAACAAGAGACAGCAGCAAAAAATACTTTCATCAGAAAGCAGATAGCAGCTCTAGATCTACTGGAGATGTTGTATGTTACCAGTGCAAAATGCAAGGGCACATTAAATCTAAGTGTCCAAATTTAAGGAAAAAGGAGCAAAGGTACAAGAAAAAAGGCTATGAAAGCTACATGGAGTAATAGTGAAGATTCTAGCAATAGCGCAAAAGAATCAGATGGGGATTAAGATGAAGCTAGTTTAATGGCAATTTTTGATCATGAGGAACAACATGTCACTGCTAAGAGAGAACAAAAAAGTCACACTGCTGACGAATAGAACAAGATTCAAATAAACAACGAAGATGAAATAGATGAGGTAACGTATTCTGACTCTGAATCTAGTTCTGATGCTAATGGAGATGAATATAAAAACATGCTATTATGTTTTGAAAAAGTACATCATAAATATTCCATGCTTAAAACGAATCATATTGCATTAAGAAAAGAGCATGATGCATTAAGGCAAGAATTTGAGCATGTAAAACAGAAAGAAATTGTTGTGAAAAATGAACCTTTAGATTTAGAAAAGAAATACATGGTACTGCAAGAAAAATGTAAAGGAAATAAAGTTTGTTTATGTGTTGAAAAAGAAGATAAAGAGTTGCATACTAGCACATCTAAGTTTAATTATAAAAAGAAGCATATTCATAAAAAGAAATATAAGAATAATTATTATATGAATAATTTTTCTAGCAATTCTGTCACTTGTTTCTACTGCAGCAGAAAAGGCCATATGTCTAAATTCTGTTATTATAAGAAAAATGCTAGTTCTAAAAAACGGATATGGGTTGTTAAAAATAATGTACATGCTATCGCTAACCCACAAGGACCCAAGAAAGATTGGGTACCTAAATCTGTATGATTTCCTTGCAGATCTGCCTTAGGAGCTCTAGATAAAAAAAAATGGTATTTGGATAGTGGACGCTCTAGCCACATGACTGAGAATATATCAAATTTTTCAAAATTAACCATGAGAGATGGTGGAAAAGTTAGTTTTAGTGATAACAGAAAAGGAAAAATCATTGGAATAGGAACTATTGGCTCTAATCCAAAAATAAAAGATGTCTCACTTGTTGATGGATTCAAGTTCAATTTGCTGAGTATCAGTCAAATTTGTGATAGAAACAGAAGAGTGATTTTTGAAAATGATCACTGTAGAGTAAAAGATGTTGGAACAGATCAGCCAGTTCTAACAGGGCATAGATCTAGAAATATCTATCAAGTTAATATAGAAGAGCTTCAAGAAAGTTATCTAAAGTGCTTGATAACACAAGAAAATTTAAGTGTACTTTAGCACAAGAAGCTTGGACACGCTAGCATCCATAATATAGAAAAGCTTGCTAGGAAAAATCTTGTTAAAGTGCTGCCAAAGATGAATTTTGAAAAAGATTATGTTTGTAAGGCTTGTCAACTTGGGAAACAGACCAGAACTTCCCACAAGTTAAAAGGTGAAATCTCATCCAAAAAAGCATTAGAGCTTTTACACTTAGATTTGTTTGGACCAATAAGTCCTGCAAGTATTGGTGGAAAAGTTTATGTATTTCTTATAGTAGATAATTACACAAGATATACTTGGACATTATTTCTTGCTCACAAAAGTGATGTATTCAAGGCATTTTAAAAATTGAGCAAGAAATTACAAAATGAGAAAGGGTATATGATCACAAGCATAAGGAATGATCATGGAGGAGAATTTGAAAATACAAGTTTTAAGGAGTATTGCAACAGTTCTGGAATTCATCATAGTTTTTCAGCTGACAGAACACTTCAACAGAATGGCATAGTAGAAAGGAAGAACATAACACTTCAGGAGATGGCAAGAACAATGATTAATGAAAATAATGTTCCAAAGTATTTTTGGGCAGAAGTAGTAAGCACTGCTTATTATATCCTGAATAGAACACTTGTTAAATCAGTTCTAAACAAGACTCCATATGAGCTTTGGAAGGGTAGAAAGCCAAACATCAGTTATTTTCAACCTTTCGGCTGTAAGTGCTTTATTTTTAATGATAAGAGTAATCTAGGTAAATTTGATGCAAAATCTGATAAAGGTATTTTTCTTGGTCATTCTCTAAATAGCAAAGCATATAGAGTCTTTAATAGAAGAACATTAGTTGTAGAATAGTCTATAAATGTGAAATTTGATTATACTAACATCTACACCAGAGAAAGAAGTTTTCCTAATAGTGATATAGATGAAGAAGTAGTTGAAATGAACAAAATGACAGGAGAGAAAAATCACACCGAAAAGTCATCAGATCAGCAAACAGATCAGGATAATAGATTTGGAAATTCGTCTGGACAATTAGAAGCAGATCAGCCAGCAGAAAGGCAAGCGAATCAATACCAAGAAAACCAGACAGAACAATCAATAAAAAGATTAGCTGATCGATAGAATACAGGACAACCAGCAGAATTCCCTAAAGATTGAAAGTTTCATAGATATCACCCAAAAGAAAACCTGCTGACAGAACCATCAAAAAGAATGATGACCAGAAGAGCAATGAGTGAATACTGTGGTAATATAGCTTTTGTTTCTCAACTAGAACCCCAAAAATTTTATTGATGCTTAAAATGATGAAAATTGGATTCTTGCTATGCAAGAAAAATTAATCGGTTTAAGAGAAATAAAGTTTGGTATCTAGGTCCCAAACATTTAAATTGTTCTATTATTGGTACTAAATGGGTTTTTAGAAACAAGCTTGATGAACAAGGAAATGTAGTGAGAAATAAACTAAGATTAGTTGCTCAAGGCTACAATCAAGAAGAAAGTATTGATTCCGATGAAACTTTTGCACCTGTAGTTAGATTAGAAGCAATAAGAATTTAATGTGCATATGCATATTTCAAAAATTTTAAACTTTGTCAAATGGATGTGAAAAGTGCATTTTTAAATGGTTTCTTAAATGAAGAAGTCTATGTAGCTCAACCTCCTAGTTTTCAAAATCCAGAACATCCAAAATACGTTTACAAACTCAAAAAGGCTTTATATGGTTTGAAACAAGCTCCTAGAGCTTGGTAGGAAAGATTGAGTTATTTTCTTCTTACTCACGGTTTTAACAGAGGAAACGTTGACAACACACTTTTTACAAAACATGATTCATCTCATATTTTATTAGTACAAATTTATGTTGATGACATTGTTTTTGGTTCTACTAATGTTTCTATGTGCAAAGATTTTGAATCTATTATGAAGCAGGAATTTGAGATGAGTTTAATGGGATAACTCACATTCTTTTTGGGATTACAAATTAAACAATGCAAAAGTGGAATTTTCATAAGTCGGGTAAAATATACAAAGGAGCTTATTAAGAAGTTTAAAATGACAGAAGCTAAGTCTTTCAGTACTCCTATGAGTCCCTCAGTCAAGCTGGAAAAGGATGAAAATGGGAAAAGTATTGATGAAAAAATTTATATAGGCATGATCGGATCTCTGCTCTACTTGATAGCAAGTAGACCAGATATTCACTTCAGTGTGTGTCTATGTGCTAGGTTCCAATCTGCTCTAAAAGAGTCACATTTGTCTGCAATAAAGAGAATTCTATGTTATCTGGTTGGAACTCCAGAACTGGGGTTATGGTACCTAAAGAATGGTTCTCTTGATCTAATTAGATATTCTGATGCAGACTATGCTAGATGCAGAATTGACAGAAAGAGCACTTCTGGTGCATGTCACTTTCTTGGCAATTCTCTAATTACTTGGTCCAGCAGAAGATAAAATTCAGTGGCTCTATCTATAACAGAAGCAGAATACATTATAACTGGAGGAAGTGTTGCACAAGTTATGTGGATCAGACAATAATTAAAGGATTATGAAATTGAATTTGATCAAGTTCCAATCTTCTATAATAACACCAGTGCAATCAATCTTACAAAGAATCCAATTCTGCATTCTAGAACTAAACACATAGAAATCGGATACCACTTTATCAGAGATCGTGTTCAACGTGGTGATATTGTGCTAGAGTTCATTCCAACAGAACAATGGCTAGCTAATATCTTCACCAAACCTCTAAAAAAAGATCAATTCTTCCAAATTAGAAGAAAATTAGGCGTGGGTACTGTGGTAGAGTAGGTTCTCTAATGAGGTAACCTTCTGCTCTATTTAATTAGAAATATACTTACATTCTTTTTGTTACTTGTTATGTTATGTCCTTTGTTAAGATAGAAAATCTACGTGTTCTAATATGTCTTTTATTTTATTATTAAAGTAATATGACATTTTGTAGTGCTATCTGACTTATTGTGATACCTATTGATGTGATTTTTTGCGTGTTCAGTTATAAAAAGTCATGTAAAGACAAAATAGTCCTTTATGTACTCTCTCTTTGTTTTTAAACTGTTAGGGACAAAAAGAAAATTTTATTTTATTTTGAGAAAAAGTTTTCCCGCTTAAAATCCAGTTCCTGCATTTTATCATGTGTGTTTATGCAAATTACCAGTAAAAAAAGTGGGAACAGTTGTATTTTGTGTTCAAAAATCCATGTTTATCTCATTGGGAAGGATAACTGCTCTTAAATGAGTTATCCTTTCATATCTCTTGTCATAAATTAAAAGGATTTTTTCTCTCTCTTCAACGTTTCTCTCTCTCTGCATTTTCCTCTTCGTTCTTTCTTCTCAAATCTCTGTGTTTTCCTTTTGTAAACCCTAATTTCTCATACCCATGGCACGATTCAAAACAAAAGCAAATCGTAAACCTTCCAAGACCGAAACACCCAAAAAATTGAAACCCGTTGAATCACCTTCAAAAATCACAAAGACAGCCATTATTCCCCCAAAAACCATCAACTGGAAGGTGACTAAGGAATTTGCTCCTGAATTGAGCAAATGGATGGAACAACAAGGGTGGAAATTTTTTATAACGTACTCAAATCTGTTCTTCTACCAAGATTTAGTGAAGGAATTTTATGGGTCCTTGAAGAACATCACCTCCAGTAGCTTCCAGGTTCACATCGGGGGAAAGGATTTCTAGGTTTCTCCGAGTTTGATCTCAAAGGTATACTCTCTTCCTTTAGTTGGAACCAAAGTTGATAGGAAAGTAGCAACTGCTATTATTCAAAATTTTTCTAGAGAAAAATTTCTTAAGGCTACAATTAGGCTTGAAAATCTTGGAAATAACCCTCCTTCTACCTGTATGGCAACTAGATTTAGAGCCCTTCATAAGTATATTTGTGACTACTTGCTGCCTAGATCAAGTAGTGCAACTTTTTTGGCCACCATTGATGACTTCATTTTATGGCATTTTTTAAAGGGAAAGCCTATAAATTTGCATGTTCTGTTGTTTAAAAATATGTGTGACAACAAGTCTAAAGTTAGAATGCCCATATGCTCTTTTATTGAATGAACTGTTTGCATTTTGGAAAGTTGATATATTGGATGAAAATGTAGAGTTGTTGAAAAAGGGGCATTTGATCTCTAGAAAATTCTTTGAGGACTCTGTAGCTAGCACCAAAGCACTAGGAAAAAGAAAAGTAGAGCCTGTTGTCCAACATATTGCTAAGAGAACCCGTAATACTCCTGCTGCTAAACCCATTCCAGAATCATCCTCACCAAATCTTGTTGAAAAGCTTAAAGTCTTTCCTCCTAACATTGCTTTCTATCTAGCCAAAAACCTTTCTTTAATCATCTAAGAAGCCAAACTTGCAGAGTCTGGTGATGAGCATATAAAATCTCATTATGAAGATGATAAGGAGGAAACTCAGATTGTGGTGGAGAGTTCTGATGAGTCTTCTGCAGAGGAAGAAGAGGTAGTTAAGTCAGAGGTAGAAGAGGCAGTTAAATTTGAGGAAGAGGAAGGTGTTACTAGTGAATCAGATCAGAATGTTGCTGCTAATGCATCTAAGAAATCTCAAGACACTCCTGAAACTGAATTGGCAGCATCTGGTAGGAATGGATCTAGTTCAAATGATGAAGCAGAAACCGAAAGCGAGTTGAGTCAAGTGAAGCAGAACAAGAAAATGATTCTGGCAAAGGCAGTGAATCTAGGTCCGAAACTGAATCAGAGGCAGGACATGGGACAAATCAATCTATTGACACAGAAGCACAGGAACTAGTCTCGACATCTGCCCAGCTTGCTGATATCAAACATCAGACGGTGCCTATTGATCCACCTCCAGTAGCAGAAGTCACTTCTACTGATCAGCTAGTTCCCTCTTCTGTTGATCCTTAGGATCCCTCTCCTACTGTTCCTACTGGTGAGTCTTCTCATTTTAATTTGGATGTTGAGTTGGTAACCCTGAATGAAAAATTGGCTTCCTCTCTTGCTGATGTTGCTACCACTCAACAAAGGATTGCCGATATCTTGCGTCGCCGACTAGCCTCCAGTGCCAACCATCTGCCCCCCTCTGCCTAACTCTTTTTATTATTCCTGCTTTCTGAACAAGTTTTTTTTTTTATGGATTGGCAAAACATTTGTTGCCTCTTTGCTATTTCCTTTGCTACACTATTTTTGTTTGATCTCTCTTTTTGACTGATGATAAGAAAAGGGAGAACTATGCGATGGATGTTATGCTTATATCATGGAAATTTACTTATTTGTTTGTGTTAATTTGTTTTTTTTTTTTTTTGGGATATGCTGATATTGTTGATATATTTTGTGCTAAATAATCTGATATGTTTATGTGGATAGTTATATGATATGTTGAATCTTATTGGTGGATAAATATTTTCTTGACAATTGCAGATTTGATATCTTATGTGTTAATGATAAATCTTATTGACAGTTGCAGATCTGATAGTAAATATTATTTTATGGTATGATACATTGCTTACAGAATTGTCTTATTGTTGACAATTCTGTTGAACTGATATATTGATAACAGAACTGCTTTTATTGCTAACAGTTTTGTTCTGAATCTTGGTATATAATTTTTTTTCTCATGCATATTTACAGGGATTATACCTGTATATATGCCCTGGGCATATAGCAAGGGGGAGCATACATACACTAACCAACATAAACTTTTAGCCAAGTTTATCAAGGTTTTGTCATCATCGAAAAGGAGGAGATTATTGGCTCAAGGCTACATCTCAATTTTGATGATAATCAAACCTTGTATAAACTTTGTATAAATTCTATTTATTTGCTTATATTTCAGCTCAATCTCCACTAAGATGTGCAAGATTAAGATTAAGGATGCAAGCCAATTACATGAACAACTTAGAGTTTCAAGTTCTGTTGGAAATTCAACAAGTTAGGGTATTAATTCTGTAAAATCTTTTTGAGGAGCTTCTTGTACATGTTCATGCATTAAAAGTCTCTTTCATTGTATAAAAATTAATTTTATGTAAGCTAAAAAATATTCTAAAAGTAATTTTCTGTTGTAACAGAAAATGTGTCAAAAAAATTTTTACAAAAACTGTTAGAAAGTACTTTGAAAAGTTAAGCAGAAAAGATACTAGAAAATATTTTAGAAAAATTTTCTATTCTGTCGTAGCAGAACATGTGACAAATCAGCAGCTCTATTTTTCACTAAAAGACAAATTAACGGCTAGTTTTTTATTTTTATCAAATCTGTCTTACACATAACGGCTAGTTTCTGGTTCCTAACGGCTATAATGAGTTTTTGACTATAAATTGAAATTATTTTTTATTCCAAAAAGGTTAGAGAAATTAGAAAACATTTATATCTCTTGAGATACAAGCTTTCATCTTATTCAAGCTATTTTTCACATCTTGTTCTTCATTTATTATCATCCCCCTCAACTAGATTATAGCATTTTTGTTGTAATTTTTGTGTGAGGTATCTTTGTAAAAAATTGTGATAAAGGGTTAGTTAAAACCTTAGGAAATTCTAATAAGTGTTTGCATCTTTTACTTGGAAAAAAAATTATAGGTAGAAAATATACTAGGATTGTATATTGGATTAACTCCTGCCCATTAAAATAGTTGTTAGTGGAGAGTTAAGCTCAAGACAGTATTTTAGGGAGTCGATGTAGGCAGTTAGGCAGAACCACTATAAATCATTTGTGATCTCATTTTTCTCCCCTCTTCTCTATTATGTTTCTAAAAGATTTTAACTATTCTGTTCTTGCTAAACTTTGTGTTAATTTAAAAGAAATTTTTCAAAATCATTTCTATTATTTTACATTGATTTACTGCAAGGATCAAATCTATTTAAAAGAGATTTATTGCATATGTTGTTAGTATCACATTTTGCATTCATTCATTGCATATCTTTATGTTCTACTGAAACCAGAAAATGCATCCAAAACACTTCTGTTTTGTTCCGCCAGAAATTGAGCTAAAATTTTAAAACACCCAATTCACCCCTCCTGTATGTTATCAAGACCAATGGTTTGTTCTGCCAGAAGTTGAACTAAAATTTTAAAACACCCAATTCACCCCTCCTGTGTTTTATCAGGACCAAGAATAATTCTGTAAAATGAAATAAATATCATGCTCAAATTCAATGAGAATAAAGTTCAGCATTTCCTTAACCTATAATTCAATCAATGAAATTAATGTTGATTTATGTAGTTTTGGGTCTTAAAAAATTGATATATTTAAAGTATGGATGGAGAATATTAGGATTAAGTTATGGTAAAGAGTAACAAATTTGGATGGGGGAAAAAGAAAATTAGGAGCAAAGTCTATTCTAATGGAGAGCAGTAGGAATTGTAGGAAACCAAACAAAATTTGTTTTAATGAATTGGGAATGCAAATGGGACCATTTTACAGTTTTACATGAAAACTACTTGTGAGTCGTTGTCACTGCAACTTCACCTCTTTCTTCATATGCATATGCAGTTATGAGCACAAGCACAATTATTGAACGCTTAAAACATTTCTAGTCCTATAATTATTCTATACTTTGTACTTTTTATATTACCCGCATTAAAATCTAATTTATTTTTGTGAAGATATATTCTGTTATTTTGTGTAAAATTAATTTAAAATAATTGTAAAATTTATAAAAAATATAAAATATTTTAAAAAAAAAAACAACCTACCACATTTTATATATAAAATAATTACATAATTTTCTTATTTTGATGGATTTTATAAACATTTTAAATTGAATAAATAAAATAATTCAAACAATTTCATCTAAATTGAACTCACATGAGCAATATGAAAAATATAAATCATCCAGAGTTACGTTTTAAAAATACATGCATCTAATAACAAAAAAAAAAAACACATCAAATCTCATGAAAAGAAATCAAAAACACTTGGCAAGTGGCAACACTAAAATTCTGTCAATTCGACGTAAGCCTAACATAGCATACCCCCACTAAGCATGTGCCTGTGTTTACTACTGCTAAAGGATTTATTTATTACTGTATGATAAAAATTTTAATCTTACCCAGTATTCCTTTGTCAACCTCGTATTAAAGTCTACCTTTGGATTGATGAAAATTGAAGCTGGAAATTGAGAGATATTCACGGCGGCTGATAATTGAGGCTGAAAGCAAAATAAAAGAAATTGAAAACAAAGAAAGAAAGTGGAAAAAAGCAGCAGATCAATCCAACTTTTCACATACTAACAATGAAATTGATGGATGATTCACATAGCATTACGTTCCAGCCGTGAATCATCAAAATCTAAACAAACACAAACACCAAATCAAACAAACATTCACCGGAACAGAATCAAAAGACCATAATAAGTCTCTTTCTTACTTTCTATTCCAATTCCTTCTAAAATTTGAAAATAACGAATAACAATTAATCAAGCAATTGTAGAATGATCCGAGGGAGAAGTCCAAACAATATCCTTAAGCGCAGGTCTGAGCTCTTTGCTGCAGAATTGATTATACTCCAACGTGTCACCATTGTCTTTCTTCACCTCCACCACCAAAAACGACGGCGTTACGGCGTATATCTCCGCCGCAATCCCTAATTTGCCTTTCCTTCCACACTCTTGACCCTGCATCCTCACTTTAGTTTCGCTCTTCTTCACACAGAACTTTCCTGCCTTGGCCACCTCTTCTAATTTCGATATCACGCTGCTTGCTGGCTTCGTCGTCGCAAATCTTAGCTCTTCCTTCTCCTCTCTTTTCTTCTCTTCGAATAATGGCGATAAATCAAACCCCTCTGACAACGATATTATGTGAAATGCATTCAAAGTCTCCGGTTGCTTGCATTTTTCTCCATTTTTGCTCTCTTCTTCCCCATTGAAAGCTTCGAATTCCATTTCCTCTTTAGTTCTGATAATTTTAGGCACAGATTTCTTGAACCAAGAGGAATCCATGATCTTTGAGATTGTGATTCGAGTGCTCGGATTCGGATCCAGGAGCTTTGTGATCAGTCTCCGCGCATCAGAGGAGAACCACGGCGGACATTTGAAATCACCTCTGTAAATCTTTCTGTACATCGCAACTATATTATCATCCTGAAAAGGCAAGAAACCTGCGAGAAGAACATAGAGAATAACACCACAAGACCAGAGATCTGCCTTAGCTCCGTCGTATCCGTTCTTTCCGATCACCTCCGGCGCAACGTAAGCAGGCGTGCCACAAGTGGTGTGTAACAAGCCGTCTTGCTTCAAATGCTCGGAGAAGGCGCTGAGACCGAAATCTGTGACCTTCAACTTGCCGTCCTCGTCGAGAAGAAGATTTTCAGGCTTCAAATCCCGGTGATAAACACCGCGACTGTGGCAAAAATCGATGGCGGAAATTAACTGCTGGAAATAAACTCTAGCGACGTCTTCTCTTAATCTTCCTTTGGCAATCTTGGAGAACAACTCACCACCTCTAACAAGGTCCATAGCGAAATAGATCTTGGATTTACTAGCCATAACCTCATGTAACTCGACGATGTTTGGATGCTTCACCATCTTCATGACTGCAATTTCTCTCTTCACTTGGTCCATCATTCCCACTTTAATCACCTTCTCTTTGCCTACAACTTTCATGGCGACGTTTTTCCCGGTCTGCAAATTGCGGGCGTGATACACTTTCGCGAAAGTGCCATGGCCAAGTAACCGCCCGAGCTCGTATCTCCCATGGAGCAGCGTAGATTGACCATCCCTGCTTTTTTCTGCCATAGATTCAATTCGCTTCGCTTCGCTAGAGAGACAAAATAATTCAAAGAGTATATACAAACAGAATACTGAAAAATAAATTAGAGAGAATTCTGTGTGTTGCGGCTTAGTGATTTAGAAATTGAAGATGGATATGCTTGAGGAGGGTGATAGATCACCCGTCCTCAACGTGTTTCCGGTGGCAATTCCGGCCGCCGATCCACCGCTTGGCACGGCCGCAAAGTTCACTCTTTGTCAGCAAAGCTCCTATCATCTTTCTGCATTCCCTGGCAATTTCTCTCACAAGAGAAAATAAAAGAAATGGCGAGAAAATTAGGGCTTTGCAATCCCAATTGAGATAGAAAATTTGGTTTTCTATTTCTTTTTGGGCTAATCCCATGCTTACTCCTTATATAGAAGGAAAGATGATACCGAAATTACAAATTTCTCCCCAACGTCATGTCCCCAATCAGTATCTTGATCCAATGGTCATTAACTGATCCTTTAGCACTGACACTTGTCATGATCATGACGCCTACATGTCTGATACACGTGGTAAGTAAATGACACGTGTTAGGGTGTTATTGGCTTTACAATTTTTGTAGTTCGTAAACCGCCCTTGATTATACTTGTTGGATTACGATTTTATCCTTCAAAATTGTTTGCTCTTGCATATTGTTTGGATTTCAATAATTCTAGATGTGGGCCCGGGAATATAATTTTTAAAATAATAAAATAAATATAGTATGTGATCAGTTATAAGTTATAAAGCGTTACTTTATGGTAAATACAATTTGAAATTGTGATTCTTTGGTTGAATAAATAATTCAGTTATTGATCTCAAAATAGTTATGGTTTTAATTTTTTTATCGAGCACTAATTTTTTTTAAAATTTATTTTTATTAATTATTTATTCAATTTTTTAAATTTTTTATTATTTTTACTCAATAACTGTCCTTCTAATTAAAGGCAAATATTAAGTTAAATGAAAATATTTTTGATAAAATATTATAAATTTATTTAAAATTTAATTATAAAATACATTTATTAATTTGTATGAAAAAATATTAAAGACTGACTGTTAAAAGAAAATTCAGCATTGGAAATAGGGGTGAGCAAAATTCGGTTAAAACCGAAAAATCGAACCAAACCGATCGATTTTTTAAATTAGGTTCGGTTTCGGTTTTAAATTTATAGGTACATCGGTTATTTCGGTTCGGTTCGGTTTTGAAAGGAAAAAACCTAATAAAAACCGAACCGACCTAACTTTTAAATTTATATATTATTTTATTCAATTTTTACATTAAAAAAATTATTTTTGTATTTTTTTATCAATTTAAGGGGTTTAAAATTAAATTATATATGTACATTTTTTTAATTTGATTTTTTTTAATTTTAATTTTATAATTTATAATTTTTTAGATAATTTTTTTAATTATAATTTTGATTTTTCGATTAACCGAACCAAACCGACCGATAAATTCGATTCGATTTAAATTCAATTATTATACAAATTCGATTCGATTCGGTTTCGTAAAATATTATAATTTCGATTTTTAGTTATTTCGATTCGGTTCGGTTATTGAACCGAACCGACCGTTGCACCCACTAGTTGGAAAGATAAGAAGGGGGATTGAGAGTATGAGTTATTTGGGGGTTTTTTTTGACGGCAACACAGCATGGAAGCGATATCCGGAACTGTTTGTTACCGTAACAGTAAAAAGTAATAAAAACATTGGAAAAAAACAAAACAGGAAAGAGAAAAATTAGGGAGTAGATGACATGGCCATTCAGTGGGTGGACCTCACATTTTCACTGTTTTTGCCAATTTGGTCTTTTGTGATTGGGACGTGGGAATAATGGGAGATTGGAAACTTGAATGAAAGGCTCACACACATATTTGATTGATTGACGGACCCCATCTCAAATGTTTTAACTTAGTTTTCTAGTGTGATTCAATTCAATTTTTTATTAATTTAATATATAATTTTAAGTTTATCCTTAGTACAGTTGAATTTTTATCAAAATTACACTTTTGATCCGGTAAATAATATTTACGTCTACCAAATACATGCGGACACTAAATTAATTTTCTTAAATTTTGAGCATAAATAATTTTCGAAAGAAAAAAAATTGAACATTAGTGGAATGTGTTTGGCATGCTCATGTAATTTGATGTCCATGTATACATCCGATAAAAAAAGTTGAAAATTTATGTTTTGTCAATCATATGGTGTGTAATCATGTATTTCAAATCAGTGTGCATTTGATTGGTTCTTGATAATATACATTATTATTTAGACCTAATTCCAACATCATGACCCATTCC